>CM040125.1:81783344-81939495 GCA_022559845.1 Amorphophallus konjac
TGACACCAACTCTAAGACGAAAGACAACACTAACACGAAGTGTAGTTACAAAACAGGAAGGACACGAGGTCTTAAGAAAAACAACACGAAGACAGAAATAGAAACGAAGACTCAGACGCAGAGACAGCACGAAGTGAAACGAGAACGACACGAAGTGCAGTAGTGACAGAAACACACACTACACAGAGAACGACACGAAGTGGCACAGAAAGCAACATGAGGTGCTGCGATGTCCTGCACACAATAGAACAAAAACGACACGAAGATGATGAAAACGACACGAGGTGAAGTCACAACGCGACAAAGACACGAGGTGTAGGAAACACGACACGAAGACATGAAACAACATGGAGACGAAACAGTAACCGACACGAGTTGAAAACAACACGAAGATGAAAACTGAAATTGACACGGAGTGTGGTCAAAGCGAGAAAGACACGAAGTCTAAAGCGAGAAACCAACACGAAGACAGAATAGAAACCGTCACGAGTTGAAAACAACACGAAGATGAAACAGTGATTGACACGGGTTGAAAACAACACGAAGACGAAAACTGAAATCGACACGGAGTGAAAACAACACGAAGATGAAACAGTAATTGACACGAAGTCAAGGAGAAAAACATCACGAAGATAATGTATGCAACAGTGCAATGTCTAGACTTTAAGTACAATGCAAACGGCTGTACAGACTTGAATATGTGAAGCCAATGTACAGACTTACTATAACAGACTGATGTGCAGACTTTGAAGAACATAACGTTCAGCAGTGTATAGACTTAGCCAATGCATTATGGATGTATGGACTTTGAGACTTTGAGTGTGTGTTCAGTGTGAATACAAGATAAAATGCATATAACACACATACAATCTGATAAAGTGATATCATCAAAACATAAACAGTGTTGCCAATTCATCAAAACAAAGTGTTGCCATATGAAGTATAGTTACATGTCAACATCATCAACATATAGGAGTCACAACATCACTTTCTTTCTTCTACCCCCATCCTTGACCTATGAAATGTGGCGTGCCAAGCCGTGGTGGAGGGAAAGGGGGGCGAGCAGTTCCTCGCCTGAGGCGGGTCGTGCAGGAGCACGAAGAGGTGGCCATGGAGGAGGGAAGGCCTCGTTTGGCCATTGAGAGGCCCAATGGCGTAGAAGGAGGCGAGCACGGCCTAGTAAGCTCCTCGATCTTCCACTTCTCCAATTTTATTTTGATTTTACAGTGGGCTGTGTGAGAGGGGAAGAGGGTTCGGTGAGTGTGGTACTTGAATGATGAACGCGTCTTCGACAGGTGACGCGTAGTTTTTTTTTTAACCGATGCAGGTCCCCCTTTTGTGATGTGTAGGGTATGATGAGGACCCTGGGCTTGGCCGATGAGTGGGCGAGTGCGGATGAGCAGAGCCACATCGGGCGAGAGACCCGAGGCAAGGCGAAGCTCGTGGATTGTGGCACATGCTTCCCTGCCCAGTTCCAGGGCGGGCAGCAAGGTGTCGTGCCTGTGGTGTCTTATGCACAGGATAATGCCGACTACCTGCGATAGTGCAGGGAGACCCAAGCGGAGCATCTCCAACTCGAGAGACCAGTAGAGGTAAAGAGAGCATTACATTTTATTTTATTTTTTGGTTGTTTGCATATCCAAATGCTTATGAGTGTAGGATGCACGTGATGCCATCATTAACGTCTTGTGGGCCCAACTGGCAGATGCTAGGCAGTAGCTGGCTATCACTCGACAGGAGCTGAGCATCCTGGTAAGTTTACTCTTTTTTTTTGGAATCTTAATAGCTCAGTTGCTGACTGTTGTTAGTTTTTTTCAGCTTGCCCAGCAGGCAGCGACGGTAGGGATGGCCGACGGGGCCTCTTCCAGCTCCCAGGCTCCTCCTCCGGAGGTCACCTTCCTCCGGGAGCAACTTGCCAATGCAGTAGCCCGCACCGAGGAGGCATAGTGCGAACTCGTGGCTCGGGTGAGTACTCACCTTGCTCGAGTGTTGATTACATCGCTCCTTCACTGACTTGTGGAATGTTTAGGCTCGATAGGCGATGGATATTCAAGGTGCGCTGGCTCACGCGGTCCGGGCCGAGGAGGAGCGTGACGCCTGGGCGGCCACCGTAGCGGAGCTGCAGCGTCACGATGAGGAGAGACTGTCTCAAGACATCCCAGAGTTGAGGGTTTTCCTCAAAGTGGCGAGGAGAGAGGTAGAGAGGGAGAGAGCGGAGAAGGAAAGGGAGAGAGCAGAAAGAAGGACAGAGCAACAACGGGATTGGGCCGAGACGAGGGCTCTAGAGGCCCGAGTGATGGACCTCCAGCTAGGCCTTCGGGTTACAGAGCAGAGGCTAAAAGACAATGAGGAGCACCACCACAATGCACGCGTGCTCGGGGCGTGCCTTCATCAATCTGGCTACCTCTGTGTGGGTAGCTTCATTGTCCCTTCAATAGATCAATAGCAAGTAGCCGGGGTTGAGCGGGCACTACGTGGTGGAGCGAGTGCTACCTCGCAGAGCTCCAGGAGGCCCCCTAGGGACCCTCATCCTAGGGGAGAGGAGAGGGATGGCCGGAGGGACGAGCAGGAAGGTGATGGTGAGAGTTCAAGAGTTAGTACACCCGCCCCCTCTCTTATGATGTTCATGACAGTTTATATGGAATGATTTGGTTTCTTGCCACTCGTTTGTTCTCTTGTGCGTTCTTTCTCCCCTACGCTTCTTTTCTGCCATGCTGTTCCCATGTGACATGTTTGACAAGACCTCACGCCAAAAATGGGGAATTGTGTCTCACCGTATCCGTTCCTTTCAACGGGAATCTACCATCGAAATCAACAATGACGGGTAGGCCCTTTTCCCGTGTGGCGTTTCAAATTTCCTACAGACGCTTCCCCATTTTTTTCATTTTTTTTACCTTCAAAATTATTTACAATATGACATGCCACCCCTAAACTGTGTAGGGAGCAAGTCGTCATGTCACACCGCCGGGCCAATCACCCTATGCAAGCGGCGAAATGACACACGAGACTGCAGGGAAGGCACCATATCACGAGGGCCACATGCTAGAGGTAATGGTGACGGTTGGCTCGAACCTCTTTCATTCCTATAAATACCTCCCTCCTTCATCCTCCTAGGGGCACTAGAAGCTAACTTAAAGAGCGTAAGTTTCTAAGGAGAAGGAGGAGCGAACAGTTCTTAAGTCTTGAAATGGAGGGCGAATCTTCCCACTCCTCGAAGAGGAGCAGGTCCAGTGGCAGCTCCAGGAGGCTCTCTGACCTCGAAGGGCGCTTGAGTGAGAGGACCCAGTCACAGCTTGTGAGTGGACCCTGTCTCGCTTCTTCGCCCGCACTGCCCTTTTCTTCTGACAACACACCCCCTTCTCACTTCTTGTGTTTGCGCAAAGCATGAAGAAATCACACATTTCATGGGAGCTAGTGGTGGCTACATATCAGGGTCTTTTGGACTTCCAGAAGGCCCGTCTAGACGTGATGGGGTTTGGGGCCTTTCTCCGAATCGAGCCAATCAAGCTCGACCTCGCCCTCATCTAGACATTGCGCGAATGGTGGGATCCAATGAGTCGGGGCTTTTTGATGCCTTGGGGGCACATGTTGCCCAGCTTGGAAGATGTGGTACAAATCACGGGCCTCAAGGTGGATGGCGAGGTGGTGACCAGTGTTACATACTTTGATTACAGAGAGGCTGCTCAGAAGTTATTAGGGTTAGACCTGGATGATCGGAAGAACAGGTCAGTAGCCAAGGCATCTATCATGGAGGCATTGGGACTTATTGACACTCGTCCGCATGATGATGAATCCTTGGAAGAGTTCATGGAGAGGACTGAAAGAGGGTGCCGCGCCGTGTATTGTGTAGATGCCAGCAATTGGGAGCGGTCCAACATGGATTTGAAGAGATTCCTCTTGTTCCTCTTGGGGAAGCTGCTACTGGGCTCGAAGGGAGATATCGTCCATTGTCGCTTCCTAGAGCTCCTGGTAGACCCTGAAAGAGTGGGGCGATATGCTTGTGGAGCTGCCGTGCTGGCACATCTATTTGCGGGTCTGTCCGAAAGGTCAGACCGAGAGGTAATAGTGAGTGGTTGTACGCTGTTAATCCAGGTACCCCTCCTCCTTTGTGTTTTTTTTGTTTTGTTTTTGTTTTGTTTTTATTTTTTTAAGGATGATGTTAATGACACATGATTGTGCAGTTATGGAGCTATTATTACCTCCCAATGGGAAGGGCTCGTCATTGGCGTTCGGTGGCGGTGCCGCTAGCTAGACGGTGGAAGCCCATCATGAGCCCGCCCCCTCTATCCTACCAATTGATGGTATTAAGACGTGAGCTGCCAGAATTCCCCGCAGTGATGGTGGTTATTATTACATTTTTTATTGTTGTTATTTTTATCTTCTCTCTTCTTCTTTCTCTTTTTTTTTTGACCAAAAGGATGTGCATGACCTGACTTAGGTGATCTGGAGGCCTTATGCGGGCATGATTGAGGTCGATCAGCCATGGGTTTTTACAAGCCGTGCCCGGTTTGGGCGGGACCTCTGGATCCATTGTTTGAATGAAATCGAGCCACTTTGGCTACGATTGGCCATGAGGACCCTAGGACTTCCCCAGGAATGGGTGGATATGACCGTAGCACCACACATTGGGAGGAAGACGCATGGGCCGGTAACCTCCGTTGATTGGCGGGTGTGGTTCTCTAAATAGTATGAAGACTGGCAACGGGGTGGCATGCTTGTAGAGTCGCACGTGCAGGACAGTGAGGATTACCTAGGCCTCTATAGGGCGATGTATGCAGAGCGACTCCATCCTGGGGGGTTTGTGGAGGTGAACACATTATTCTTTTTTTGTTGTTTTTTTAGTGTTAACCCATGTGCCCTGGCTGCAGGATGCCCATGACACCATGGTAGTGAACTTGTGAGCTCACCTGGCAGACACAGAACTACAGTTGCGTGACACCCGTGTGGCTTTGAGTTCCTCGGTAAGCCTGCTTGGACATGGTCCTAGTTGCAGCCCAAGATTCCTGGTGCTAAGCCCCCGGTGTTACTTCACATGTGTGGCAACACGCTCAGCTCAATGTAGCCTCATCAGCAATGGGGGCGGATGGTGTCTCTTCCAGTTTATGGATTCCAACCTTAGCGCTTGATTTGCTTCACGAGCAACTTGCTCGTGCCACGCAGTGCACCGCGGAAGCAGAGGGAATGCTTTCCGCATAGGTGAGGGTTCCACTCTGAATTTTCTTTGTGCATGCCTTGCCACATATCTGAGATGGTGAACATGGTGGGCTGAAGAAATGCAAGAGACACTTGCTCGTGCTGTGCAAGGGAATGCCAGAATAGCAGAGTTAGAGGAGGAATTGCGGTGTCATCCAAATGACGATTCCTCTCGGGATGCCATGGAGCTGAGGATCACCTCCAACTAGAGAGGGAAGATAGAGAGAGAGAACGGGCAGAGAGGAAAAGAGCCAGAGAAAGATAGAGAACCGAGAGTTTGGCTAAGAGGGAGGAGCGGAGGCTTTGGAGGCCCAATTGTTTGAGCTCTGAACTAGCCTCGGTCTCGCTGAGCAATGGCTGAGAGATGGTGAAGAGCACGAGAGCGTGGCTTTCGCATTAGTAGCTTCTTTGCTGCCCCCGCCGATCGACGGGGTGCAGAATTGGAGAGAGGATTGCAAAGTGGTAGGGGTACCACCTCCCATGGTTTGGTAACACCCTCTAGGGCTCTTCACCTGGAGAGTAGTAAAAGGAGTAATGTTGAGGGAGAGGGTGGAACTTGATGTACGCTTTTGAAAGGTAATAATGGAATGTTTAGTTTCCTATTTTCTACCAACATCTTCCTCTTCAATCCTGCACACATTGCTTCAGAGAAACAAGTTAGTTTTTATGTTCTGGGTTGGCCCCTTGCTCAATGAGTGGGTGATTGTTTTGAAGCTAGCCTTGATATACGAGTCAAGGGGCCAAGCCTTTATCAATTAAGGCAAAAGTAACGGAAAGATGATGAATGCAACACACGGGCACACAAATGCGAATGGGAACTAAAATGAAATGTACAACACAAATGAGATCACACGGATGCATATATTTTTTTGTTTTTTTTGTTATTTTTTTTAACACAAGGGCTATAACAACCGGCATGGTTCTCGGATCAGGGGCGTTTACTCATTCACAAACCGTTCTTAAGTAGCTCAGTGCAAGGTTAACGTGCTCAATGATTTTCCCACTCAGGAACTCATCCGACAACATCCTCCGTGGGCCGCTTTTATCATACCTCAACTAGGGGGGAATCCCTTGTCGCACACACGACCAAATTTTTTTGTGTGGATTTTATCATTTTTTTCTTTTTGTGAATCAGTGTGTTTTTGTTACTAACGCATGGTCACCATTCTTATGGCACCTGCCCTTTATGAGGACGGGGTTTCTTACTAACCTCCCAGGTATCATGTGTGCACATCTAGGTTGATTTGGGCCTCTAGACTCGACGAATGATAATCTCGCCGGTTAAGACTTAACCTGATGACAATACTGTCATGCCACGCTTAGGCTCCCTGTTGCTTCCGTCCGCAGGGATACACCTAAAGAGTGTTCAAGGTAAATTATTTGCCCGACCTGAGTCTATTTTCTCACAACCCTAGATGGTATATGATGGAACACCTTGGAACCCTAACAGCCAATAGCACGACGTTGACCCGAAATCAGACGTCGTCACACCTATCGGTGATGCGCTTGCATTGGCCTAAGCCCGAGGTTAAAAGACATCAAGGTGGTAGATAGAGGTCTTGATTGGCCAAAAACATCGAGACTCCTTCACGACGATGGCTTTTGCTTTTCAAAGCGGACAACGATATGTGTGTTTTGCTAAAAACATGGTCGCATGCTTCAGCAGGGTGCACCTTTCGGGATTTTCATTGAACTTTCATCTTTGAGGGGAGAAGGAAGAGTGCAGGGGGTAAACCTTTTGAGAGGACCGACAAAACCATTAACCCAACGAGCTAACCGGGACTTACTCGACTTTCCCCATTCAGGTGACTTCGGACCAAGCCTCGAGTAGAATTTTGTTGCCCCTTTTGTTGAATTTGGCCTTTGTTTTGAGGGGTTTCGTTTGTCGAAATCAGGCACGGCCACGACCAGGCTTTTATTTGACTTTGATTTGTCATTTCTTTTACTCTCTCTCTTTTTTTTGTTCGAGGGAGATATAATCATTTGACATCTTAGAAACCCTCTCATATGCCTGCGGCGACATTGCCCTCTTCTCGTGCTTTGACTCGAGTTCGAGGAGATGACTCCTACTCTCGCCTTCAGGGTATTGTATTTCGGCTCTCTTATGCTAAGCATTTTAAGGTCGCCGGCTGTCTCATTGGGTCGAGAAAGAAGAGAATAAAGATTACGGCTTTCTTGGTGACCTTCAAAGTGTAGCCCCACTACTGGCAATGCTACCAATTTTTTTTGCTGAAACACATGCATGTGTGTATTTGACCTTCTTTTAGTGGGCATAAGCCAACATGACCGGATAGGAATCTCCACAGTTCTGGTAGACCAAGATCCGAGACCTACCAAACCTTAATGGGCCCTATCCTAACATGAAGGATGGATGTAATCACTTCACTGCATGATGGACACCAGGCATTAGTGATTTTTTTTTGTGTCTGGTTCTAGCTTTCCTCGAATTCCGCTTCGTTTGATTTCGAGAGGGGGGTGTGAGCGTGTGCGCAAGTTAACCCTGAGTTAGACTACAAAGACCGAAGAGTGATTTTCCAACTCCGATGGTCCTCGTACCATGCCAGTTGTTACACCTATCTAAGGGTAGTATTTCTTAAGATAAAGCCCATTCCAAGGGTGGGATAACTCGGTCCCCTCAGCATTGACTAGCTTGTAGGCGTTGCAAGGGTACACAGCCTGAACCACATACTGTCCTTCCTAATTGGGTTGGAGTTTAGAACGCGGCCCTCCAGGTTTTACAAAGATTCTTTTTAATACCATCTCACCGACTTTAAATTTTCTCTCAATGACCTTCTTTTGATAAAATGCGCGAGTCTACTTTGATAAACGCGAGCATGCTCGGCAGTGGCCAGTCGTTTCTCGTCCAAGAGTTCCAACTAAGCAAGGAGTGAATCCCGACGTTCATCGAGGGGAAGTTCCTTGTCCAATTGTACCCTGAGAGAAGGAATCGGAGTCTGATACGAGACTACCGCCTCCATCCCATAAGGGCGAACGGAGTTTGCCCAGTGGGAGTACAGATTGAAGTGCGATAGGCCCATAGAGCTTCAATAAGCTTGTCTGGCCAGTTTGAGAATTTACTTGACTCACAAGTTTTCTTTATGATTTTAATCAATGTTTTGTTGGTGGCCTCTACCTGGCCATTGCCTTGTGGGTAATAAGGTGATGAGTGATGCAATGCAATTGCGTACCTTTTGCAGAGGTAGTGAAGGTCTTGGGAAATGAATTACGGCCCATTGTCGGTGACGATTGTGCTTGAGATGCCGAACCTAGTGATGATGTTCTTCTTGATGAACTTGTAGACTGTTGATGCCTTGATCTCCGCGTAAGCTTCGGCTTCGGGCCATTTGGTGAAGTACTCCGTTGTAGTGAGGAGGAAGGATTTTTGCTTGGTGAGGGAGTTGTGATCACCGAGCAGGACCAACGATGTCGAATGCCCACATGGAGAAAGGCCATGGGGAGGATATTGGATAAAGTGAAGAAGATGGGGAGTGAATCTTATCGGTGCAAAGTTGACACTTGACACACCTACGAACATAGACGGCACAATCCTCTTCCATAGTGGGCCAGTAAAGCCCTGCCGAACAATCTTCTTAGCAAGCATTTGGCTATTTACATGGCCACCGCACACACCTGAGTGTGCTTCCTCAACGCACTTCCAGACCTCATCGTCGTCAAGGCATCTTAAAAGAACACCAGTAAGGCTTCTCTTATATAGGACTCCTCCAAGCAACGTGTATTTCTGGGCCACTCTTCGTTATGGCTTTCTTTTCTTCTACTACGGCTTCTTCAGAGTAAGATTGATCTTCGTAATATTTGACAATTTCATAGAACCATGGCTTCTCCTCGTCGGCCAGTTCTTCTTCTAATTCTGACAACATGATTTCCCTCTTCTCAACGATTTCTCCCTCTCGAACCTTCCTCAAGACTTTTTCTTTAACTATTAAAAGGTAAGGGTCTTGAATAGTAGGGACGAGACGCTTGTAGATGGTGGTAGATTCAGACCACCCACCTAGAGGGAACCTAAAAGATGATGCTAAGGAGGCTAGGGCATCGGCCAGAATATTCTGGTCGCGATGGACATGGACAAAGATCAGCTTGGTGAATAATTTAGCATAGGCAGAGACTAGCTCTTGATAAGACTTGAGCTTGGGATCAATGGTGTGATATTTGGTGAGCACTTGGCGTAGAATGAGTTGACTATCACCTACAACTCGCAATTCGGTAATCCGAAAAGAATGGGAAAGTTCTAGACCAGCTAGAAGAGCCTCATATTCAGCTATGTTATTGGGGACTGGGAATGCGAGCTGATATGCCTCTGGGATGGTGATGCCTTCGGGCGATAGAAGGGGAATACCAATTCCTCTTCCTTGGGAATTCAAAGCTCCATCAAAATATAATGTCCACATTGGATCATCTGACTAGTTGATGGACATTAGTTCCTCACCTGGAAACTCTGAGTGAACCGGATCAAATTTGGGGAGAAGATGGTGAGCGAGATGCTCGGCTATGGCATAGCCTTTGATCGCCTTTTACTGAATATAGGTGATGTCAAACTGGGAGAGGAAGCTTTACCAGCGCGCTAGCCTATCAGTGAGAACGGATTTTCAAGAAGGAATTTGATAGGGTTCATTCGGGAAATCAAATTGACTTCGTGAGCCAGGAAGTAGTGTTTCAATTTCTACACTACCCAAACTAGGGTGGCACATGTTTTTTCCATAGCTGTGTACCTTTGCTTCCAGGCGTTGATGATGCGGGATGGGACGCGAACCTGGGACTCTAGCTCGCGGACATCCCTAAGCAAAGGAAACGCATGGATCTACGCAGTTGAGAAACTGACAATGAGTCTCGGGTATCAGTTTTTCTGGGTGCTCGGATTGAGTCATGGGACGGGTTCCACTCACTCACTCTCGCAACGGTGATAAAAATATATCGAGCTAATTTTCTATCACTCAAGCAGCGGCATATGAAAATATACGGGATAAGCAAAATGCCAAATAAGGAAGGTGGTGAGTGTAATTCCACGCTCCGGGCGTGGGGAAGACGACCCCGGCCAAGACCGTAACTCCCAGTACAGTAAATGTAATTAATTACAGAAGTGAATTTCTATACCCACTCCATGTAGGGAGGTAAAGGGCTACAATGGGACCCGGGAGTAGCGCTCTTGGGTTGACGGGTAGCAAGCCGGAAGGGCTCTCAGACAGGAGGTGGACTGCTGGCCTGACTCGATACTGTTCCGACTCGCTGGACAGCAACCGAACTCAGCTTGTGGGACGGCGGCTTCCGGTCACCTTCTGATCACGGCGACTGGCTGGGACGTCGGTGGAAGTCTCCGATTCGTTCCCCGAGATCGGCGGTAGCTGAATCGACGCTGAAGTAATTTTGCAAGAATTAACTTGCTACTGCATTTACTGGCCTGTTCATAGAACAGGTTTGCGTGACCCACCAAAAAGAATTGTTCTACCCATATCTGGTGTCGGATCGAGCCTAGATCATCATCGTTGGATAGAGGACTCAAAGGGCTACAACATAAATTAATTTCATGTCCATCCAATAAACGGATTGGAAATTGAAAACTCTGTGGGTTGTAGTTATTTCTGGCTCAAAATTACAGACAGTCAATACAGAACAAGACCTTCCTGAAAATGGATTTTGACCGACAAGGAAGGGGTGGATCTTGATGTTGGAGATTTTATGGTGGATAGAGAGCGATGTGTGGGACGTTCTCAAATTGTTTTGGAATTTTTGGAGATGGTTAAGGGGGAGGGAAAAATAGAAGAACAATACACTATTCCGTAGATCTACTGATTGGTAGACTGTCAGGGGTGGAACTAAAATATTGGGAAAAATATCAAACGGTGGCGGATTGACACGAAATTTAAAATGGGAGTGTCTAACAAGGAGGGGGATGATCAAAATTTTAAAATCATCAGATTCACGGATTTGGAGGACCAACCTTTTCTTTCATCTTCTGTCTTGGATCACGGAATCCTGGACAGTAGGGTAAAGAGATGGTTGTGGCGGCTCGACGGCGACACGAACGAAGGCGGTGGCGGCGGCGGCTGCAAGTCGCATCTAGCAGAGGTGGTAGAGGTGGGAATCACTCCTAGAATATGGCTTCACAGCATAGATTAGGAAACCTTCATAGCTGCAAGGGGAGAGGGAGAGAGGGGCACCCAAGGGCTCTTGGATTTTTCCAACAATTCTTCTCATTAATTCTCAAAATATCAAAAATACATGGATTATATAGACCTGTATAAATGACCTAAACTATCCTCAGATCTAGGGTTAGGGAGGGGTAAACAAGGGATAGGATAATTAATCCCCTATGTGGTCAAAAACCAAAATAAAAAATACAAAAGGAGGGGGGGGCCTTGGACCATGGGAGAGGAGAAATTGGAATTTTCTTCTTTTGTCTCCTTGCTCCAAGTCCAATCTTGGACTTTGAACTAGCCCCACATGGGCCCTAGAACCTAGGTGGACTAATGGGAAAGATGGTGGGGGGCCCTACTGGACCTACTGACATTTTACATAGAAACCCAAAGGCCTTTTTGCAAAGAAACCCAAAGATTTTTAAAGACTAACAAATTAGCTCATGTGACTCCTACGCTCCACTCTAAGTAATCATCACCTGCTCATCCCGTCTATATTCCATATGCACATGCTGCGGTGGGAATGAGGCTAGTGGTGGACACTCCGAGGTGGGGTCACTCTCAAGGAAGGAGACGGCTCAATGACTCACTAGGAATCACCGCGGAGTCCCTATATGTTACTAGACCCGAGAGGTAGTGCCGATCCCAAATTCTGACAAGTCTACAACGTATGCAGTAGACCCGACTTCCCTCACACTCAAAAGGGACTAACACCGCGAGCTGACATGAGACCGACTATGCGACTCCTAATATGCTCGACACATGTATGTATAGACTCTGAACAAAGAAAGAAAAACACAGACTTACACAAGCCCCTAAATAAACCTACTGTTAGACTGACCCATACATATGCATTGGTGGACTAGGACATCCGAATGTGTGCCATGCATACACAAGACGCAACCAAAGGTCGGTAGAATCATGGACTCTTAGATATCCCAAAGTGCACCACTCATGCACTGATGGCCTTTTGGATTTGGGAGGTTTGGGTGGGCTAGGAGGGTTGAATGCACCTTCTTTCGTACCCCAATGAACGGGCTCCTTGCGGCGTGTAGGCGGACTGGCCGGTGGGGTAGTGGTGTGATAGTGAACTTCCCTGAAGAAGTAGAGTAGATGTGGTGGGTCAAGGGGTTCACTAGGGAAGGGGTCGAAGGGATCAAAGAATGTGTGACCCCTCGAGCTGGGTTCCCATAGGTCACGGTCTCACGTTTGGAATTCTTGAAGGTGTAGGTGGTCACCTTCATGCACTGGGGTAGATGGGACGGTGGTCTCATATAGTAGATATGGTTCCTCCCTCACGATAAGTGGAATGAAATACGGCTCGGCCGACATAGGGAGGAATAAAAGAACCTCCGTGGTGACATGACCCACGGTGCACACGGAGGTAATGGACCCCAAAGTGGGATGGGTGAATTTACGACTTGTGGGTTGGTCGAAGCCTGGGGCCAACATGTACGTCAACTTCACCTGTTAGTCTAATCCCTTAAGAAGGTCATCCAATGTTTCAATATGGTGACAAGGCCGGAATGTGGTATGGAATGAGTTGACTGGCACTAATGGTAGTGTAGGGTCCATGGATGGGTAGCAAGGCGGTCAAGGGACCAAGCCTATCTTGAGCCAACTAAGTAGTGGCTCTGTGATGAATAACTTTCCTGTTAGAAACATGGGTGGCTCCAAATGAGGTGGCTCTGAATAAAGATCGGAAGATGAGGGTGGCAAAGGTGCTCTAGGGGAAGGGTTCCCCGACTGTGGTGGGTGAGGTCGCGGGGCAGGAGTGTCATGTCTCGTGGGCTCATGTGGAGAGGTAGATGCTCGCCGAAGGGCTGCTTCAAACCTTGACTCGAATGGCTCAACCTCTAGAGCGACCTAATAAGAATGCTCCAGAGTGGTCACGTCACGGCAAAGCACTTTAAACTGGTAGTGAAGCCATAAATCTCTCCGGAACTGAAATACGATCGTGGTGCTCTTCTCTCCAACTCCACTTCCCAACTGGTACTCATCGAAGTCCCTAATGTACTAAGACACGGACTTGTAGCTTTGGACGGGTTTGATTGGGGCTTTCTCTTGCATTGGGACTTGGGCGTAGGGGTTGGCCATAGTTGCAAAGAGATGGGAATTGGTTCCCCTAGGAGTGGGCATGCATTGGAACACTTTTTTTCTTTATGCAAAACTTTTATGCAAGACTAATGCAAGCACCTAGACACAACTTCTAAATGGTGAAAAGGGGTAAAATGCAGACTCGAATACAAACCTAGACACAACCCATATCCGATACGTGGTGGAGATTTGATCCAAAGATTGCACTCACGCAAGTGTGCAACCTTCCCAATAGGCGTAACCTATCATTCCGGGAACACCTTTTGATATACCGGGTAGAGGGTGAAATGCAACCTAAGACAAAACTACCCTAGACTCAACCTTACTCTCTTATACCAATTTGATGTGGGACGGGACGCGAACCTGGGACTCTATCTCACGGACGTCCCTAAACAAGGGAAATGCGTGGATCTGCGCAGTTGAGAAATTGGCAATGAGTCTCGGATATCGGCTTTTCCGTGTGCTCGGATCGAGTCACGGGATGGTTCCACTCACTCACTCTCGCAGCGGTGATAAAAATATATCTAGCTAATTTCCTATCACTCTGGTAGGGGCATATGAAAATATAAGAGATAAGTAAAATTCCAAATAAGGAGGGTGGCAAGTGTACCTCCACGCTCCGGACGTGGGGAAGACGACCCCGGCCAAGACCGTAACTCCTGGTACAGTAAATGTAATTAATTACAGAAGTGAATTTCTATGCGCACTCCACGCAAGGAGGTAAAGGGCTACAATGGGACCCAGGAGTAGCGCTCTTGGGTTGACGGGCAGTAAGCCATAAGGGCTCTCAGACCGGAGGCGGACTGCTGGCCCGACTTGGTACTGTTCCGACTCACTGGACAGCAACCGAACTTGGCTTGTGGGACAGCGGCTTCTGGTCACCTTCTGATCACGGCGGCTGGCTGGGACGTCGGTGGAAGACTCCTATTCATTCCCCGAGATCGGCAGCGGCTGGCTGGGACGTTGGTGGAAGACTCCTATTCGTTCCCCGAGATCGGCGGCAGCTGAATCGACGCTGAAGTAATTTTGCAAGAATTAACTTGCTGCTGCCTTTGCTGGCTTGTTCACGGAATAGGTTTGCGCGACCCGGCGAAAAGAATTGTTCTGCCTATATCCGGTATCGGATCTAGGTGAGATTGACGCCGTTGGATAGAGGACTCAAAGGGATACAACATAAATTAATTTCATGTCCATTTAGTAAACATATTGGAAATGAAAAACTCTATGGGTTATAGTTATTTCTAACTCGAAATTACAGACAATCAGGATAGAACAGGACCTGCCTAAAAATGGATTTTGACCGATAGGGAAGGGGTGGATCTTGATGTTGGGGATTTTATGGTGGATAGAGGGGGATGTGTGGGACGTGCTCAAATTTTTTGGGAATTTTTGGAGATGGTTAAGGGGGCGGGAAAAATAGAAGAAAAAGACACTATCCCGCAGATCTGTTGATTGGCAGATTGTTAGGGGTGGAACTAAAATACTGGGAAAAATATCAAACAGTGGCGGATTGACACGAAATTTAAAATGGGAGTGGCTAACAAGGAGGGGGATGATCTCTCAAAATTTCAAGATCATTAGATTCACCTATTTGGAGGACCAACCTTTTCTTTCATCTTCTATCCTGGATCTCGGAATCCTAGACAGCAGGGTAAAGAGATGGTTGTGGCTGCTCGACAGTGGCACGAACGGAGGCGACAGTGGCGGTGGCTGGAAGTCACATCCAGCGTAGGTGGTAGATGTGGGAATCACTCCCAGAATATGGCTTCACACCATAGACTAGGGCAACCTTCATAGCAGCAAGGGGAGAGGGAGAGAGGGGCGCCAAAGGGCTCTTGGATTTTTCCAACAATTCTTCTCATTAATTATCAAAATATGGAAAATACATGGATTATATAGACCTGTATAAATGACCTAAACTATCCTCAGATCTAGGGTTAGGGAGGGGTAAATAAGGGATAGGATAATTAATCCCCCATGTGGTCAAAAACTAAAATAAAAAATACAAAAGGAGGGGGCGCCCCTTGGACCAAAGGAGAGGAGAAATTGGAATTTTCTTCTTTTGTCTCCTTGGTCCAAGTCCAATCTTGGACTTTGAACTAGCCCCACATGGGCCCTAGAACCTAGGTGGACCAATGAAAAAGAGGGTAGGGGACCCTGCTGGACCTACTGACATTTTACATAGAAATCCAAAGGCCTTTTTGCAAAGAAACCTAAAGATTCCTAAAGACTAACAAATTGGCTTATAATGCCTTACAATTGCAAACCCAATTACCCAAGGATATAAATGCAAACAAAAGGGTACAAATGTAAAAATAAAATGTTCGTGCCTGGTGTTGATTCCCATCAGTTGAGAAGTTTGGACAAGTAATAGGTTGCCCTTTCCTTGCCTTGTTCACTGGTTTGTGCTAGAACGGCTCCTACGGAGTCTTCCAAGACTAAGATATAAAGGATCAATGGTTTATCTCGGGTGGGTGGAATGAGAACATGCGGACTGGCTAGATAATCCTTTAATCCTTTGAAAATATTTTGGCACTTAGAATCCCAATGGAATTCTACTCCTGGCTTGGTCAACTCGTAGAAAGGTTTACACCTTTGTGAGTGCTTGGACACAAACCGATGGATGAACTGCAACCTCCCAATTAAGCGTCGAACTTCCCTCAAATTTTTAGGAGGTGGCATATCCCTGATTGCCTTAACCTTGTTGGGATCTATCTTAATATCCCTTTTACTCACAATGAAGCCCAACAGCTTACCCGATGAAACACCAAACACGCACTTCTTTGGGTTCATTTTCAATTGGAACTCCCTTGATCTTTGCAACACCTTAGCAAGAACTTTTGGATGTTCCGCCCTAGTCCTTGATTTCACCAACAAATCGTCTACATACACCTCCAAATATACATGCATCATGTCATGAAATATCGCCATCATAGCTCTTTGATAAGTAGCTCCAGCATTCTTCAACCCAAATGGCATGACCACATAGCAATATGTTCCCCAAGGTGTAGTGAATGACGTCTTCTCTTGATCCTCTTCTGCCAAATGAATTTGATTATAACCTAAAAATTCATCCATAAATGAGAGAGTTTCATAGCCTGTTGTGTTATCAATTAACACATTAATGTGAGGCAAGGGAAATCATCCTTTGGACACGTGCAGTTAAGGTTCCGAAAGTCAATGCAAATTTTAACTTTCCCATCCTTCTTCATGACTGGGACCATGTTTGCCACCCATTGAGGATAAAGGACGACTCTAATAAACTTGGATTTGTGGAGCTTGTCGACCTCTTCCTTCATTTTCAAAGCCATTTGAGGGTGGAAACGGCTTAACCTTTGCTTTACCGAGACGGACTCTGGTTTTAGAGTTACGTGGTGTTCGACTAGGGTGTAATCCAAGCCCGACATATCCTCATAGCTCCATGTGAACGTGTCTTTGTAATTCTTGAGAACCTCAATAAATGCCTCCTCTTCAGATGATGGTAAATTATCACTTATGAGGACGATCCTAGAGTCTTCCTTAGTTCCCAAGTTGATTTCTTTGGTTGACACTTCTACAGCGACTGACGGTTCGTCAAATCTTCTCATTCCAAAAGCATACGCGTCAACCACGTCCTCATAATCTTCATCCCCTTCTTCAATAGGGCATTCTTCATCTGTAATCTCGTAGACTCCATACCCTTCATCAATCATGCGATTCTCCTCACATTCTAACTCCGACAGTAGGATGGGATTTTCTAGGAGTTGAGGAATGGCTAGGCATGCTTGACACCTACTGGCTAAGTCTAAGAGGAACCGACGAGGGATTTCCTTACGCTTGGACTTTCGTTTGGGTACTACCCTTGACCCATTATTCTTAACCTGACCAACTTGTCCTACAGAAGAACAAGACCCTGAAGAATGTACAGGGAATGACCCCTCAGAGGAGGGGTAAAGAAGGTCGCTCAAGGGACCTTGGATGAGTGGCCCGTAAGTCGGGGCACACTCGTGAGAGATGTAAGAGGTCTCCTCAATGAAAATGTGCTGTTGAAGAGTTTGGAAATTGGCAATTTTTTTTCGTTTTCATTTTTAATGACAAAACAATGAAAAATAATTGTAGAAGGAGAGAAAGGAATTATGGCGAGGGGGTTGGGATGCTCATAGAGCAAATCATGATTGAAAACCTGAAGCGGGTTAAGAAACCCGCGCAGGTATGTAAGTAGAGAAGGGGACCTGGGATGATCATCAGACAAACATCTGGCCCAGGAAGAAGACAGCAACAAAGGCTGAGATGAGTGAATAGAGGAGATGACTGCTAATGAGCCGTCGATGGCAAAGTTGATGACGGGCATCGACCCGTCGATGACAAAGTCCTCTTGGCGATGATGGTTCAGAATTCTGGCAATAGTGGTGGTATCCCCTGGCACTTCAGAGATCAAAGTCGGCCCTTCTAGTTGTAGAGGCGAGAACATTCTTTCTAGTGCGATGGAAATATCTTGTATATCAAACCATTTGTCCCATTCGCACTCTAGGTCATCGACCTTGCCTCTCTTGGTGGCCCTTGAACATTTTTCAGCCAAATATACATCATGCGACCCCCCATGTGTTTCTTGGGGGTAATCCCCCATCTGAATGACGGGCTCCTTTTTGAAATGAGAGGATAAGGTCCATGTAAGGGGTTTTCCATCTACTTCAAATGGCCCTTCAAAACCTAGACCAACTCTAAGGATCAGCTTTGTTTTCTTCGGTGGTCTTAGCCTTCCTTGCAATTATGTCTCCAAGCCTTTGCCCTGTTGATAGCCGATGTTCCTCATAATCTCCCATTCTTTAGAAGGGAAAGGGAGACGTGACGTTGGCGCAGGAAGCAGCTTCTCTTGTGTTATCGGGGTGCGGCAGGGGTCATACACATCTAGCAGCGACAGTATGGGCTGTTGAGACGGCCAAACAGAGGACATAGAGGTATTAACAGCATCCACTGTATGAAGTGATGCGGGACAGATGACGACCGGGCTATGACGTACGACCGACTCGTTGTGCGGCCAGCACTAGCACACTATGGCAAGCCGGGCGGCTGACCACCGTGGTATTCTCTGGGTGGAGACGTCTCTCAACAGTAACTCTCTTGAGCCCGACGATCGTCCCTTACGAGGGAAACGTGGGGGTCGCGGCGATTAAGAAACCACCGTCGCCTAGGGTACTAATCCGCGCTCGGTGCTCGATTGGAGCTACGGAATGGGCACTCACAACTCACAATCGCGGTGAAATTTAGAACTAGCTAACGGCCCTAATCTCACAAACGCAACAATATAGAAAGCATACTAAACAGCAAATGTAAGGATCGGAACGAGCACGTACCTCCATGACTAGTCGTGGGGGAAGAATTCCCGGCCGATTTCCGAACAACCCCAATACACACAAGATTAACTTTACAATTTCAGAAGCTTGGCCCACTCCACACAGGGAGGTATCGGGCTACAATCAATAACTTTGGGGTTGCTGGAACCCGGGTTGACGGGCCTCACTCGCAGGAGGCGAGGAACGCGTGCCGGAGCCGCTCAGGTACGCCAACAGAAAGTTGACCCAGTTCTGCCCGCGCTGGTCACCCTGCGCAGCAAGCTTGCGGAGGCTGGTATGGATGGATCCGATGCTCGATGGGAGCGCCGTTTATTGGAGAATGTCGGTAACTGGATGTAGTATCTTCACTCCAAAGATCGCGAACAGATGCCTTTAGATCTGGGCGCAGTGATGAATCTTCTGAGGTTCTGGTTTTGTGCTCATAGAACTGCACATAAACACGGTAAAATGTTAGAAAAATGGTTGCCGATGTCGGATCGGGGCGTTCCTTGTGGGAGAGGGTAGGCGACGTCTAGAAGAAGAAATACTATGAAGATCCTTCACACGGATCTTGGCTGGATGAAGCGGGGAAGGCTCTGAAAGTTGATTCTAGTTCTCAGCCGGGCCTGCTCAGACCAGCCCGCGCGATCCCACGAGAACTACCGTCACGATCAGCACCGGTCACGGATCGAGGCAAAACTAGCGGAAACACAAAGAGAACTTGAAATACTATGATTTCTCTTTAGGAACTAACTTCAGATGGCATCGGGGTTGGGCTCTAGGAATTAAAACACAGACAACTTCAATTCTGGGAAGCATACAGGAACCGATCTGCGTGCCTCCATGAGAAAAATCACCGTTGTTGCTCACAAACTCCGATCAATGCGAAACCAGAGCTGAAAGTTTGCTAACTTGCAGAGGTATCACGGATAAGTTTTGTGGAAGAAGACGATAAGAGGACGAGGGGGATACAGGGTCGAGTCTCATGACCCAGTTCTGTCCAGTCCCAGGACAGCTCAATGGGAGTCACACCCAAGAACACACAAAGAGAATCACTCTCTAATGAACTTTTCTTTCAACAAAACTTCATTCTATTAAGCATAAACACTATACATGCCCTTATATAGGGAAATGGTCGGGGTAGGGGGGAGGGGACTTGCGCAAGATGCAAGTAGGGGGAGGGGTGCGCATGGATTAAGACCCTTGGTGAAAGGGAAAGGGGGACAAGGGGACATGGTAGCTCACCTACCTTTGAATTTCAAGGTAAAGATGGTAGGTGGCAGCCATGTGGAACTTGACCAGCAGCCATTTGAATGCTCCATGTGGTAATTGAAGAAGAAAATCAAACTAGCTAGCCTAATAACAACAAAAAAGAGGGCGCCCCCTTCATTGGGCCTTGAATGGGTCACTTTGGTCCATGGCTTAACCAAGCCCATTCCACCTAGATGGCTTAAGGCCATTCCACCCTTGAAGGCCCATGAATGAAGAGAGCCCACTCTAGATTATCCAATCTAGATAGCCCATGTGGAAGGAAGCCCATATGGCTTATGGATCCATTAGAAATGGACCAAGGCCATTCCTTCTTATGGAATGCTTTAAGGGCTTTAACAAATTGGCCCATTAGGAGCCTTACAACCAGCCCTTTCGCAAATTACACATACAATAATCATTACAAGCCCAATTCAATGCCAAAAAAGGTCCAAATTCAAGCCAAATTATCCCCATTTTGAAGATAAGCCGATGTAGTCCACTTGGCGCTCCGCGTATGGCACCGTCGGTTCGCCGACGTGTCACGTGATCGCCCTGGTGTCCGCACCAATTCTCCCCGTGTGGGAGGAACTCGACCCCGTCGAGTAAGGGTCCCGAAGCTTGCGCTATCCGCATGTGATCAAGGTGTTGGTCATCACGGGGCATCCTCGCCAACGCACTAGGACGTGTGGGTATGCGCCATTCCTTGTGGTGATCACCTGCTCATCCAGTATACAATCTATATGCATGCGTTGAGGCTGGAAAGGTGGAGTCTCGGGTGAGGGGTCACTCACAATAGAAAGATAAAGCTCGAGACTCACTAGGGATCACCGCGGGTTCCAATATGCTACCAGAGGAAACATGGAACGTCGAATTGACACCATTGTCATTCGGTAGTTCAATATCGTACACTTTCGGACCCACTTGTTTCTTAACCCGGAAAGGGTGGGGATCGTGGTCTTAGAGTGGCTTTCGGTCTCCGGGCGGAAACCTATCAGGTATGACCCTGATCTAGATGTACTCTCCCTTTGAATCCACGGATATGTAGCATGCATTGGCTACCTCCTTATGCGTGCTTTGACTGGCCTTTTATTGACATGACTTAATGCAAACCATATGCATGAAAGAGAACAACGAGGGAGACAAACAAACACACACACATGACCTTAGACAAACCTATGGCTAGTCCGACCTATGCATGGACGATGGCGGACTAGGACACCCAAATGTGTGCCATGCATACACTAGATGCAACCAAAGGTAGGTAGGATGATGTACTCCTAGACACCCAAAAAGACACCATGCATGCAAGCACTTCCTATCAGATGTGGGTGTGGATGGGCTAAGTGGTTCATCCCCACTACATGTAGGTAAGGCATGCCATACTTCCCAATAATCGGACCTATTGCTATGTGGAGTTTGATTGGCCCGAGGGGGAAGAGAGTGGTAGGGGACTCCCTTGACAAAGTAGAGGGGAAGTGTGTTAGCGCAGCAAGAGTGATATAGAAGGGGGGGATGAATAGATCACTCCCAATTTGCAGAAACTCAGGCGGAAAATAGATTCTACTGCTAACGCACCTCCTTAACCCGTACACAGAGAAATATAGATGAGAGTGAAGAACTGATCACTTGAAGACAAAGGGACAAGCAGATGAAGAGCACAGAAATCAATAGCAAACTAGAGAGGAGGCACTCGGTTTTTAGGTGGTTCGATTGCAGTCCGCAATCTACATCCACCCCTCACTCCAACTAGAGTGAGGATTCCACTAGGCAAAGCTAGATCACAGCAGACTCAGTCTGCGTACAACATGCTGCCACACAGCTTGAACACCCAAGGGAAACAAATCCCTCGACCAAGCTCTGCTACCCACAGAACTTGAAGCCTGTTCTAGCTCCCAGCTAGAACACAACCAGAGAATCCTCTCCCTTCCTCCACACACGGAGGGAAACTATTAATGACAACCTGTCACTAAAAACACCAGAGATCACCGATCTCTCTTCCTCTGCAACTCAGAGGGAAACTGGAGTAGTACTCCCCTCCTCCACACACCGGAGGGAAACCAATTCAAATCAGAATGGAAGAACAAAATAAACGAAAGCAAAATAGAAAGAAAAACCAATGAAGAAGAAATCGGTTCTGAAACCCAATACAAATGTAGCTTCAAATGAAGCAATTCATCAATCCACACACTCTCTCTCTCTCTCGAACAAACTCCTCTCAGATATGGAACTCTCTGCTCCTTTTCTTTTCTGGATCGTGCAGACTCTCACCAATGGCTTCTGCTTTTTCTTTTCACGATCGAACTTCTACTGAAGGATGAAGCTCTATATTTATAGCAGATAATGGCGTGTGGCTGCCAGGTTCCCGCCCATGCACATTTGGCCAGATCATTTGAATTTCGACCACATGGCAGCATCCTGATAAGGTTGCCATCCACGTGTCATGCGCCTGTTGTCTTGGATCACGTGTCAGGTACCAACCTCGATTCACGTGCCCAATCATCAGCCTGAATCACCTGCAGACAGACAGATGGAATGTATAGACTTAGTTAGTTCAGGCTTTCAACATGAATGTATATACTTTAGAAACACAACAGAGTAAGTGTGCACACCGTGAGAGAGTGTACAGACTTACTGAATAAAATGCACGTGAAGGCAGTGTATAGACATGAACAATGCAAACGATTGTTACCAATGTGTACACTTTACAAGGCTCAGCCACTGTGTAGACTTCACGAAGCCTAAGCAGTGTACAGACTTGAAACGATAGTTAGCCAAGTGTGTATCATGTGAGAGTGTATTCACTTGGAGGTCTTCAACATCTTCAGTGTATGGACTTAAGCATTTCAGGGCAATCCATAGCAATGTATAGACTTAGGCATTCTGTTCAAATCAAAACCAATGTACAGACTTCATGCTGTACAGACTTGATGTTGATCAACAGATCTTTGAACATCAGCCCAAGGCGTCAACGCTTCCATCGAGCAGCGTCGCCTCAGCTTCCTCAGGCAAGATGCTCACGCCCTTGGTAACAGGCCGATGCGTCAACGCATCCAGTGTCAGCGTCGACGCAGTGAGCAAGATAGAAAGGTGTGCGTCTACGCAGTCAGCCAAGTGCGTCAACGCACGAAAGGCACACAATCCATGAAGACAAACAGGCTGTACAGACTTTGAAGCTTGCTGAATGAAATGATCGGCTGATGGACCAATGTACAGACTCTGAATGTAAAGGCAGTCTGTATAGACTTGAATCGCTTGAAGCGATGTATGGACTTTGTGAAGCTCAAGCACTGTACTGACTTGTGAAGACTTCAGTGATGTACATACTTGGTGTAACTCAAGTGAATGTATAGACTTGTGAAAGCACTGTGGATGTGTGGACTTGAGCGAATGAAGCCGATGTACAGACTTGGTAAATCGAAGCCTCTGTATAGACTTTCCTAAGACGCAGTTCAATGTATAGACTTGAACGAAAAAGGCCGATGTACAGACTTGCCTAAGACGCAGCTTGAGACGCTGGCTGAGACGGATGCTGTACAGACTTTGAAGAACATTAAACGTTTGAGCAGCATGCAATGTACACACTTAGTGGTGTACAGACTTGGCCTGGAAAGCGTAGGGAAAAGTTGAATGTATGGACTTGGCCAATGCGTAGGAAAAGATATCGAATGTACAGAGTTGGTGAATCACAGGCCAGTGTATAGACTTAGAGAAATGAAGTCTAGTGTATAGACTTGGAGAACTGTTCAATGTGTTGGGTTGGCGTTGTATAGACTTGGCTTTGAGCACTTGGGCTGAAGGCAATGTGCAGACTAAGCGATGTATAGACTTTGCCCAAGGAACCGAATGTATAGACTTTGCTGAAGCTAACTCTGAAGCAATGTTCAGACTTTGCAAACAAGACTCTAGGCGATGTATAGACTTACACTATCGGATGTGTAGACTTCAACACAATGCAGTAGCCAGTGTATAGACATGAAGTTTGACAATCCAATGTATAGAGTTGAAGCTTGGAAGGATGTATGGGGTTGAGCTGAACTGACTTTGGCAATGTGCAGACTTGACTGGTCGGGCAGTGTACAGACTAGAGTATTAGGATCAATGTGTAGACTTCAGTAAGAAGGTGCCCGATGTACAGACTTAAGGAAGATATGCCAATGTACAGACTAAATGGATCCAGCTGGTGTATAGACTTTGTGCCCAAGCTATCAATGCTCTGATGCGTCGACCCACCCTTTCTGATGAGTCGACCCACTGCTGTTCATATTAACCAAACAGTGCATATAGAATCAAGATAGCATGCATATCTGACAGCCAAATGAAATGTACTCACTCACATGATGAAACAGCATTAATCTAGAGATAGAAGATTGATTTATAGTGTGAGACATCATCAAAACCATAGGGATGCTACAATCTCCCCCTTTTTGATGATGACAACACTATGAGTCAACCAATATCAAGTTTCAACAAGAAGTTAATACCAGCTGCAACAAGCAGAATAAATTCAAGGCATGCTCATGCAAATGAATTAAACATTCCCTAAAACACACTCTCATCTCCCCCACAACTCATAACCATGACTTCCACGAAGCAACATGACTCCCCTCAAAGCTCAAGACAAAACCAAAACTCACTGATATTGCAAACTTCTCTCCCCCTTTGACATCAGCAAAAAGAACTATAGAATGTATGACAGTGCTGGAAACATGAGGACTAAGGGCAGTAACTTCTTAGTGTAAAAAGTCACGAGTAGGTCTTAAGAGAATAAGTGAATTTCTAATCTCAAGAGAAGATTCTTTAGACTTCAGTACACAATAGAGAAGTAAAATGATAGATAAGTTTATCAGTATACATAGTGGATGATTTAGAGCAGGAGTTCACAAGTATGGCCAAATATAGCTGATCATTCAACTATTCCACAAGACAGCAAGAGACTAAATCAGAGAGGTGTTCTCAAGGTATTGAAGACAAGCAATCCATTAGTTGCATAACAATAAGGAATTTTTGTGGGAGATGATTTTCAAGAAGATCAATGAGTAAGTTGGTAGTTCACTTCCTTTGACATTAGGGAGACACCTTGATTAGAGGCCTGAATCCCCAATTACTCAGAGTGAGTACGTCATTACTTCCTTCCCTTTTTTTATATTAAGGAACAGAGTTAGTAACTGTGGCTTTTGACATGAGGAAACACCTTGATTAGAGGCCAGAGTCCCCAGTTACTCACCAGCAAGCCACCATTACTCTGTCATGACTTTTCATTCATTTTAAGCATTTGACACCTCATGACTTGGAAGAAATATTCATTTCATTGATGAAGCTCCCAGTTTCTCAGTGATCAAAACAGAACATATTTGTTCAGTTAAGCCCTTGAGTTAAAGAGATCGAATGATTGAAGACAATACCAAAAAAGGACTTTTCTTGAATTGAGTCTTGAAGTCTAGATTTCAAGTTGATTGGGTCAGATATCAAGACATACAAGTTTTTGGCCTGAACCATAATCAATGACAATGTAGGAAGATATACTTTATGCAATTAGTCCAGATCTCTGAAGGAGTAGCAAAGGAAAGATTCTAACTTGGAGATTAGAGTCACTGACTTATAGACTTAAGAGATAAGTGACACTCTACTTTCTGAGAGAACCACACTAAATCAGTCATGCAAGACCAGCAAAGGTACACATCTGGACAGCCCTTTTGAATCTGTCAAAGAACTTCTCTTCTCACTTCACAACTCTGCCCCCCCTAAGACATAGTATTCCTCAATAAAACATTCTAGCAAAATCTCAAGGCTTCCCCTTATTTAGAGCATTTCTGAAAGCTAACCAGTAAGCATTCTGAACTCCCCCTTAAACCAGCATGCAAGAAGGCTAAACATCAGACAAACCCAACTCCCCCTCACAACAAGAACAGACTTCATAATTAAGATAATTTGTATAAGCCTAATTCTCTTCTCAACATGAAAAATTTTTCATTATCCAGAGGTTTTGTGAATATGTCAACAATCTGATTATCTGTGCCTACATGAATCAGTTCAAAATTATTCTTAGACACCTATCTCTTATAAAATGATGTCTTATTTCTATGTGTTTGGTTCGTGAATGCAAAACAGGATATTTAGCAAGATTGATGGCACTAGTATTATCACAGTAAATAGGTGTGCACCCTAGGTCTACTTGGTAGTCTTGAAGCTGGTGTTTAATCCATATGACTTGTGTTCCACAACTCCCTGCAGCCACATATTCAACTTCTGCAGTGGAGAGGGCCACAGAATGTTGTTTCTTGGAGCCCCAAGACACTAAACACCCACCCAAGAATTCACAATGGCCACTTGTGCTTTGTTGTGCCCCTTGTGTCTTGTTGATGATGTGGTGTTTTAATGATAGCAACATGAATGCGTCATCACATTGTTTTGAATATATCTGACCTACTCTGTGGAGAATGCATGAGTGTGCTGGAATGAGTGAATGACTTGCATGTCTGTACATCGTGCATTGCTGTTCTTCATAGCAAGCCCATACACTGCTCCCTCATATAGGAAGTATGTACATTGCATTGGCTAGGTATATACAACGTCAGTTCATGCATCGTCTCCTGCAGCGTCAACGCTGTGAGCATTCTCAAGTCTACAGCGTCAACGCTGTGAGTGTGTACATTGCATTCACGCTTCACAAAGTCTATAGTATGCATGGTTGAGTTGTAGTCTATACATTGTGTTGTTCTCGCCTGTAAGTCTAGACATTGAAAAGTCTATACAGACTTCAGCGTCTCATTTATGCTTTGGTTACTGAAGTCTGTACATCAGTCTTCACATTCTAAGTCTGTACAACCATTGGTTTGGACTCAGAGTCTGTACACTTGATTCGTCTTTGAATTGGTCAAGTGTGTACATCCTTCCAAGCTTCAAGTCTACACATTGGGTTGTCAGGCTTCAACTCTATACACTCGTTGTTAGAGTCCTGAACTTTACCAAGTCTATACACTGGACCTTGGTTTACCAAGTCTGTACACTCGCTGCACTACATCAAGTCCATACAATGGCAACTCTGCTTAAGTATATACATTTGTCGAACTAAGTTCATTTTCCTCTGTCTGTCTGCAGATGATTCAGGCCATCAAGACTTGGCACGTGATCCAAGAGGCTGAAATGCTGACACGTGGACACAACAGTTCAAACAATCTAGAAAGAAGCTCTTGGATTATTCTGGTGCGTCAACGCCTTGATCAAGTAGCGTGGACGCAGTAGTTCAAACATTTAAGAAAGAAGCTTGTGGATTACTCTGGTGCGTCAACGCATTGATCAAGCAGCGTCGACGCAGCAGTTGAAGAAGCATTCAGCCTCACAGGCTATTCCACTACGTCAACGCCACAATTAAGCAGCGTCGACGCAACAGCTAAAGAGACGAGGCTAATGGCTATTGGAATGCCTCACTGCGTCAACGCCACGGGTCGGAAGCGTCGACGCAGCAGTTAAAAAGGCTAGGCTGTTTTGTTCACTAGAACGCATCAATGCGTTAACGCCATTGCTGATAACGTCGACGCAGCACGCCCATCTGTTGAAGACTTGATCACTAGATCACAGATGCGTCAACCCCTTTAAGCAAGTGGGTTAACGCCACCTGACTCTAGTTGCTGAGCGTGCTAATAAAGGGCACGTGATCCGAGGTGGCTGGCTCGTGAACCAGGATGCTGCCACGTGGTCTGAATTTTTAGGGCGAGAGCTGTGGAAGCCACACGTGCCCTGGCTGCTGCTGTTGCTGGTATATAATGAAGCATTCGTCTTCAGATGGAGGTCGATCGA
Source organism: Amorphophallus konjac (assembly GCA_022559845.1). NCBI lineage: Eukaryota > Viridiplantae > Streptophyta > Magnoliopsida > Alismatales > Araceae > Amorphophallus > Amorphophallus konjac. Next base: position 81,811,144 of record CM040125.1, read on the forward strand.
AGAAGAAGCCTGAAGAGCAGAAAGCCCTTCGATCCAGAAAAAGAGAAAAAGGAGAAAAGGAGAAGAAAAAGCAGAGTGGAGAGAAGCTGTCGATCCAGCACAAAAGAAGAAAGAAAAGAGAAGAGAAGAGAAGAGCAGAGAGTGAGAGATTAGAAGAAGCAGAAGAGAAAGATGCTGTGAAGAATTAGTGAAATTGAGAGAGGAGGAGAGTAGATGCCTGAAGATTAGTCTTCACCGGCCGTGGATCAAATCCAGGCCAGTCAGCTCTTTAAGAGCCACGTTGTGCTTTACGTTTACAGCTTTCCGATGCTGTTATCTTGTCTTTTATTTTCTATTTTACATTTTCTTTCAAGCTGTTAGCCAGCGGTTTGCAGAGGAGGACTCCTCTGGACAGCAAGCTGTGTTGCTCAGCGGGCAGTGGAGGTTTCCACTGGACGGGTAAGCTGTAATCCCCAGTGGTTGCAGTGTTGGATTCCACTGGACGGCAAGCTGTGAGGCCCAGCTGTTGTAGGCTAAGCTGTATTACCCAGCGGACGCAAGCTGTGTTGCGCAGCAGTAATCCACACTCGGGTTGAGTGTGGGGTGGATGTTGGTCTGCTGGACCGAACCACCTAAAAACCCCTTGTGCATTGTGGTTTGTTTTGTTCTATTGTGCTTCCGCTAGATGAATGTATAGGGGCGCTCCATGTGTTTGGCTTTTGGTTGAGAAGAAGAGTTAATTAGTCTTCTTAGAATGTTTTAATTTGTCAAGAGAGCGAAATTCTAGTTGAGCAATTCTTTGTCTAAATCAGCCTAGTTAGCATTCTAGTGATCTCACTGTGTGCTTGTTTTGCTCTGCAACTGATTATTAGCTTTTAAGCTTGTCTAGTTTGCGAACTAGTAATTCTAGTGAGCATCATATTTTAATTGGGCGAAAGATTTTTAAAGGGCTATATTCATTCACCCCCCCCTCTGAATACTACACCGAACCCAACAATTGGTATCAGAGCGGTCTCTGACTTAACAGATCTAACAATCTGCAGAGGATCCTGCTATTTGTTTGGTGCATTTCAGAGTGCGTTCTGTATTCGTAGTTTAGCTTCACTGATTTAGTGCATTGCGTTGCTCATCTGTTCTAGCGCAGTTCTCGTCGATTGCTTTGTGTTCTGAATTTGTCTGCTATCTGATTTGATGGCTAATATTCCAATGTTCAGAGGTGATAACTTCGATTCTTGGTTAGACAAAGTTCATCGGTATGTGGAATCAATTGATCCTAATCTCTGGAAGGTAATGAATCACGGTCCCTACAACTTATCAAGAGATAAATCTAGATGGACTGAGAAGGATAAATTGAAATATTCTGTCAACACCAGAGCTGTAGTTTTATTAAAAGAATCAATTGACATATCTCTAATTGAATGCATTTCTTCTTGCAGGTCTGCCAAAGACATTTTGGAAAAACTAAAGTTAATCAGCAATCACAGCAAGTGCTTAATGGCTGATCGTAGAAATGCTGATGATGAAACTTCATCCGAGGTAAGCTCTGAATCAGAAGGATACTCCTTCGATGAATTGATAGAGATGTATGAAAATTTGTTAGAAGTTTCCAAGAAATTGAAATCTGAAAATAAGAAATTGAAAAAGAAATGTGATAAAATAAATCTAAAAGAGTCCTGTGAAAACTGTGTAAATATGAAAGAGTCTTATGATGCTTGCATGCTAGATGTTCAGAATCTTAAGAAACAAAATGATTCTCTAAAAATTGAAAAACAAACATGGTTGGATAAAATGTCAGAAATAGAGAATCAGTTGAATGATAAGAAAAAGGAGCATCTAAAAGGCATGCAGGAATTCACTCAAGTTAATTCTGAATTGGATAAACTGAAACTTGAGAATGAAGAATTTCAAAAGAAAATTGAAAATCGTATGGTAGAATAAATGAAATCAATGGGGAGGCTTCACATTCTTCTTATGCTGAATTAACCTGCCATATGTGCTCAGCTCTAAGAGAACGAAATGAAGATCTTTATAGTGAGAATGAATGGCTGAGTAAACAAATTATCTCACTTAAAGAGGGTCACAAAAACTTGGTGGCTGAGAAAATTAGAGTGGAGGAAAGAGAAGAGGAATTAATTAAAAAACTGGAGCTAATGTCTGGAAGAGAGAGATGTGAGGGTAATGAATTTCAGGCTAGAGATCTTGAGGAAGAAAATACTGAATTAAAAGCTGAAGTTGAAAAACTGAAGTGGTTAAACATTGGCTTGTCTGAAAGACTTCTCACCACAGAAAAAGGAAAAGCTGTCTATGATGAAAATTCAAAAATTTTGAACAGTCTAAAACAAGAAATTGAGAAGTATAAAACTGCAAACTAATTTCTAAGCGAATGTGTTAATTGCAGTGAACAAGAAATAGCCAGTTATGAACTTCACATAACATCTTTGGAAAATAAGATTCAGGATCTAGAAAATTTGGCATTCAACTCTGCTAAGAATGAAAGAAAAATAAAAACTGTTGTGAAAAGTAAGGATGACAATTTAAGAAAGGGGACAGGCTGTAGTCCTGATGTTAAGGAAATTTCTAAAAACCAGCTATATGCTACTTTTGTGAAAGGCTCTAATGTAGCTGGTACTTCAAGGCAATCCCCAAAATAAAATGAAAATCAGAAATTGAAAAGAAAGAGTCAAATAAATAAGGTAAAGACTATTCCTGCTCATGAACAGAAATCTGCTAGCTCGGTTGAGTCTGATGGTGTACATACTGTTCATGCTTCCTATACTCATTCATATGCATCTAGGAACTCATATGATAGAAACCATGCTCCTAGGAAATCTGATGCCTCTTGCTACTACTGTGGTAGGCATGGTCATTATATGGATGACTGCAGTGTGATGAAAAGTGATGATATGATGCATGATAAAATATTTTCAAATAATCATCACCACCCCAAAAGAAACATGTCTTCTTCAAACCAACATATCATTTGTTATAATTGTAACAAACGTGGTCATAAAGCTGTTGAGTGTTGGTTTAGGCCTTCATGGGGATTTACTGGCTCAAGAGGTAAGCACCCAAGGTGCTTTGAATGCGGTAAGTATGGGCATGCAGTCAAGGACTGCTGGTATGCTCAGGGAAATCATTTTACTTCAAAATTTGTTGAATTCCCTTCAAATAGAAATTCTCTTGGCAGAAATAAATCTATTTTTAAAGGAAAGACACATGTATGCTTTGAATGTGGAAAACCTGGCCACCGAGCTTCTGAATGCTGGTGGGCAGGTAATGGTAAGTCAAAATTTCATGCATATAACAGAACATTTAATGCTTATGGTCATAGGTCTCATGCTCCTGTTGAGAAGCATCATAGGACCAGACAATCTGTTGTTTCATGTTATTATTGTGGAAATTTTGGACATTCCATGTCTGATTGTTCTTTTATGGAATTTGATGATAATGTTGCAAAAAGAATGTTTAGAACACCTGATAGGGGTAGTGCAGGACCCAAGACTCCTTGGGTCCCTGCAAGATCACATTGATTGATATGTTGCAGGTGTGCCTTGGTGAGAGAAATAAAAGGGGTAATTTATCCAAGGCACTTCAAAAGGAGGCCCCAGGATTCTACATTTCAGGTTAGTTCTGAACTTGTCTTTAAATTTTATCATCTGAAAATGCTGATTTGTCTGTTTGATATCTGAAATTGTTGAACTGTTCGTTTGATGTCTGATACTCTCTTCATGTCTAGCTGATCAGTCTTCATTCCAGACTCAGCTACTGAGTTTTACTTTGCACATATCTGACGCTCTTCTCTCACTGATTATTGCACTGAATAAATAGGCTGATAGATGCTCTGCACAATCATTTTTAGAGTCAATGCATGTGTCTGGTGTCAAGGCATTGCATGCTTGATTACATACTTGGACTGAGCTTGAACGGGTCAGTTAGTGCATACAGTCAATGCATGTGTCTAGTACTTGCATACATCATTTGCATGACTGCCATTTGCCCATTGTCGTAGACTGCATGTTTTTCAATGCATAATAGGGCTGCTTTGCACTGCATTATCATTTGCTTAACCCTGGTATATCAAATGGTATGTTACTAAAAGGCAAGGAAATCTGCCCGGAGGTTTCTACCATGTGTGGGATGGTCTTTGAGATCAGGTTCTCCGCCGAGTACCATGGGTCCTGCTATCATGTAGAACAGTGCACTACATCATATGCTGAAAAATCTGAAAATTTGAAATGAAAATGATGCATTTGATAAATTCTCTCTCTGATTGAACAAAGCATTTATTCTTCTTGAGCATATTCTAAAATCATGAGCAGTTCATTAATTGTATTTCATGCACTTTGTCAGGGGGAGTTTGACTAATGTTGCATATGAAGTGTAGTGGAGTTGAAAAACCTGAAAAGAAATTTAATTGCATCTAGACAGGGGGAGCACTTAGAATTGGTGTTTTGTTTGTCACATCTTGAACACCTCTTGCCTAAAAATTGATCAACTCTCATCTGATGTCATATTTCTCTCTCTTGAAAAAGGATTCTGCCTTCTATTTGTTGAGCTGTTAAAGAAGAGTTTCTTTCAACTCCCTTCATGATACTATCTGTCTATATTCCAGCCTATACTCACCCTTCACACTCTTCTCAGCTGGTGTGACTGAATTGGTTCTACTATTGATTTGTTGGTCAGCTAAACTTATTTTTCTGATCTGAGGAACTTAAGCTGCATGTCATGCAATTCAGTCTGAGAACATTGTAGAAATTTCTATCATATAGGTTTAAGAATTATCACTGAATCAGACTGATATAAGATTAATGTATTGTCAGATTTGTAGTTAAATGAATTGAAAATATCTGAATGATAAGGTTTAATAAACTTTAACCACATGTTTCATGTAAACCTTAGACTCTCTCATCAGATATCTAAAAATTTGAATTCAGGGCTTCTTTGGCTAAGATGCGTATAGTGTGTACTGTTGTTAAACATTAATTTGAAAATGTTAACTAAATGAAAAAATTGTGAATTCAGAGCAATGACTCGGTCTCTGAGAAACTGAGTTCTTTATCAATGAAATAAAGCAACTCATGTCATGAGGTGCCATAGTTACCTCTGATAAAAATTTAGTGAAACAAAACCTGACGGAGCAATAGCTTATCTGTGTTGAGTAGCTGGGGAGTCTGGCCTCTGATAAATGTGTCTTCTCATGTAAAAAGACACTCATATTGCTAACTCTGCTCTCAAAGTGAGAGGCAATGACAGTTATCACACTGAGTAACTGGGTCACTTCAACTAAGACTTGTTGTGTCTCATGTAAAAAGGTGTTGATCAACATAAATTGCTCAGGAAAAATATAATGTGTTTCAAATGAAATTATCTTGAAAAATCGGTCAACTCATGTTCTTGAAAAGTGTTTAACTTCTGTACTAATCTGTGTATCTTTTAAAGGTGCTATTGAGATCATATGTGTAAGATAAAAGATGATTGATTTTGGGTGTTAACTGAATATTTGGTTCACCTTTATTAAAACTTGGATTCAGATATGAGTATTGAGTTTAATTTGACGAATTTGGTATACATCAAAATTAAATCAGATTGGTTAAGTTGCCACTTCATAACCCTTTATGATAGAAGAGTCTACATCTTTTAAGACTTATTGAAGTGATGTATGCATTAAAATCCCTCATGATCAGATTTTCCAGATAGCCTGATCAGATTCAGTCTGATTATTCATTGAGATGTCTTGTGATGATTGTTGTCTATTATTGCCCTTCTATCACCAATCACTTTACTCTCCACACTGTTGGAATCTTCCACCTTCTGATTATGTGGTCTTTTCACCAGAATTCAGATTCTTTGTAAAGGCAGAATTCAGATTGATTTATTGGATAACCTGAATCCATTCCTGCGCTTCAGGGGGAGTTATGGTTTCTTTGCATCTAGGGGAGAGTAGTTAATCTTGCATGCTGATAGGGGGAGTGTTGTTTCATTGTCATAAGTGTCTTTGTGTGCTACTTTGTGTCTCTCAAACCATTCCCTTTCTTTTTGATTATGTCAAAGGGGGAGAATAGTTTGATGAGTCAGTGTGACTCATTATGTTACCATCATCAAAAAGGGCGAGATTGTTGTGCCCCTTGTGTCTTGTTGATGATGTGGTGTTTTAATGATAGCAACATGAATGAGTCATCACATTGTTTTGAATATATCTGACCTACTCTGTGGAGAATGCATGAGTGTGCTGGAATGAGTGAATGACTTGCATGTCTGTACATCGTGCATTGCTGTTCTTCACACGAAGCCCATACACTGCTCCCTCATATAGGAAGTATGTACATTGCATTGGCTAGGTATATACAACGTCAGTTCATGCATCGTCTCCTGCAGCGTCAACGCTGTGAGCATTCTCAAGTCTGCAGCGTCAACGCTGTGAGTGTGTACATTGCATTCACGCTTCACAAAGTCTACAGTATGCATGGTTGAGTTGTAGTCTATACATTGTGTTGTTCTCGCCTGCAAGTCTAGACATTGGAAAGTCTATACAGACTTCAGTGTCTCATTCATGCTTTGGTTAATGAAGTCTGTACATCAGTCTTCACATTCTAAGTCTGTACAGCCGTTGGTTTGGACTCAGAGTCTGTACACTTGATTCGTCTTTGAATTGGTCAAGTGTGTACATCCTTCCAAGCTTCAAGTCTACACATTGGGTTGTCAGGCTTCAACTCTATACACTCATTGTTAGAGTCCTGAACTTTACCAAGTCTATACACTGGACCTTGGTTTACCAAGTCTGTACACTCGATGCACTGCATCAAGTCCATACAATGGCAACTCTGCTTAAGTATATACATTTGCTGAACTAAGTTCATTTTCCTCTGTCTGTCTGCAGATGATTCAGGCCATCAAGACTTGGCACGTGATCCAAGAGGCTGAAATGCTGACACGTGGACACAGCAGTTCAAACAATCTAGAAAGAAGCTCCTGGATTATTCTGGTGCGTCAACGCCTTGATCAAGTAGCGTGGACGCAGTAGTTCAAAAATTTAAGAAAGAAGCTTGTGGATTACTCTGGTGCGTCAACGCATTGATCAAGCAGCGTCGACGTAGCAGTTGAAGAAGCATTCAGCCTCACAGGCTATTCCACTGCGTCAACGCCACAATTAATCAGCGTCGACGCAACAGCTAAAGAGACGAGGCTAATGGCTACTGGAATGCCTCACTGCGTCAACGCCACGGGTCGGAAGCGTCGACGCAGCAGTTAAAAAGGCTAGGCTATTTTGTTCACTAGAACGCATCAATGCGTTAACGCCATTGCTGATAACGTCGACGCAGCACGCCCATCTGTTGAAGACTTGATCACTGGATCACAGATGCGTCAACCCCTTTAAGCAAGTGGGTTAACGCCACCTGACTCTAGTTGCTGAGCGTGCTAATAAAGGGCACGTGATCCGAGGTGGCTAGTTCATGAACCAGGATGCTGCCACGTGGTCCGAATTTTTAGGGCGAGAGCTGTGGAAGCCACACGCGCCCTGGCTGCTGCTGCTGCTGGTATATAATGAAGCCTTCGTCTTCAGATGGAGGTCGATCGAAGAAGAAGCCTGAAGAGCAGAAAGCCCTTCGATCTAGAAAAAGAGAAAAAGGAGAAAAAGTGAAGAAAAAGCAGAGTGGTGAGAAGCTGTCGATCCAGCACAAAAGAAGAAAGAAAAGAGAAGAGAAGAGCAGAGAGTGAGAGATTAGAAGAAGCAGAAGAGAAAGATGCTGTGAAGAATTAGTGAAATCGAGAGAGGAGGAGAGTAGCTGCCTGAAGATTAGTCTTCACTGGCCGTGGATCAAATCCAGGCCAGTCAGCTCTTTAAGAGCCACATTGTGCTTTACGTTTACAGCTTTCCGATGCTGTTATCTTGTCTTTTGTTTTCTATTTTACATTTTCTTTCAAGCTGTTAGCCAGCGGTTTGCAGAGGAGGACTCCTCTGGACAGCAAGCTGTGTTGCTCAGCGGGCAGTGGAGGTTTCCACTGGATGGGTAAGCTGTAATCCCCAGCGGTTGCAGTGGTGGATTCCACTAGACGGCAAGCTGTGAGGCCCAGCGGTTGTAGGCTAAGCTGTATTGCCCAGCGGACGCAAGCTGTGTTGCACAGCAGTAATCCACACTCGGGTTGAGTGTGGGGTGGATGTAGGTCTGCTGGACCGAACCACCTAAAAACCCCTTGTGCATTGTGGTTTGTTTTGTTCTATTGTGCTTCTGCTAGATGAATGTATAGGGGCGCTCCATGTGTTTGGCTTTTGGTTGAGAAGAAGAGTTAATTAGTCTTCTTAGAATGTTTTAATTTGTCAAGAGAGCGAAATTCTAGTTGAGCAATTCTTTGTCTAAATCAGCCTAGTTAGCATTCTAGTGATCTCACTGTGTGCTTTTTTTGCTCTGCAACTGATTATTAGCTTTTAAGCTTGTCTAGTTTGCGAACTAGTAATTCTAGTGAGCATCATATTTTAATTGGGCGAAAGATTTTTAAAGGGCTATATTCATTCACCCCCCCTCTGAATATTGCACCAAACCCAACATGCTTTTCCTGTCAAGTTTACAGCCTGCATACTCAGCATCTGTGTATGCTACTAGGTTAAATGTGTGAGATGCAGAAAACCATAAACCAATAGAGTGACTAGCTAACAAATATCTGAAGATTCTTTTAACTGCAGCTAAGTGTAGTTCAGTAGGTCTAGACTGATACCTTGCACACATTCCTACACTAAATTGTATATCAGGTCTAGAGGCTGTCAAGTAAAGTAGTGATCTAATCATACCTCGATAAAGTTTGGCATTTACTTCTTTTCCTGTCTCATCTGCATCCAATGAAGTATTGGTGCCCATGGGTGTAGTAATGTGCTTTAAGTTTTCCATGCCAAACCTTTTGAACAGTTCCATTGTGTATTTGGTTTGGTTGATGAAGCACCCATCTTCTAGCTGTTGTACCTGCAATCCAAGAAAATATTTTAGTTCACCAACCAAGCTCATTTCAAATTCAGCAGACATCATGGTAGAAAATTCATCACATAGTTCATGCTTAGTAGATCCAAATACAATGTCATCTACATATACCTGAACTATGATGAGATCTTTATTTATGCCCTTGGTAAATAAAGTTTGATCAACTTTACCTCTTTTGTAGTCCTTGCTGATCAGAAATTCAGATGATCTTTCATACCAAGCTCTTGGTGCCTGCTTTAGACCATATAAGGCTTTATTTAACCTGAAAACTTGGTTAGGTTGAGGAGAATATTGAAATCCAGGAGGTTGTTCAACAAAAACTTCTTCTTTAATGACTCCATTTAAAAAGGCACTTTTAACATCCATTTGTTAGAGTTTTATGTTCTTTGAGCATGCAAAGGCAAGCAACAATCTTATAGCTTCCATCCTAGCAACAAGTGCATAGGATTCATCAAAGTCTACACCGAATTCCTGACAGTAGCCCTTGGCTACTAGTCTGGCCTTATTCCTCGAGATAATTCCATCTTCATTCATTTTATTTTTGAACACCCACTTGGTTCCTATGACATTTATACCATCTGATCTTGGGACAAGCTCCCAGACATTATTCCTTTCCAACTGACCTAATTCCTCACTCATAGCATTGACCCAAACTTGATCAGCTAAGGCCTCTTCTACTGTTTTGGGTTCAATTTGTGAGACTAAAGCAATTAAGTCATCATTATTCACATTTCTAAAATGAGACCTAGTCCGAAGAGGATCTTCAGGATTGCCTATGACTTTATCTAAAGGATGGTCTTTAAGAAATCTGATATTTGTTGAAGACTCACCTGTTTCTCTTGGTCCTTTCTGATTGGGGGAATTTGTTTCTCCACTCGGCTGAGTCTTTTCTTCCTCCTGTTGGTCTTCTAGAAAATCTCCACCATGATTGGAATTCCTGTCAAGATTTTCAACATTAGAAACATCTTTCTTTTCACTAAAAAAGATGTGTGGAGACTCTTCCACTTTCTGATTAGATATGTTAAATACCCTATATGCCCTTGACACTTCAGAATAACCCAAGAAAATTCCAGGTGTGCTTTTGGCTTCAAACTTGTCTAAATCTTTCTTATCATTGTTATGAATAAAATATTTTACTCCAAAAATTCTGAAATGAAACAAGTTTGGTTTCTTACCTTTTAGAAGCTCATAGGGTGTTTTCTTGTGAATGGGTCTTACCATGGCCCTGTTGATTATGTAGGTTGCTGTATTGGCCGCTTCTGCCCAAAACCTTCTAGGTAATTTACTTTCAATCAACATGGTTCGGGCCATCTCTACCACTGTTCTATTTCTTCTCTCCACAATCCCATTTTGTTCAGGTGTCCTAGGAGAAGAAAACCTGTGAGTTAGTCCTTCTTTGTCACAAAGTTCAGTAAACATGGAGTTTTCAAACTCACCTCCATGGTCAGATTGAATAGAACAAACCTTGTACTTCCCTTCTTGTTTGACCTTATCGAAAAACAGGTTAAACTTTTGAAATGCATCACTCTTATTTGCTAAGAAAAATATCCATGAATATCTAGAGAAGTCATCTATGATGACATAGCCAAACCTGTTTCCATTGAGACTCTGAGTTCTAGTGGGACCGAAAAGATCCATATGAAGAATTTCCATTGGTCTAGAAGACAATGGCTCAGATCTTAATTTAAAGGAATTTCTGGTCTGTTTGCCTAGAGCACAGGCATCACATGCTTTTGATATTGAGTTGAATTTAATTCTAGGGATGCCTCTAACTAAATCATGCTTGACCAATTTATTTAAAGTTGAAAAGCTAGCATGACCTAGACGTCTATGCCATTCAAAGGCATCATTTTCAGAATTGGCAGATAAGCAAATAGTAGATTCAGATTTCTCATCTAAGTCTACAATGTAGACATTATTAATCTTGTTGGCTACAAATTTAACCATGTCAGAATTTGTTTCAAGGATTTTGCATGAACTATCATCAAATACAACCCTGTGACCCCTGTCACATAATTGGCTAATGCTAATCAGGTTGTGTTGAAGCCCTTCCACAAGTAATACTTTTTCAATGGAATTTGTGGAAGACTTACCTATTGTGCCAACTCCAATTATTTTACCTTTGTTCTTTCCTCCAAACTTGACCAGACCCCCTGGCTTCATCTCTATCTTGCTGAACTTGGATCGGTCTCCTGTCATATGCCTGGAGCAGCCACTGTCGAGGTACCACTTGTTGTCTTCAGCTGCCAGGCCGACCTACACAAATATATCAAGCAGAGTGATTTGGAACCCAAGATGAGTTGGGTCCAAGGACATTGTTCAAATCTCTGATCAAGTGTTTAGGTATCCAGATTTGTTTCAGCATGGTTTTCTCTGGCACCTTTCTTTCTGGTTTATTAAAGTTGAATCCAGCTGAACAGGAGAATTGAGTTCTATTCCATTCATTAGTCTTCCTATTTCTAGGAAATTTCCTGTAGGCTTGTTGATTAGCATATCTTTGACCATGAAAGTTATTTCTCCAGTAGGTCCTATTTGGACCCATCTGATTGTTGTAATTCCAGCTCTTATTCTGATTTATTTTCTTGGTCCATCTACCATTTGTGTTCTGGTGAGTGGACTTAATGTTATTCTTCATAAATTTCATTCCCATCTTAAATGGTTGTCCAGTACTAGTTTTTATATTTTCTTTAGGACTTTGAGTTTCCTTAGAGCTGTTCGAGCTGGATGGTGTGTCCAGCTTTTCTTTTCCCTTCTCTGGACAGAAGGTGATGGTCTTGAATTGCAATGGTCTCTTGTTGGTAGGGTCATAGCCTAGACCTTCCTTATTGAAATTGACCCTAGTCCCTAGTATAGCATCTAGGCTAGTCTTTCCTTGGATAAACTTTTCTAAGACTTTCTGTTTGTCTTCCTGCTCCTTTTGAAGATACTCAGAATTCTTTAGGAGTTCAGCATTTACTTTCTTCACAGCTTCATATTTCTCTGAATTCACTCTAATTTCATTCATGCCTTCTTCAATTTTAGTTTTGAATTCATTGAGCTATTTTTGACTTTCTTGAGCTTCTCCCTTGAGCTTATCATTTTCTTTCCTTAGTGAGGTCATTTCTTCTAGTTGTTCTTTTAGCTTTTCATTTTCCTCACAGACTAGAGTTTGTTCTTCAACATTTGTGTTAAATTTTCTTTTCAGAACTCTGTGCTCTTTACTAAGAGAATTAAATTTATCTAACAAATCACCATAAGCATCCTCCCAGTCATCAATTGAGAAATTTTCAAAAAAAATTATTACCTCCTCTTCACTGTTTGCCATAAGGTAAATTCCATCTTCATATTCTTCTGAGGAAGCATCTTCAGGGTCTTCTTCTTCCTCGCTCCATGTGCAGACCATCGCCTGTGGCTTCTTCTTCTTTTGCACCTTTATGTTTTTCTTCTGAAGATAGTGACCCTTCTTCTGGAGGTCTGGGCATTCGCCTTTCATATGTCCCTGTTTGTTACAATTAAAACAAGTCAGCCTCTTAGGATTTCTATCCCTATAACTAGTAAATTCAGCACTCTTGTTGAAAGAGTGTGGCTTCTTCTTCCTAAAGGTCTTTCCCTTCTTCTTCAGAAATTTTCTGAACTGTCTAGTGAGCATTGCCTGCTCCTCCTGGTCTAGATTTGACAGACCTTCAAGCTTAGACTCGGACTCGGGACTACTGCTGCTGCTCCCACTGTTACTACCCTTGTTTCGGGAAGCTCTTAGAGCTACATTTTTACCCTTCCTCTCACTTCCTTCTCCACCTCCTTGGAAATTCATCTCATAGGTCATCAGGGATCCTATGAGTTCATTCACAGTTAAGACAGTCAAATCTTTTGACTCCTCAATCACAATGGCCTTAGTGTGCCATGCCGGGGATAAAGATCTAAGGATTTTCCTGACTATATCTGCCTCAGCAAGATCCTTCCCTAGCCCTTTAAGAGTATTTGTGATTAAAGACAACCTGGCATACATCTCAGTTATATTCTCGTCTGCATTCATCTTAAACATTTCATACTTAGAAGTGTAGAGATTTACCTTCGAGGCTTTTACTTGAGCTGTACTTTCATAGATCAATTGCAGCTCATCCCACATTCGCTTGGCAGTCTTGTAGGCAGAGATACGGGCATACTCCTCTGAATGAACAGCACACTGGATGATATTCAGCGCCGTCCAGTTGAGTGAGGAGAGCTTGACATGGTCATCTGTCCAAGCGTCCTCGTTTGGTGGCAGATCATATGGCCCCACCGTGATTACTCTCCACAGTTTATGGCTCTGAGCCCTGATGAACACTTCCATCTTGTTCTTCCAAAAAAAATAGTTAGTACCATCAAAATAAGGAGGGCGACTAATGGATTGACCTTCGGCCATGAAGGTTCTAGGACCACCAGCATTTCCTTGACCGTTCGTCCACATGGCGTAAACCTGCTCTGATACCAATTGTTAGCGCAGCAAGAGTGATATAGAAGGGGGGGATGAATAGATCACTCCCAATTTGTAGAAACTCAGGCGGAAAATAGATTCTACTGCTAACGCACCTCCTTAACCCGTACACAGAGAAATATAGATGAGAGTGAAGAACTGATCACTTGAAGGCAAAGGGACAAGCAGATGAAGAGCACAGAAATCAATAGCAAACCACAGAGGAGGCACTCGGTTTTTAGGTGGTTCGATTGCAGTCCGCAATCTACATCCACCCCTCACTCCAACTAGAGTGAGGATTCCACTAGGCAAAGCTAGATCACAGCAGACTCAGTCTGCGTACAACATGCTGCCACACAGCTTGAACACCCAAGGGAAACAAATCCCTCGACCAAGCTCTGCTACCCACAGAACTTGCTGTTCTAGCTCCCAGCTAGAACACAACCGGAGAATCCTCTCCCTTCCTCTACACACGGAGGGAAACTGTTAATGACAACCTGTCACTAACAACACCAGAGATCACCGATCTCTCTTCCACTGCAACTCAGAGGGAAACTGGAGTAGTACTCCCCTCCTCCACACACCGGAGGGAAACCAATTCAAATCAGAATGGAAGAACAAAATAAACGAAAGCAAAATAGAAAGAAAAACCAATGAAGAAGAAATCGGTTATGAAACCCAATACAAATGTAGCTTCAAATGAAGCAATTCATCAATCCACACACACTCTCTCTCTCTCGAGCAAACTCCTCTCAGATATGGAACTCTCTGCTCCTTTTCTTTTCTGGATTGTGCAGACTCTCACCAATGGCTTCTGCTTTCTCTTTTCACGATCGAACTTCTACTGAAGGATGAAGCTCTATATTTATAGCAGATAATGGCGTGTGGCTGCCAGGTTCCCGCCCATGCACTTTTGGCCAGATCATTTGAATTTCGACCACATGGCAGCATCCTGACAAGGTTGCCATCCACGTGTCATACGCCTGTTGTCTTGGATCACGTGTCAGGTGCCAACCTCGATTCACATGCCCAATCATCAGCCTGAATCGCCTGCAGATAGACAGATGGAATGTATAGACTTAGTTAGTTCAGGCTTTCAACATGAATGTATATACTTTAGAAACACAACAGAGTAAGTGTGCACACCGTGAGAGAGTGTACACACTTACTGAATAAAATGCACGTGAAGGCAGTGTATAGACATGAACAATGCAAACGATTGTTACCAATGTGTACACTTTACAAGGCTCAGCCACTGTGTAGACTTCACGAAGCCTAAGCAGTGTACAGACTTGAAACGATAGTTAGCCAAGTGTGTATCATGTGAGAGTGTATTCACTTGGAGGTCTTCAGCATCTTCAGTGTATGGACTTAAGCATTTCAGGGCAATCCATAGCAATGTATAGACTTAGGCATTCTGTTCAAATCAAAACCAATGTACAGACTTCATGCTGTACAGACTTGATGTTGATCAACAGATCTTTGAACATCAGCCCAAGGCGTCAACGCTTCCATCGAGCAGCGTCGCCTCAGCTTCCTCAGGTAAGATGCTCACGCCCTTGGTAACAGGCCAATGCGTCAACGCATCCAGTGTCAGCGTCGACGCAGTGAGCAAGATAGAAAGGTGTGCGTCTACGCAGTCAGCCAAGTGCGTCAACGCACGAAAGGCACACAATCCATGAAGACAGACACGTTGTACAGACTTTGAAGCTTGTTGAATGAAACGATCGGCTGATGGACCAATGTACAGACTCTGAATGTAAAGGCAGTCTGTATAGACTTGAATCGCTTGAAGCGATGTATGGACTTTGTGAAGCTCAAGCACTGTACTGACTTGTGAAGACTTCAGCGATGTACATACTTGGTGTAACTCAAGTGAATGTATAGACTTGTGAAAGCACTGTGGATGTGTGGACTTGAGCGAATGAAGCCGATGTACAGACTTGGTAAATCGAAGCCTCTGTATAGACTTTCCTAAGACGCAGTTCAATGTATAGACTTGAACGAAAAAGGCCGATGTACAGACTTGCCTAAGACGCAGCTTGAGACGCTGGCTGAGACGGATGCTGTACAGACTTTGAAGAACATTGAACGTTTGAGCAGCATGCAATGTACACACTTAGTGGTGTACAGACTTGGCCTGGAAAGCGTAGGGAAAAGTTGAATGTATGGACTTGGCCAATGCGTAGGAAAAGATATCGAATGTACAGAGTTGGTGAATCACATGCCAGTGTATAGACTTAGAGAAATGAAGTCTAGTGTATAGACTTGGAGAACTGTTCAATGTGTTGGGTTGGCGATGTATAGACTTGGCTTTGAGCACTTGGGCTGAAGGTAATGTGCAGACTAAGCGATGTATAGACTTTGCCCAAGGAACCGAATGTATAGACTTTGCTGAAGCTAACTCTGAAGCAATGTTCAGACCTTACAAACAAGACTCTGGGCGATGTATAGACTTACACTATCGGATGTGTAGACTTCAAGACAATGCAGCAGCCAGTGTATAGACATGAAGTTTGACAATCCAATGTATAGAGTTGAAGCTTGGAAGGATGTATAGGGTTGAGCTGAACTGACTTTGGCAATGTGCAGACTTGACTGGTCGGGCAGTGTACAGACTAGAGTATTAGGATCAATGTGTAGACTTCAGTAAGAAGGTGCCTGATGTACAGACTTAAGGAAGATATGCCAATGTAGAGACTAGATGGATCCAGCTGGTGTATAGACATTGTGCCCAAGCTATCAATGCTCTGATGCGTCGACCCACCCTTTCTGATGAGTCGACCCACTGCTGTTCATATTAACCAAACAGTGCATATAGAATCAAGATAGCATGCATATCTGACAGCCAAATGAACTGTACTCACTCACATGATGAAACAGCATTAATCTAAAGATAGAAGATTGATTTATAGTGTGAGACATCATCAAAACCATAGGGATGCAACAAAGTGGTGGGTCACGAGGCCCACTAGAGAAGGGGTCGAATGGGTCGAAGAATGTGTGACCCCCCGGTTCCTCCATTACATAGTCCCATGTTTGAAATTCATGAAGGTGATGATCACCTCCATCCATCGTGGTAGATGGGACAGTGTATAGAAGATAGGGCTCCTCCCTCGGGATAAAAGGAGTGAAGTCGGGCTCGACCGGTAGCGGGAGGAGTAGAAGAACCTCCGTGGTAACATGACCCACGGTGTATAAGGAGGTAATGGACCCTAAGGTGAGATGGGTGAAGCTATGACCGGTGGGTCGGTCGAAGCCTGGGGCCAACAAGTGCGTAAATGCCAACTGCCAGTCTAACCCTTTAAGAAGGTCGTCCAATGAATCCACATAGTGACTAGACTGGAAGGTGGTGTGAAATGAGTTGCTTGGCACCAGAGGTTGGATAGGGTCCATAGATGGGAAGGGAAGTGGGACCAAGCCATCCTTGAGCCAACTAACTAGTGGCTCGGCTATGTAAAGTGTACCCGTTAGAAATACGGGTGACTCGGGCTTTGGTGGCTCTAAATGAGAGGGCTCCGAAATAAGATCGGAAGGTGAGTGTGATGGAGCTCTCATGGCTGGGGAAGGAGGATCCACTATGATGGGGAGAGGGCTTGGGGACTCCGTTGATGGGGCCAGGTTAAGACTACCGGCGATGACCTCCTTAGGCTCGGGTAGGAGTACATCACTAGGAGTACGTGTCCTATCCACCCCATCCAACCGGTCCAAAATCATTTGCATAAGTTCGGCAACGGAGTGGGCTGGAATAGGGATATCCTGGTGGACTCGCCCGTAGTCAACCATCCTAGGATTGGGTCTTCGCTCATCGACGTGTGGGGCTCTTTACCTCCGGCTAGGACCCACTTGGTTGGAAGTGATTGGGTGGGGCCGGTTGGAGGTGACCGGTTGGGGCACGTAGACCTTCCTAAGCTCTCTCTTCATGTCCCACCATAACTTGATGGGCCATTGCCCCCTAACCTCTCTCATTCTTTCGATGTAATCCCACTTTTCGGCAGCCTCATGAAGAAGCCGCTCTTTGGCGAAAGAGAATTGCATTGCCTCGGACATAGTATAACAATCAAAGTAGGTGTCCATGGTGGCCTCCCACTTGAGGTAGATGCCCGGGTCATTGGAGCCAAAAAAATCTGAGGCTTCAGGCCTACAGAAGCGGAGAGGATGGTTGCCAAGCCCATGGGTGGGCCAACGGTCATATCGCCTGGGCGACCGGGAATCCATGGGAAGTTGGAGAACTACATGTTAGACATGCCGACACTTGGACAAGACACTAGACACGCCCCAAAATACTAATGCAAAGTTGGCATGAGACTCGACTACACACTTAGACATGACGATGTTGGAATGCACTAACTAGGAACCTAGACTTAACCCACTATTCGGTACGTGGCGGAGCTAATCGATCCGAAGACCACTCGCGCAAGTGTGTGGCCTTCCCGATAGGCATAACCTAACGATCGTGTCACACCTTTTGATATACCGAGTAGAGGAATGCAAATGCAACCTTGGACGTGAATGACCCTAGACTTGAACGATGCTCTGATACCAATTTGATGCGGGACGGATGACGATCGGGCTAAGACGTACGACCGACTCGTTGTGCGGCCCGCACTAGCACACTATGGCAAGCCGGGCGGCTGACCACCATGGTATTGTCCGGGTGGAGACGTCTCTCAACAGTAACTCTCTTGATCCCGACGATCGTCCCTTGTGAGGGAAACATGGGGATCACGGCGATTAAGAAACCACCGTCGCCTAGGGTGCTAATCCGCGCTCGGTGCTCGATTGGAGCTACGGAACGGGCACTCACAACTCACAATCGCGGTGAAATTTGGAACTAGCTAACGACCCTAATCTCACAAACGCAGTAATATAGAAAGCATACTAAACTGCAAATGTATGGATCGGAACGAGCACGTACCTCCACGACTAGTCGTGGGGGAAGAATTCTCGGCCGATTTCTGAACAACCCCAATACACACAAGATTAACTTTACAATTTCAGAAGCTTGGCCCACTCCACACAGGGAGGTACCGGGCTACAATCAATAACTTTGGGGTTGCTGGAACCCGGGTTGACGGGCCACACTCGCAGGAGGCGAGGAACGCGTGCCGGAGCCGCTCGGGTACGCCGGCGGAAAGCCGACCCGGTTCTGCCCGCGCTGGTCACCCTGCGCAGCAAGCTTGCGGAGGCTGGTACGGCTGGATCCGATGCCCGATCGGAGCGCCGTTTGTTGGAGAATGTTGGCGACTGGATGTAGTATCTTCACTCTAAAGATCGCGAATAGATGCCTTTAGATCTGGGCGCAGTGATGCATCATCTGAGGTTCTGGTTTTGTGCTCACAGAACTGCATATAAACACGGTAAAATGTTGAGAAAATGGTTGCCGATGTCGGATCGGGGCGTTCCTTATGGGAGAGGGTAGGCGACGTCCAGAGGAAGAAATACTATGAAGATCCTTCATGCGGATCTTGGCCAGATTAAGCGGGGAAGGCTCTGAAAGTTGATTCTAGTTCTCAGCCAGGCCTGCTCAGACCAGCTCGTGCGATCCCATGAGAACTACCGTCACGATCAGCACCGGTCACGTATCGAGGTGAAACTAGCGGCAACACAAAGAGGACTTGAAATAATATGATTTCTCTTCAGGAACCAACTTCATATGGCGTCGGGGTTGGGCTCCAGGAATTAAAACACAGACAACTTTAATTCTGGGAAGCATTCAGGAACCGATCTGCGTGCCTCAATGAGAAAAATCGCCATCGTTGCTCACGAACTCTGATCGATGTGAAACCAAAGCTGACAGTTTGCTAACTTGAAGAGGTATCACGGATAATTTTTGTGGAAGAAGAAGATAAGAGGAAGAGGGGGATACGGGGTCGAGTCTCACGACCCAATTCTGTCCAGTCCCAGGACAGCTCAATGGGAGTCACTCCCAAGAACACACAAAGAGAATCACTCTCTAATGAACTTTTCTTTCAACAAAACTTCATTCTATTAAGCATAAACACTATACATGCCCTTATATAGGGAAATGGAAGGGGTAGGGGGGAGGGGACTTGCGCAAGATGCAAGTAGGGGGAGGGGTGCGCATGGATTAAGACCCTTGGTGAAAGGGAAAGGGGGACAAGGGGACATGGTAGCTCACCTACCTTTGAATTTCAAGGTAAAGATGGTAGGTGGCGGCCATGTGGAACTTGACCAGCAGCCATTTGAATGCTCCATGTGGTAATTGAAGAAGAAAATCAAACTAGCTAGCCTAATACCAACAAAAAAGAGGGCGCCCCCTTCATTGGGCCTTGAATGGGCCACTTTGGTCCATGGCTTAACCAAGCCCATTCTAACCTAGATGGCTTAAGGCCATTCCACCCTTGAAGGCCCATGAATGAAGAGAGCCCACTCTAGATTATCTAATCTAGATAGCCCATGTGGAAGGAAGCCCATATGGCTTATGGATCCATTAGAAATGGACCATGGCCATTCCTTCTTATAGAATGCTTTAAGGGCTTTAACAAATTGGCCCATTAGGAGCCTTACAACCAGTCCTTTAGCAAATTACACATACAATAACCATTACAAGCCCAATTCAATGCCAAAAAAGGTCCAAATTCAAGCCAAATTATCCCCATTTTGAAGATAAGCCGATGTAGTCCACTTGGCGCTCCGCGTATGGCACCGTCGGTTCGCCGACGTGTCACATGATCACCCTGGTGTCCGCACCATGAAGGATAGGCGTACTGATCACTTTGATAATCCACCCATTGTATGGAAACTTTAGGCATTGGTGGTTAGTGGATGGCACAACATTCATGACTTCAATGTAGGGGCGACCTAGTATGGTCTTGAATGTGGAATCCATATCAATGATAGGGAATTCCGTGGAGACTGATGCAGGGCCCAACTCTACACTCAAAGTAATCATCCCCTTTGGTGGCCTTTTGCTATTGTCATAAGCCGTGACTATGATAGGTAAGGGCCTTATCTGTTCTATGTCAATTCCACACAACTGGAGGGTGCTTATAGAGATCACGTTTATAGATGCACCCGTGTCCACCAAACATGGGTCCACAAGCACTCCATTGATTTTTACCGAAACACACAACGCATATTTTCGAACCTCCTTGGGAGCAAGCTCATGGTCATGAAATGTGATAGCTGGTTGTGTGTCCGTTGGTGTAAGTACTACAGAGATCTTCTCCACAGGGAGGTCCTCATTCACCATAACATTCTGGAGATATTCCCTTAAAGCTTCTTGATGAGACGTGGATCTCTTAAGCAACTCAAGGATAAAGATCCGGGCGGGTGTCTTATCCAAGTGTTTCAACAGATTATATTGTGTCCCGGGGATGGATTCTTCCGGCTGATCTTCAGTGCCTTTCTTTGGCTGAGATTGCTCTTGATTTTGACTGTTCTGGGGGAAGACCCAGTGGAAGATCCTCCCACTCCAGAGCACCATAGCCCGTGGTTTTTGTTGCACCTCTATGGTGTTAGGTGTGGATTTTAGTAGAGGTTCGAGGGGTAATGATGGAAGAACAGTTAGTGGAGCAGGGGCAATGAAGGGCAGAGGGCTTTTGATGAGAGGCTCGTTCAGTGGAAGTGTAGTGGAAGTGGATGGTGTGTCGGATGGACGGTGGATAACGAGGGGCCTGGAAGGTGGAGGTGGAGGCAACGTGGAAGTGGATGGGGTTTGAGATGGATGATGGGTAATGAGGGGTTTTGAGGGCATTGGTGGAGGCATGGTGGAGGTAGACGGGGTCTGAGATGGATGGTGAGTGATGAGGGGTTTTGAGGGCATTGGTGGAGGCATGGTGGAGGTAGACGATGAAATGGAGGGATGAGAGAGGATGAGAGGGTTTAAGGGCGTGATTTGCTAGTAGGTCAACGGGGAGTTAGTGGCAGGGATGCGGATGAGAGGACTTGACAGCTGTGGGAATCGGGAGAACCTCGTTACAGGTTGTGGTGGGGAGAGAGGTGTTGGCCGAGTAATGCGTGGAGGTTGGCTAGGAACATGGTTGGCGGCAAGAACGGAGGTGCTTTCCATATGGAAACCCTACCTTCTTCCAACTTCTTGGAAAGAGGAGATGGGGTTGACCTGATGGTTAGGTTGTGGGTGCTCTGGAAGCGGGTTCTGAATAATGCCCATGGACGGTTGCTGTTGTGGGGCTTGTTGAAGCTGCTACTGTTGCTGTGGTTGTTGTTCTTGTTGTTGTTGCGGTTGTTGCTGTTGGAACTGTGGTCTTGGAGGAGGTCTCCTGGCCTTTAGGCTGGTGATGTATCGCCTCATTTCATCCCAGTCAATCCCACCTTCATCATTCATATCATACATGTAATCTTTGAAATGGAAGCATTTTTCCACTATATGACCGGGCTGTCTGTGGTAAACACAGTATCTAGAAGTGTCAACGTTCGGGGGCCATACAGCTCTTTCTTTGGGCAGGGTGAGTGCGTTGGTAGCCATGAGGGCATTGAATATGTCTGGTAATGATTCAGGCAATGGTGGATAATGGGCTCTCTTGGGGCCAACTGGCCTCCTTTATTGTTGGGGAGGACCATAATTCCTAGGGGGTGGAACTTGGTGGTACTGGGGAGGTTGTTGTTGTTGCTGGGGTTGAAATGGTTGAGGTATATTGTCCTGGGGAGGATTATTTTATGGTGGAGGATGAGAGGGGTATGGTCCCTACTGGAGAGAAGTCATGACATTTGTGGAAGTCTTGAGTTGGTTGCATAGTTGGGGCTGCCAACTGCGCTCACTTGCTCATTAGTTACGACCCCTTCTGTTACTCCACCTTGGACACCGGGGTTTATTTTCCTGACCATCCTGGGCTTTGTCGGCTCAAAGATGTGCATGAAAGGGGAATCTTTTAACTGGGTTTGGACATATCTGGCTCTCTCATATAGCTCCTCCATGGTGGTGAGCTTGTTCATGGCCAAGACGTGTCTAAACTATGGGGTGGCATTAGACACGATCATTTTCGCTTGCTCTGATCCTGAGAGGGTGTCCCTTATCCTCTCCGCTAGGGACCTCCATCTATCAGCATATTGGATGAAATCTTCATCCGCCCTCATTTTTTCAACCACTAGGTCGGTGATAGAAAGGGATGGGCCAACCCAGTCCCGGTATTTCTACAATAATTTCCTTTGGACTGCATCAAAGTTTTCAGCCTCGCTTGGCTCTAGGGAGTAGAACCATTCTAGAGCGGGGCCATCCAAGGATCTCCGGAAGAGGTATACCAGGGATCTTTGGTCATTTTTCCAAAAAGAGGATTCGTACATGAAATTCATGTGGTGAATGAAGGGATTGCCAGTGCCATTGTACCTTCGGTACATAGGCATTTCTGAGGGAGGGAGGTGAAACACTGGGAGGATTGGTAGGGAGACCTCAGGGGTGGACTTTACATCCACACTCTTTTTCAAATACCGAAATTGTTCATCCAATTTATTGAACTTGTTGAGGAGTGATTGGGTGATGTCATCGGTAGGTGAAAGTGGCGCCTGCCACTAAGGAGGAAGAGGCCTTCCGGAGGCCTGAGGAGGAAACCCCGAACGGGTGGGGTATTATGGTTGCCTGCCAGTAGATGGACCTGGTTGAAGTGGTGTGTGAGGAACAGCCGGGGTTTGAGATTGTGAAGGGAATTGGAAAGAGGGAGGCTGTTGACTTGCCCGCCCTTGAGGCGAAGGAGAAGAAATGGCATGTACCGGTGATGGAGAAGGAATAGCCTGTACCGGTGATGGAGAGGAAATAGCCTGTACCGGTGATGAGGAAGGGATAGCCTGCACCGACTCATGGAGGGGTGTGATGGCTGGAGTTGATTCCTGGGGAGCAGGAGAAACAAATTTCCCCTTTAGAATGGCCTGAAAGGCTCGGAGTTGCTCAGGACTGAGCTCTGTGTTAGCAAGGACACCCAATAGGGAAGAGATGTCCTGGGATGGAGATGTGTCCCCTGCGATAGCATGCACCTCTTGTGAGGGCTCGTGGGAAGGGCCTGCGTCCATAGCATGGACATGTGGGTCGGCCGAGTGGCCACGACTCGGATGGTACTCCTCAAAAGACACGTGGGTCATTTTCAGAATTTCCTCGAAACGCAAAAACATGCACCAACAAATAAATAGCAGAGATTATCAAACAAGTGGATGCTCTTACGCCCCAGTTTTTTTGTTTTGTTTTGTTTTTTAACAAATCTGAAGTTCACACAGAATAGGGAGGACCCTAGTTACAATTTGATTCACCGTCGTGTCAACTAGGGTCACTCGTCTCATCACAAATGGGTCAACTAGCTCCTGGGAATTTCAATGGTACAACCAGCCCAGTGAACGAAGAGGGAATCCTTCACTGTCGGGGACTTACGGAGGTCTCGATGGAGGAGATCCTAGTCCGTCGAGAGGAATTCCCTAACGGAGAGTCCTTCCTTCACCGAGAGAGGGTAATGCCCTAGAAAGTAAAAAAATAGGGGGGATGCTTATGCAATGCAGTGCTCTTGTGTGACAGAAGTGTACATATGAGTAAACAGAATAGGGATAACAAAGAGGGACAATCAATTCACCACATCAAATTTTTTAATCAACCGAATGAACCTTTGTTGAGCCGCAAACCTCTCAGAGAATCACAAGGGATTGAGAGGAAGTGCACGTGGTGCACGAGAGAGAAAATTGAATGGCAAAAGTGCTGCTGGGAGCACAACTGTAGCGCACGTGGGAGCGATGAGGAGGGGCACATGCGGGTGCCAAGAGGAGGGGCACACGTGGGTGCCAAGTGGAGGGGGTAACTAAAGAAAGCAAAAGAAGTCCCACTGTGATCGTCAAGATGTGAACAACGTCACATGGAGAGAAGGAGTGGCCAATTGAAAGGGAGGCTTTTTTTTGCATTGGTAGAATGGAGATAATGACACACGCGCTTGCGGAAGTTATAAGGGAAAAAATTAAATGGCCATGGAGGGAAGTGACTCACCGCGGGCCTCGGGGAGATGGGATGGTGCAGAATTTAACTTGCAGAAATAAAATGGCAGAAATTCAACGGCCATGGCGGGAAATGACTCGCCGCGGGCCTCGGGGGGATGGGATGGTACAGAAGTTAAATTGCAAAACTAAAATGGTAGAAATTAAACGGCCATGGCGGAAAGTGACTCACCGGGGGCCTTGGAGGGATGGGAATGGTGTAGAATTTAAATGATAGAAATAAAATTGTGAAAATTAAACGGCCATGGCGGGAAGTGACTCGCTGCGGGCCTCGACGGGATGGGAATGGAGTAGAATTTAAAAGGGGAAGGGAACCGCCACGGGAAATGACTCTCCACGTGGGTTTATGCATGAATGAAAGGACATGCAAAATAAGATAACAATACAAGAACCGCCGCGGGAAATAACTCTCAATGCAGTTTTAGAACAATACGGAACCGCCGCGGGAAATGACTCTCCGCACGTTTTTCTTAACAAAGATGACAGAAATGAATAGAAATGTCAGGAATAAACATAATGAGGAATCGCTGCGGGAAGTGACTCTCTGCGGGTTTTAATGGAGGATGGGAGTAAAAGAAAGAGCGCGTGTGTGGGGTTGGTTTGATCGCCAGGGGCTGAGGGTCCTGAAAGGATGATCGCTTACCTCAGACGTGGGAGATGGTATGGATCCTTTCTTCCTCTTCCTTCGGTCGGCCGACGTAGAGGGCCTTCTTTGGTTACCCTTGCAAAAGAACAAACAAAGCAAACAACCGAGTCAGAACATCGGCAATATAGTATCAGCCCCTTGTGAGGAAAAAAATAAAACCATGAGCAAGCACACACCTGGTTGGTGTTGTTTTAAACCCCTTTTAGTGCAAAGGGTGGTAGGATGCTATGATGAATGAAATCACGTGCAGAAATGCACGGAACGGTGCCCTCTCAAAGAGAGGAACATGATGCGAGTAAAAATGACAAATGATGCATGCAGACTAAAAATGGAAAGAACAAGGAAGAATGAAGGGTAAGAAAGAGCGTATGGGATGCCGATGGTGAGATTCGACGGAGCTTCGACAGAGCATCGGCAGTGTGAGGACGACGTGGGAGCGCGGGGGATGAAGCAGTCTTCCTCTCGCGAGCACACGGGCACCCGAAAGTCCGGCAGAACCACCCTTAGAAGGGCCTTAGACCTCAAAATGGATCTGGCAGCGTCTCCCCCTCCTCTGCCAGATCTGAAGCCCCCTGGTTTTGAGTGAGGGGGTCCTCTATTTATAGGGAAAATTTTGATTGACGCGTCTTGGGTATGGGACGCGTTCATGTTGGCGCGTCCCGTTGACCAGACGCCTCATGAATATAAAAATATTTTCTTACATTCGTTTATTATATTTAAATGTCCTGACGCGTCTCTGAGGTGGGACGCGTTAAATTAACGTGTCCCAGGTCCAAGATGCATCCAAAATTTTCAACAAAACGACGTCGAAAGCCGTTGACAACGGAGAAAGTGATTGATTTCGGCGCCTAACCACGACTTTTGAAGGACACGTCTGGTTAGCAAGACGTCTTTGTGTTTAGATTTATTTGAAACGTCAAACTGAGCGGCGGGAGCGACACCTCCGCGTGCTGCATGAGGGTTGAAGGAGACATCTTGGGTCCAAGACGCGTTTAAATGAGGCATCACCTTCCCCCGCCACCTTTAAAACTCTTCACGGAAAAATTCAAAAAAATGTGAAAAAATTCAAAAAAATAGGAAATCACCCAAGTAATTCAAAATGTGAAGGCCACCTTAGGGCATCATAGTGTAATATGAGATTTACTCATGGTAATGTCAAAAACAGTATGTCTACACTAGGCGGAGAACATAGATCTCAAGACCATCTCTCGCATAGTGTGGGTTTCCAGACAGACCGCATTTGTCCTTCTCCCAACATCATTTAATATACCATAGGTCATGCAAGAAAATGCATGACAAACGCAGTGCAATCCTTTATGCAATGTAGATTTTAACTTGTGCATGAGAAATGCATGAAAGCAATGCAACTGACATATGCAAATGTAAAGATAAATGCAACAAATTTTCATGATATCTAATTTATTCAGAGGGAAGTTATTCAAAGCATTGACTTAGAATGATAAAAATAGAAATGAGATAAAAACAAGATTGGGTTTTTACCAACTACGGGTGCCTTGATTTTATTGAACCCATTTATTTTTGTTTTTCCTCCTTTTCATCAAGGCACACCTGCAAAATAGATTCTCATTTTGCATTCAAAGGTACCCAAGACTTCTTGGGTCCTTGTGAGTTAGCACCACTACTTGTAGATGATCTCCATGATTTCAGGGCATTAAAGTCATCAAGTTGCAACAAATGACAGTCATGCATTGTATGCCCAAACTTACCATAGTAGTGATAGTTAACAGAAGGCTTTGTGTTTTTCTTGTGCAAGATAGAATTTACCTTCTGTTTATTGGCAGTAAAATTTTTATTTCCTTTCACATCCCAACATTCTTTCATGACATGTCCAGCCTTGCCACAGTGATGGCAATTCACAACCAACTTCACATTCTTGTTATAGAAATGGGCATTGAATTTCCTATTTTTAGCTTTAGAGTTTTTTCTACCAAAGGCCAGCCAACATTCAGGAGCCTTATGGCCTGGCTTCCCATAATTGAAGCACACAATTGGTTTTCTTTTTGAAACAAATTTGTTTTTATCAATGACATTCTAGTTTACCGGAATTTTAGCATGATTAGCATGAGAGTGAACTTTTCTTCCTTCCTTAGCAAACCAACATTGAGCAGCAACATGTCCTACTTTATCACAATGAAAGCATTGAGTTTTCCTTTTCTGAATTGTAGGAAATTTCCTAGCATGCTTCCTACCAGCATTCATATCATCATTTTTCATCACAAAATAGTCATGCATCAAATGACCAATTTTACCACAATAATGACTTGAAATTTTCCTAGCATGTGCATGTAATTGTGCATTGGACTTGTGTGCAACATTCATAGTGACAGCAGGAATGTTTTTGGACTTTTTCTCCAAATTATCACTCTTTTTTAGTTTTTCAGTTTGTTTTGCAAATTTGTGACCGACAGTTTGTTTTGGGTCTTTCTGGGTAGTAAACTAAAAAATGGGTGAGTTTGAGGTGCTAGTTAGCCCAGAGCTACACACAAATGATGGGTAGAGCTTGCTATCAACCCCCTTTTTATTCGTTGGGTTGAAATCTAGTCCCTCTCTTTGGAAGTTCACCTTACTTCCAAAAAGCTTATCTACGTTGTCCTTTCCACTCACAAATTTTGTCAAAGAGTCATTCAAATAGAAATTTCAGATTCAAGGTTTGAAATATGAAGCTCATAACTGATGTGTGCCTTGCATATGTTTATGTTTTTTATGATAACTAACTTTGTGTATGCTTGCATATACTTTTGATGTTCAAATATGGTGGAGACTGTAAATGGTTTAAATGTTGCATATACATGTTGCATGGATAGATTGTAAAGTGTTTGCAATCTAGCTCATGTCTTGATTCAACCTTGAGAAGAATGATCAAATTGCTAATGTGATTTACATGCATTTCTGTCATGCATTTTGAGACATGTTGTTTGATTGCATGACTATTTGGAGTTGGTTTTTGGTTGAAGAAAACTTGGGTTGTCAAGAGGCTTCAAAGCCTTTTATGATTGAACAAGTTTTTGTGCAACTCATGATGTATTGACTTGACTATTTTGAATTGTAGGATCAAATGTCATGGCGGTTGCTTGGAAGGTAAAACAAACGTGTGGACAAGCACCTTACTTTCTATAATCTGAAATAGGTGGTATATGTCATGTCTAATCTGTCAAGAACCATTGGTAAGAATTTTGCTTTGTCATAACATCGATCTCTCCATGTGCACTTCAAGTAGCCTTCCTTAATATATTTCATTCATGGCTTTTGAGGTTCACAATGTCCTTAAGAATTTCACATAAAGTTTGGTAGAGATCATTCATTGTGTATAACCTCATAGTCATTAGCTCTTGTTGTTTGGGTGTAAGACTTGTGTTTAATCTTGGTGGCATGTGTGTGTGATACTTGAGTCTCATGGTTTTATGTGAGTGGAAGATTTGATGGATGCTGGGTTTTCACGAAAGTCTCTTTTGAGTTCATCTCATTATGAACATAACTTCATTTGATGTTTTGTCAATGGTCATGATGTGCTTAAAATATTCACATTAATCTTGGTGAAATTTATTTCTTGATGCCCATCTAATGTGTGAAATGGCTTCATCTTTGGTCAATAGATTGAAGGATGCTAAAAGGGTTATCACCCTTATCTTCACTCGTTCATAATGTTTTGTATGAAGTTCATGCATTTATCATTTGGATTATTGAGCTATAGTTCTAATCATTTTTCTATGGTCTTGCAGGTTAGATCCTCAGTATAAACCCTCCAAGGTCAAGGAGTTTGATGCCACAGACTTGAATGGACTGCTAATGGGGTTAAGGGGTTCACTATTGCAAATCTGGGAATGAGCCAGATTTTGTTCGACCGCCCCTGGGGTTTCGGTCGACCGAAATCCCCAGAGAGGGCATGTTTTCAATCTATAATTTGTAGGTCGACCGCCCACCCCGTGTAGGTCGACCGGTACCAGTGAAACCCAAAAACGTGGATCCGAAAACCATCTAAACTCAATCCATTTATGATCTACATTTACCCACTTGCCCCTAGAGTTATGATATACATGTTTGGGCATGCTTCACCTAGTTTTGGCAGGGGTTAAATGATCTTTTGGTACATCTTGTATGGCTATATATATGAGCTACAAATTTAGGGAGAACTAACCCTAAGAAGCTAATCTTTCTATCTTGCAAGAGAAGAAGGCCAAGGAGCAGAAGAGAAGAACGTGGGAGAAGGTTTTGTAAGATTTTCATCTGCATCCAAGCATCTCCGGGGTTCGTGTAAGAAGAAGAAAAGGAGCGGATCGACGAGAGGAACAAGAGGACGCAAGAATCGTCATCATTTGAATCCGAGAATCAAGCATCAACATCCATAAGCTTGAGAAATCGAAGGGGGTACAACTTCTACATCTTATTCCTATTTATTTGTGATGTTTCTCATGGGTTTTATTTAGATCTGAGCATATCTTGAGTATTTGTGTTTATTTCTTCAACTCATAGAGATATTCGTGTGTGTGTGTGACCATCTGTGTACGGTCGTGTGTTTTCGTTGCTGCGGTTGTTGCAGCGTGCGTGTGTGTGTGTTGCTAGATTCATGATCCAGCGCATTTGTGGGTGTCGTTGTGCTGCGTTTGTTGCAGCGAGTTTTGGATGTGGTGTGATGTGGTGTCAGATCGTGTTGGAGACTCCGTCTCCGTGTGAGTGTGAGTGTTGGGGCGCATCCCGTGTGTGTGTGTGCAGGCGTCGCCCTGCATGTGTGTTGGAGCGTTACTCCGTATTGAGGATTTATCCCCGTGTGTGTTGGAGCCTTGCTCCGTGTTTGGGGAGTCTTCCCCGTGCTGGTTTATCTAGCATGTGAATCCTTATCGGTTTGGTAAGGGGTGGACGTAGGGAGCCTATCGTGGTCCCGAACCACCTTAAAAATCCCCGTGTCCAGTGGTTTGCTTTGTAATATGTATGTTTTGTGGGATTGTAATGTTAACGTTATTTATCTTGATCGTGTGTGAATGGCGAGATTGAGAGAACTTGTTTATCCTTGCTTACTTTATTTCTATCAATCTTGTTAAACTTGATAATTTCGTTGCATAAGTTTTAATTTGCCATATCATGTGGGGACAATTCAACCTCCCCTTCTTGTCCGCTCGCCTACCCAGGGACCAACAATTGATATCAGAGGTAAGACTCTATTTTTCATAGATCTAACGATCTAGAGCAAGATCCAGATCATGGCTACATAAGTTTTCACTATGGATTCTCCACCTGTGTTTGATGGTTCTAACTTCGATTTGTTGTTAGGAAGAATGTGCAGTCTTGTCAACTCATATGACCCTAAGCTATGGAAGCTTATCTCACATGGTCCTTATGAGTTACCTAAAGATGAATCAGTCTGGACTACAGATTATGATACTAAAGATGATCAAAATTGCTTAGTTCTAAGTTTGCTTATTGCCGCAGTTGATGTTAATAGTTTTCCTTTTGCTTCCAGCTGCAGCTCCGCAAAGGACATACTAGATGGCTTGGTTGGCTTCCATGAGAAGAATAAGGACAAATGTCTTGTGGCAGGTATGAGTGATCACAGCAGTGATCAACATAATGGATCACCCTCGGAGGTAAATTCAGATTCTGAAAATATATCTCTTGATGAGCTAGTGGGTGCATACAGTGAACTTGCAAGTAAATATAAGAGGCTAAAATATGAGAATAAAAAGTTGAAAAGGAAGGTTGAACAAAATAACTGTGATTCCTCCTGTAAAAAATACTCACATTTAGAGGAATTGATTGAGGCTCATGTGTTTGATATTGAATCTCATAAAGATCAAATTTGCTCCTTAAGAAATGAAAACAAAGAGATGAAAGCAAAAGTAAATTCAATGGCCAATGATCAAATCTTGATAAATGAACTCATTCATGATGAAAAGCTTGCAAAAGAAAATGAGAAACTGAAGGAATTGAACACGGCCATTTCTGAAAGACTGTTGGCTCTAGAAAAAGGAAAATCTGTGGTTGTAAGTAAATGTGAAAATGTGGATGAATAGAAGCAAGAAGTAGAATGCCTTAAGAATACCAATGCAGTGTTGAATGTCAACCTTTCTACTTGTGAATAAGAACTTGTCAATACTGAATTGCATATCACATCTTTAGAAAGTGAAATCTAGGACTTGCATAATTCATTGTCTAGATTAGTGGATGGTCAAAATAATCTGGATAAACTTTTGGGCATGAAAGTCAATTCTCAAAGGGAAGGGCTTGGCTATAATCATGTAAAGAAGAAGTCTTTTGCTTAACTACTTCTTTTGTTCATAGTTCAAATATAGCCAGTACCTCTACTTCACCCCCAAAGCAGTCTTCTGTCCAAGTGATTCAAAAAGAAAATAAAAATCAAAAAATCAATTTGCATCAAAAATCTAAAAATGCTGCTAGCACCACTATGCATGTTAAACATACTTTTACCATACACACACATCCACCTAGAAAAAAAATCTCCTATTTTTATTGTGGAAGACATGGACATGCCATGCATGATTGCTTTACAATGAAGAATGATGATTTAGAAGCATGCAGGAAAAGAATGAACAATGGAAAAGGCAAGGGTAGGTCGACGCATCCCAAGTCTAAAAAACACTACCAACCTATGGTGTCAACACATCCTGTGTTCTGGACCCATTATCCTCAGCCAAAACCAAGGGAAGGTCAACCTAGGATCTCTAATGTGCTTAACACATCTCTAGCCAATTGTAAACAATATTGGAATAAAAAGTCACATGCTTCAAAAAATCCTCACGCTTTTAAGTATTCAAAGTCATGCTGTAATTATTGTGGTAAATCTAGACATATGATGCATGATTATTTTTTTATGAAAAATGATGATTTGAATGTTGTCAAAAATTGGAAACCACGTGCCAATGTTGCTGCTAACCCACAAGGACCCAAAAGGATTTGGATACCTAAGAATGCCAAATGAGAATTCTGTTTTATAGGTGTGCCTTGGAAATATGAAGCGTGAAACATATTTTCAGTCAAGAAGGTAAGGCACACGGGCCAAGTGGCATAAGTCAGGTTAAAAGAAAAATCAAAAATAAAATCTGAATACTCAGGTGATATCCCTCTCACTTCTCTAGAAAAGGTGCTATGTCTTGATTTACTTTGTGCTGAATCTTATGTGATAATGCAAATGTTGTATATGCATTCCACTCATAGTTGTTTGCATATCTTTGAGTATATCACTTGTCATATAGCATCTTGTTGAAGGGGAGCTTGTTGAATGAGAACCTTGTTGCAGGGTTGCCTTGAGGTCAAGTAGAAGGCTTGGAAGATGATGTATGCTCAAGGCATAGGTATTGAAAATAAATTTCTAACTTCTTTTTGAAAAACTCAAATTTGTTTTAACCGAAACTCCATTAATAAAAATTAAAAAAAACTATTTTTGCTATTAGAATGCATTGCATCTTTCATGAATCAGTAGTGCATGATTGCATTTCATGAGACTGGATATTCATCCATTTGATCATCATTGCATGACTTCATGGTATATTAAATGGTGACTTGAGGAAGGGCATGTCATTCTTGATAGAAATCTATCACCATACGTGAGAATGTGCCTCCGCCTGGCATCATGAGTCACTTGTTCATATAAGTCATAGGATGCATGTTTTTCTGTTAAAACATCATTTGTGTAATTCATGCACATTGTGAGGGGGACCTGTTAGCTGGTTAG
Source organism: Amorphophallus konjac (assembly GCA_022559845.1). NCBI lineage: Eukaryota > Viridiplantae > Streptophyta > Magnoliopsida > Alismatales > Araceae > Amorphophallus > Amorphophallus konjac. Next base: position 81,843,822 of record CM040125.1, read on the forward strand.
AATGCTCATTTATGTGCTCAAAGCTAAGGCTCATTTGTAAGAAAGATCATCTTGTGCTAATGTCTATGATGAAAACTACTGGCCTATTCAAAGAATTACATACATTGAGTCTGCATAAACTCTCATGCACTGCCTTGCACAAATTTGAAAAAACTTGCTTCTTATATTAGAATGCATATCTATTCTCATGCATATACATTGTTGATGAAACTTGATATTTGCATGTGTGAGACTGTAGAATGCACCTCTCAAGGTGCTGTTGAACACCAGGGATCCAAGAAAGCTTGGATACCAAAATCTGTAAAATGAGAACTTTGATTATAGGAGTGACTTGAGGGCAATGAAGAAATTGAGAAAAATAAGAGATTCTCAAGGCAAAGGTAAGAAAACAAAAATCTGAAATATTGATCTTCATGAGGTTAGTGATTTTGGTGTTTGAAGGCATATGATACTGCCTGCTAAACTAAGGTAACTCAACCTTTCGCTATGGAAATGAAATTCCATGCATTGGCTTATGGCATTAGGTGGTATTGTTCTCATGATAAGAATTGTGTCGGAAAAATCTTGAAATGTTGTTCCTTTACTCAGTTGTACCGAGAGTGTCCAAATGATTATTTAAACAATTCTTTTTTGGAACTGCATGTCTTGGATCACATTTGTGCTTAACTAAGTATCTGGTATCTAAAATGGTGTGTAGTGAAAAGGTGGATTACGTCCACTTGAAAACTCTATGCGTGAGTTTGGCCTTCGGACCTTCCCCTCCGCCTCGTATCAGCACCTCAAATTTGAATGGCTTACGAATGGTTTTTGAAACTTCTGAAATGCAATTACAAATCTATTTTTGAAGATTTCTGAAAATAATTAGGTTGCATTACCTAATTTTGATCATTTCTGCACTCTTGCTCATAAAAGTCATGCGATGGAAAATTCTAGTGGTCCATCATTTAAACTGAATGCCTTCTTGTGAAATCTGTCAAAATGGTCTATAAAACAAACTTTTGCATCTTACTTTTGCATCTTGCATTTCATTCTCATGTTGTTATAGGATGCATGCATCAGAGTTCATGTATTAGGTGCATTTAGTTCATTCAAATGAAAAACTAAAAATTTGGATCTCGCACTCATGTTAAGTCTTGCATTTTGCATCGCATTTACGACATTCAAATAAAAATCTAAAATTTTGTATTCATAATGCATTCTGCATTTTACATTGCACATTGCATATATTCCAAATTGTGTGCTTGCATATTATATATGTTATTCACCCCCATCTTTGGAATTTCTAAGACCTCATATTTCTTGCTAAATAATGTTGCTTTTGAGTCATCACTGGAGTGTTTCTTGTCAATACACTTAGGGGGGAGTAAAGATTTATTAAGTGCATCTATTTCGGGGGAGCTGCACTGTTATGTGTTCATGAAATTTTCGGTATATATGATGAATCAAGTTTATACACTTCATGCACAAGATGTGAAGGTGAGTGTTTAAGATAAGGATATAGGAATTTCTTTTCAACACTCTAGAGATATTAACCTTACTGCATGAATGTTAAAGAGGTAGTTGAGAAAAAAGTTGCCTGCCTATTTCTTAAATAAAAAAAATATGAAATGAAGGCAGAGCAATGTTTAGTCTCACTGAGTAAATTGGGCACATGTCACCTGAGATGTGATGTGGTTCAATTCAGAAATGTATTCTACTATAGTATCTCTGCTCAAAATGAAGTGAAATGGTCACTATTCTGAGTAACTGGGGAGTCTGACATGAGCTCCATGTGTCTACTCGCGTAAAAAGGAATATTTGAACTTGATCAGTCTTTCAAAATTCTGATTGTCATTGTGAAAAGTTTTGAATTGAAAAATTCTAAAAAATTCTTTGTGGCAGAGCGTAGCCTCCAATATGCTGTTCTCAAAAATTGAAGTGCAATCTGTAAAATCTCTCTTTGTGTTAATCAAAAAAATTTGAATATCCATATTACAACAGTCTATTTTCATGTTATTCACTTACACATATGAAAATTTAATTTAATATGTATTCAGAAAATTTATTAACTGCTTTGACTATTGCATAACTCTTCTGTGTGATTGCACAATCTCCTAGGTGTTATACTTGAACATTCTATATGTATTGACTCACTTGCACTTTTCGTACACATATTCCATCTCTGTAAATGAAGAGGGGGAGCTATGTTGCATGTATATATAAGTATCTGTGTAGTTGCATTGCATGCATTTATGTGTCCTCTTTTGTTAGCATCCAGCTTTATGCATTTTAATAGAAAACTAAAAATTTGAAAATTTGAAAATAAAAAAAAGCACTTGGTGTGTCATCGCTTGCATGCATTTATGAGTTTTTATGCATTTCAACAGAAAAATCTATAAATCAAAGGAAAATCTAAAAATTTGGAAATCAAAGAAAAATCTTGCCTTTGCCTTGCCATTGCGTATTGTGAAAATCTGAAATGGATTTTAGGCATTCAGTGGTATTATCTTGATGTGTTTACTTACTCTGCAATGGTATTACCTTGATGTGTTTACTTAGTCTACAAGTCTTAAGTCTACACACCTATCATCTCCATCACCAAAAATTGGAATCACAAGAATCAACATGTTTTGATCATCTTATCTTTGCATTGCTATTACCTCATTTGAACTTTTGAAGTGAGCTCTTATTGATTCATGAATCTACTTTGCTGAAATTTGAACTTCCTTGCCTTCCTCCCACTTTTTGATCATGTCAAAGGGGGAGAAGAATGTGAAAATGATAAAGTCTTTGATCTATCTAAGTCAGTCACAAAGTTTATCATCATCAAAAAGGGGGAGATTGATGTGTGCCTTGCATATGTTTATGTTTTTGATGATAACTAACTTTGTGTATGCTTGCATATACTTTTGATGTTCAAATATGGTCGAGACTGTAAATGGTTTAAATGTTGCATATACATGTTGCATGGATAGATTGTAAAGTGTTTGCATCTAGCTCATATCTTGATTGAACCTTGAGAAGAATGATCAAATTGCTAATGTGATTTTCATGCATTTCCGTCATGCATTTTGAGACATGTTGTTTGATTGCATGACTATTTGCAATTGGTTTTTGGTTGAAGAAAACTTGGGTTGTCAAGAGGCTTCAAAGTCTTTTATGATTGAACAAGTCTTTGTGCAACTCATGATGTATTGACTTGACTATTTTGAATTGTAGGATCAAATCTCATGGCGGTCGCTTGAAAGGTAAACAAATGTGTGGACAAGCACCTTGCTTTCTACAATCTGAAATAGGTGGTATATGTCATGTCTAATTTGTCAAGAACAATTGGTAAGATTTTTGCTTTGTCATAACATCGATCTCTCCATGTGCACTTCACGTAGCCTTCCTTAATACAGTTCATTCATGGCTTTTGAGGTTCACAATGTCCTTAAGACTTTCACATAAAATTTGGTAGAGATCATTCATTGTGTACAACCTCATAGTCATTAGCTCCTGTTGCTTGGGTGTAAGACTTGTGTTTAATCTTGGTGGCATGTGTGTGTGATGCTTGAGTCTCATGGTTTGCTATGAGTGGAAGATTTAATGGATGCTGGGTTTTCACAAATGAAAGTCTCTTTTGAGTTCATCTCATTATGAACATAACTTCATTTGATGTTTTGTCAATGGTCATGATGTGCTTAAAACATTCACATTAATCTTGGTGAAATTTGTTTCTTGATGCCCATCTAATGTGTGAAATGGCTTCATCTTTGGTCAATAGATTGAAGGATACTAAAAGGGTTCTCACACTTATCTTCACTCGTTCATAATGTTTTGTATGAAGTTCATGCATTTATCATTTGGATTATTGAGCTATAGTTCTAATCATTTTTCTATGGTCTTGCAGGTTAGATCCTCAGTATAAACCCTCCAAGGTCAAGGAGTTTGATGCCACAGACTTGAATGGACTACTAATGGGGTTAAGGGGTTGACTGTTGCAAATCTGGGAATGAGCCAGATTTCGATCGACCGCCCTTGGGGTTTCGATCGACCGAAATCCCCAGAGAGGGCATGTTTTCAATCTGTAATTTTTAGGTCGACCGCCCACCCGTGTAGGTCGACCGGTACTGGTGAAACCCAAAAACGTGGATCCGAAAACCATCTAAACCCAATCCATTTGCGCTCTACTTTTACCCACTTGCCCCTAGGGTTATGATATACATGTTTGGGCATGTTTCACATAGTTTTGGCAATGGTTAAATGGTCTTTTGATACATCATGTATGGCTATATATATGAGCTACGAATTTAGGGAGAACTAACCTTAAGAAGCTAATCTTTCTATCTTGCAGGAGAAGAAGGCCAAGGAGCAGAAGAGAAGAACGCGGGAGAAGGTTTTGTAAGGTTTTCATCCGCATCTAGGCATCTTCGGGGTTCGTGGAAGAAGAAGAAAATGAGCGGATCATCGATAGGAACAAGAGGACACAAGAATCATCATCATCCGAATCCGAGAATCAAGCATCAACATTCATAGGCTTGGGAAATCGAAGGGGGAACAACTTCTACATCTTATTCCTATCTATTTGTCATGTTTCTCATGGGTTTTATTTAGATCTGAGCATATCTTGAGTATTTGTGTTTATTTCCTCAACTCATAGAGATATTCATGTGTGTGTGAGGGTATGCGTACGGTCGTGTGCTTTCGGTGATGCGGTTGTTGCAGCGTACGTGTGTGTGTTGCTGGATTCATGATCCAGCACGTCTGTGTGTGTCGTTGTGCTGCGTTTGTTGCGGTGAGTTTTGGATGTGTTGTGATCCGGTGTCGGGTCATGTTGGAGACTCTGTCTCCGTGTGTGTGTGAGTGTTGGAGCACGTCCCCATGTGTGTGTGCAGGTGTTGCCCTACATGTGTGTTGGAGCGTTGCTTCGTATTGGGGATTTATCCCCGTGTGTGTTGGAGCCTTGCTCCGTGTTTGGGGAGTCTTCCCCGTGCTGGTTTATCTAGCGAGTGAATCCTTACCAGTTTGGTAAAGGGTGGACGTAGGGAGCCCGTCGTGGTCCCGAACCACCTTAAAAATCCCCGTGTCCAGTGGTTTGCTTTGTGATATATATGTTTGTGAGATTGTAATGTTAACGTTGTTTATCTTGATCGTGTGTGAACGGCGAGATTGAGAGAACTTGTTTATCCTTGCTTACTTTATTTCTATCAATCTTGTTAAACTTGGTAATTCTGCTGCACAAGTTCTAATGTGCCATATTGCATGGGGACAATTCAACTCCCCATTCTTGTCCGCTCGCCTACCCAAGGACCAACAATAACTAGCTATTGTTTCTTCATAAGTAGCAGCCTTCTCATTCAACATAACATTGAGAGATTTGTGGTTCTCAATTTCAATTTTAAGACTAGCCACTTTTTCATAATTGTCTGAGCTCTCACATTTCCATTTTTCAAGAGTTATGACTCTTTCAGATAGGGCTGTGTTAAGTTGTTTCAATTTTTCAATCTTCTCTTTTAGTTTGTCATTTTGCTCTTGGAGTTCATCATCATTAATCAACTCACTTATTAAGAACTGATCTTCATAGAGTGCTTCTTGTATGTTTTCTGTTTCAAATTTTTTAAAATTTTTCTAAAGCTCCAAATTAACTATTCTAATAGCCTCATGTTTTTTAGAAATCACATTATTTTCATTCTCAAGATTTTTGAATTTTTGTTTAGATTCCTCAATTTGTTTTGTGAGCCTCTCATTTTCAGATTTCATTTGATCTAGTTCTGAACTAACAATATCAAGATTTCTCAGTTGTCTTCTGAAAATGTGATTTTCTATTTTTAATGTTTCAATGCTTTCATTTTCAGAACTTGTGCTCTTGACAGCATTCAATTTCCTTTTCAGAAAATGATTCTCTTTTCTTAATTTTTCATGAGACTCAATCAAATCAGCGTAAGCATCCTCCCAATCTTCTATAGAGAAGTTTTTGAATGGATTACTTACTTCTTCCTCGTTTTCACTTTGATCATTGTTGTGATCACTTCCATCAGCCATCATACATCTATCCTCATTCTTTCCATTTGCATCCATCAGATTTTCCAATATGGCCTTAGCCGTCCTGCATGCAGAAACACAAGGAAGTGTGTTAACATTGACAGCAACTTTCATGAAATTTAAGGCTCTAACATTATTATTGTGGTTTGATCTATGAGCATCAGTCCACTTAGATTTATCCTTAGGTAATTTGTGTGGACCATGTGTGATTAGATTCCATAAGTTAGGATCGACATACTTGACAAATCTATGCATGCTATGACACCAGGAATCAAAAGTGGAACCATTAAACACCGGTGGATGAGCCATGGAAATCAAAGTAATGAGCTAGCAGCGATAATGCACCAAATAAGAGGGATCTACTTTGCAGAAGGTTAAATCTGATCAATCAGAGACCCGCTCTGATACCAATTGTAACGACCCAAGATCCGGATCCCGGTAAGAACCCGATACCATTCGAATCCTGGCCTGCCACCCACGAGCTGGGAGGGCTCGAAAGGGCTAAACATAGTGTGGAGGTACAAAGAAATAGGAAATAAGGTAGGATAATTCAACAATTAAGAGAAATAAATAAACAACCACAGCAGAGTCCAGTCCAACAGAAAGTATAGTCTAAAGTAGTAAAACGTACCACATGCCAAGTGAACACTCGGCCCGACAAGCTGGCAGCTAAGAACCTCCGAATAGCACCCTCGAACCTCGAGGAAGAACCGTCGCACCTGAAACGTAGGGGTGAGCCTCCTATCACTGGCTCAATAGGGATCCGACGGAACCCCAACCAAGAACAATAGTGGTAGCAGAAAGCAACACTAACAAGAGCAACAACAGCAACAACAGGAACAGCAAATCGGTGGCCGGTAAAAACTCGACACTACAGATACTCCTACTGTACCGACAACAGAAAGAGAAAGCCCGATTTCACAATCGGGAACCGGACCACTCTAACACCAGACCTATAGAGAAAACACTCACGGCAACCCTACTGCAGAAGTCTACCCACACAGGCACAACCAACTGGGACCGCACAGTCCCACACTAGCACGATGAAACCTCGGTGAAGCCACTGGCACCCTGGCCACTACCTCGGAAACACCGGACGGTCTAGAAAACCATGTCTCGCAGACGGAAAATAGAACCCAGAAACAGGAGAGTCACGTCTCATGTGACAGGAGTACCTGCCCACCAGAAGCAAGGCCGGATGCATCCACTGACGTCTTAGATCACGCCTCAGGTGTCCCCCTCAACCCCTGGTGGAATGGAGACACCGGACAAGTAACCACAAAGCAAGTCACTAGCTGGGGTCACGCTCGTCAGCGCGGGTCCAACTGCCCCCAACCACGTGTGCACACACAGACCATGCGTCCTAAGTCTGGCCTCTAACTAGTTTTCCCCTCAGTCGGACTCTGGCTGTAATGCGTGGGGCCCTATGGTAACCAGTCTAAAAACTGTCTCTCGGGGTAGCCTCGCCACCACTCCCTGGTGGGACCACTCGCGTGTCGGAAGGCTACGACTAGTGGGGAGTCACTGATGTGACCACTCTCTAAAGAGAAACTATGAGAAACACGCATGCACCCTGCATGAAAGTCACAAAGGACCAAGTGGCACCGAGCCACTGGACTCTGGACAGTCCTCTAGACTCACTCAATCCAACGGTCCTTGAGTCACAAGACTCGGGGTCAAGACCGTGGTACCAAACGGCTCCACGCCGTCAATCTGCCCTAACCCTAGGGTCAAAAACCTCAGCACGATGACTCACGAGGCAGTTCATAATCACCGAGATCATTCCCTCAAAATGGGAAATGAGAAAACCTCCAGCCCCAGGCTGGGTAATTGCACTCACAGTCCACAGGTCACATACACGGCCCACGCGAAAAATACAGAAGCACTATTTCCAAGGTAGCTCATAAGCCGCCACACCGATTCCCCATCCCAGGGAAGAGTGGGAAACCTCCAACCCTAGGCTGGCAACTGCACTCGTAGTCCAAGACCAAACACTTGGCCCAGTCGGGAACCATCTTCCGCAGAAACCCACTACATGCGGAGGAACCCCACCGTACTCACACCGACACAGGGTGACTCGATCGAGCGTAACACGAAAGCCCGGAACACATGGGGTCACCCGGACCCACCACACCTATGGGCATGCTAATCGAGGTAACACGGTACCTCTAGACACCCCAGAAACACGGTCACGGAACCCACGGGGTGTCCGGGGCACTCACGAGGCCGAAGGTCGACCACTGGGTCACAACCGGGTTGACCGGAGACCAACACGACGGTAAACGGCACGGCGAGCACGGAGAATCACCTAGCGGTCTACCACTGGACCGCTAATACGAGCCTAGCGGTCTACCCCTGGACCGCTAAGCCTCAGGAACTCGTAACCCCTAGCGGTCACCTCTCGGACTGCTAGACAGGTGGCGGTCTTTTGACTGACCGCTAGGTGATGCCTAGCAGTCCGTTGCGAGACCGCAACCCGACCTACCTCGCACGACTCCAAAATAGAAAACGGTCTTGACCTGACCGCTACCAGGAGCTTGGCGGTCTACCCATGTGTTGTGATCCTGTAGTTTTGATGATAGCAAACACTATGAGTCATTAGACATCTCACATTGCAATAGGTGACTGATTGTTCAGTGTAAATGCATCTCGGTATAGTTTGTTGGCTGCACTTTAGATCATAAGCATTGTAGGGATCAAGGTCTGTGCAGAGACCTCATCTTTGTGCATGTCAAGGTCAATGCATTCGCTTACGTTCAACACATTATGTCGATGCATACTCATGGTTCAGCAGGCCAAGTCTGTGCTCTTTGCTGTGGTAAGTCAGTGCATGTTTGCACACGAGGTCTGTGCATGTCTCAGTTTATTCTTTGCTAAGATCAATGCATATCCTTGATTGACAGCATATGAGGTTCATGCACATTTCAGAACAATGGCATATTAAATTGTATGCAAAAACATATCATCGACCAGGTTGTGTTCACACATTCCTCTCAAGTTCTTAAGTCATATGCACACACTAAGGTCAATGCATGTTTCCTGCTAGCACGAGTCAAGGTCTATGCATACACTATTCAGGTCTGTGCATATGCCTATTTTTGGTCATTCAAGGTCCGTGCACTTCACTGCCCAAGTTGGTGCACATTCTGTATCCGTCTTAGACTCGGTGCACATCCTGCATCTCAATTTGCGTCTTATGTGGCTTAGAATATGTGCAACCTTTTGCCTCGGTGCATCTTCCATACAAGGTCCGTTCATTTGTGTGCATGCCAGCTCTATGTGTGTGACATTTCGTCAAACACTAGATCTGTGCACATCTCACATTTTGCTTACAGAAGTTAGTGCTGCTTTCATCTTGTATATACAAAGTCCGTGCTATTTCCTATAGCTCCAGTCTGTTAGCGTCAATGCATATTTTGTGTTAGCTTGAGCCGGTGCAATTTTTCCTGTGAGCGCAAGTCGGTGCAATGACTTCCCCAGCACACACAATGTCGGTGCATCTTTCAGTTGTTTGCACATAAGGCCAGTGCAAATCCTATTGTTGCACGTATATATGGTCTATGCATTGTCTGCCATACAATTTCTTTAGATTTGTGCATTCTATGCATATTACGTTTTCTAGAGTCTGACCTTGTGTGCCTCATGAACAATTAACATTCGCTTTAATATTTCATCAAGTCTGTGCACACTTCATTCATGTGCGATGCTAACTCAGTGCATATATCATCTTGTGTATACCCTACGTCTATGCATACAGTCTGTGCACGCTTTCACGCTAGTTGTTACAAGGTCCGTGCACATTTCATTCTCCTGTATACATAGTCCATGTTGGCTGCACCTTGTGCATAATGGGGTCAGTGCACATCTCACCTTTGCATATAGTAGGACCGTACATGTTTTTATAAGGTCTGAGCATATGAAGGATGAATCTCATGGCTATAACATGCTTGACAAATTGCTTTGTAACCTATTGACAGGAGTCTAAGTCACAACTGGAGCATGAGTTCGTGAGGACAGCATAACCAATAATTGACACGTGATCCAAGGCTGATCATCCCTGGAAGAAGCTACCACGTAGATAGCTAAAGCGCCAAGATTCTGACATGTGGCCAAGGGATTCCTTAATTCTCTTGGTGGGAGTGCTCCCTCCACGTGCCCAACCTGTTAGCTCGTGGGTCCCAGGCTTGAAGTTATATAAAACCCTTCTTCTGCGATCAAAGGAGAAGATCATATAGATAAGAGATCTGAGGAGGGACGCAGAGAAGAGAGAGAGAGTAGAGCCAAAAGGGAAAAAAGAGAAGAGAGAGAGAAGAGACAAAAGAGAAAAAAGAGAAGAGAGAGAGTAGAGCCAAAAGAAAAAAAAGAGAAGAGAGAGAGTAGAGCCAAAAAGAGAAAAGAGAGAGAGAGAGATCAGAGGTAGTCTGAAGGAAGAGCACGAGAGCAAGGAGAATGGAAGAAAGAAGAAGAGAATTAAGAGAATGACAATGGAGAAGTGCTGAAGCGTGTGTGCCGCCTGAGAAAAAGAAGAAGAAAAGAGAAGAAGAGAGGATAGAGAGAAGAGAAAGAGAAAAGAGAGTGATAGAGATTGAAGCAGGCAGTGTCCAGCTATCTATCGGGTTCTGGATCAGATCCAGACTAAATTGCTCCTGCGAGAGCTACATTCGGTTTCATTTTCTGTTTGTTCTATTTTCCTTTGTTGCTTTCCTTTTTAACTGTGTTTTTTTGATTCTCTGGTTTGGGATCGGGGTTCCTCCTGTGGTTTCAAGGGAAGGAAGATTTGTTCTCCGGTTTGGTAGTGATTGTGTGTCACTAGTGGTTCCCTCTGGGTTTCTGAGGAAGGGAGATTTGTTTTCCAGTTTGCTAGTGACTATGTGTCACTAGTGGTTCCCTCTGGGTTTCAGAGGAAGGGAGATTTGTTCTCCGGTTTGCTAGTGACTATGTGTCACTAGTGGTTGCCCTCCAGGGTGGAGTAAGAGAGGAGTGTGTTCCTTTGGGTCAAGCTGTTAGATAGCGTTTGTAGGCAAGATGTGATGCCCAGCGGTTTCAAGCTGTTTGACAGCTGTAAGCCACACTCTGGTTAGAGTGTGGGGTGGACGTAGGTCTTTGGACCGAACCACCTAAAAAATCCCTGGTGTTGCGCGATTGCCTTTGCATCTATGGTTTGTTTGCTCTATCATCAACTGTTAGATGTATGCTAGGCTCGCTTTTATCTATGGTTGTGTCTGATAGAAATTTGTTTACACACGGTTGCTTAGGTTTATTCAGCTACACATATTTACTTGGGAATCCACTTGTTGCAGTTAATGTGCTCCAGCTAATGCCTCATTGGCTTTCAGATTCAGCAGAGCCTAAACAATTTTATTTCAGCAAGAAGTTTCAAGTCTTCTATTTAAGTCTTTAAATTGGGCATAATTTTTAAAGGGGATTCATTCACCCCCCCTCTGAATCCTTGTATGCACCAGTGCACCTAGCCCATACAGACTAACAATTGGTATCAGAGCGGGTCTCTGAACTTCCAGATCCAGCGATCTGCAAAGGATCCTGCTAGCTTTTGGTGCATCTCTATCGTCTGCATACTATTTTGAAATTGCTTGTTGATTTGCTTCCATGGCTCATCCACCGGTTTTCGATGGTACGGATTTTAATATGTGGTTTAAAAACTTGCATATGTTTGTTAAGATTGTCGATCCAGATCTGTGGAAACTAATTTCACATGGTCCACACAGTCTACCAAAGAACAAGTCTAAATGGACTGACAGACATAGACTGATGTGGGATGAAAATAAAAGAGCCTTGGAACTGATGAAAGTAGCGACTGACAAGGCACTCACTCTTGCTTTTATGATTGCAGGTCAGCTAAGGAGATACTGGACAAGCTGAAGACTACCAGCCATGGAAATGATGACCGATGCATGATGGCAAATGGCAGTGATCAAGATAGTAGCCAAAATGAAGAAGAGGAAGGTGATCAGGTAAACCCCTTTGAGAATTATACATTAGATGATTGGCAGGATGCATATGGTGAGCTATTAGAGTCACATGAGATGTTGAGAAAACAATATAAAAAGTTGAAAAAGAAAATTGATCCGAATTGTTCTGAGTCCTCATGTGAAAATTACTCAAAACTGAAATAGTCCTATGATACATGCTTGTCTGATGTCCAAATGCTTAAGAAACAAATTAGTTCATTTACAAGGGAAAATCAAGAACTTGCATGTGAAGTTGTTGAACTTAAAGGAAAACTTAGCTCGACTAATGATGATCAGGTTCTTGTCAATAATCTTGTTCAGAAAGAAGAATTGTTGAAAGATCTTGAATGTGTTAATTCAGAGCTAGAACAATTGAAATCGGAAAATAATGATCCCAGAAATCAAATTGAACAGGTAGAAAAGAAACTTGAGAATTATGTGAAGGAAAATGACTTGATTAATGAAAAACCTCAAGATGTTAAAGGTGTAAATGCAGAACTTCAGAAAAGTCTTGATGATACTAAAAAACAAAAATTCCAAGTTGAATCAAAGTGTTTCGGCAAATCAGTTTGTAATAAATGTGAATTTCTAAAGGAAATGAATGAAAGCCTTCATAGTGATTTAGTATGGCATCAAAACATAATTGCATCCTTGGGGGAAGAGAACAAAAATTTGTTGGATGAAAAATTGGAAACTAAACAAAGAGAGGAAAGGCTGAGTGAAGAGTTGAACTCCAAATCTAATAACAAAAGTGAACAGATTAAACAATTAAAATTAGAAAATGAGAGACGTAAACATCTCAACTCTGCTATGACTGAAAAACTCTTAACTATGGAAAAAGGAAAGTCAGTCTGCATAAAAGAATCTGAAAAATTGCACAATCTCGAACAAGAAGTTGAGAACTATAAAACGGCAAACAAAGTGCTAAAAGAGTGTATGAATTGCAGTGAACAAAAAATTGCGGGTTATGAATTACATATTGCATCCCCGGAAGATGAGATTAAGGACCTAAAGAATTCTTTGTCTAGATTTGTTGAAGGTCAAGATAACTTAGACAAGTTGCTAGGGATGAAGGTGAACTTTCAAAAAGACGGGTCGGGCTATAACCCTATGAATAAAAAGAAATTTGAAAGCAAACTTTATACTTCTTTTGTGTGCAGTACTGAATTGAACACTAATTCCACTCCTCAAGTATTTCAATTTACTGCTCAGAAATCTGATAATCAAACTAAGGGAACAAGAGAGAAGGATAATCTGAAGAAAAATCCCACAAACTCCCATGTTCTGGTTGTGCATACTGAACTCAAGTCACCCACACACTCACATGCATCTAAACAGAAAATGATTTGTCATTACTGTCACAAGATTGACCATCTGATGCATGAGTGTAGATTGATGGAAAAGTATGATCTGAATGATAGTAGAGTCCATGCAAGGAATCATGCATTTCAGAATAAGGTAATTTCATGTTTTCATTGTGGCAAGATGGGCCACATTGCTGCCCGTTGTTGGCATGCCCAGGGAAAAGATCATTATAAACACCTTAAATTCTCTACAAAACAGAATACCTTTGGTAAAAATAAATTTGCTTTCAAAGGAAAAGTCTCTAAGTGTTTCAACTGTTGGAAGCTAGGCCATCTGGCTAGTGAGTGCTGGTCAGTGATCAGGAGAAGAAATTTCTCTCCCTGTTTTGAATGTGGGAAAATCGACCACCAAGCCTCAGACTATTGGTATTTGAAAAGAAATAATAACCTCCATGGAAGAAATAACTGAACTCCTGTTTACCCACAGAAAACTCATGCCTTTCATATAAAGAAAAACCAGAATGCTTTTGCTTATTGTCATTATTGTGGAAAAGTAGGACATATTATGGATGACTGTTATATTTTGAAATCTGACAATTTCAATGCTGCAAGGATAAGGAAAGTACCTCCCAAAGGTACAACTGACTCTTCAGGACCCAAAAAATCTTGGGTACCTCTAAATAGAAAATGAGGTTCAGTCTGCTGGTGTGCCTTGGAGCTGAGAAATAAAAGGGGGTAAATAAACCAAGGCATCTGAATATGATAAACCCCACTCTTGCACTCTTTCAGGTTAGTTATGTGAATTTTTTATTTCTATCGTTATAGTTGCATGTCTTGATAAACCTGTCAGATAGAAAACATGGTTGCATCTTCATATGATACTTGCATTGCTCAAACTGAAATTCTCTAAAAATCTGAACTGATTGATGCTTGCATATGTCAAATACATTTTTAAAGTGTTTGTAAATGTCATGATGCATATCTTACACAGATTCTGATGCATAAACTTTCATCTGCTTACATTTTCACATATGCATATCCAATTGCGTTGTCTTGCATACTTTGAAATTGGACACTGCATACAGACTACATTAGCATTGCATTGTCATGTTGCATACAAGTCAGTTTGAATAATCATAAGCATGAATCATAAAATCATATGTAGAGCCTTTACTGCATATAATGCATTTAGTAAGGGGGAGTTTGGCTGCCCCTGCATAATGGTCTTGTCTCTCATGTTCGTGTTCAGAAAATTCTCTTAAGAGAGCCACTGCATATGCATACATGCATTAATTGTATTTCATATCACCTACTTTGAAAAATTCAAAAAGAAATGACACATTGCATCTAGACAAGGGAAGCATTTTAGACTCATTAATCTTTTCCAATCTGAACCCCTCTTATCTAGTCACTCAAATAACTCTCTTATTCTTGAATGTTGGTGATTGCATTTTAATCAGCTGAACTCTCCACTGTTCTGAAGTTGAATTATGCTGCTCTCTCAATAAAATTTCTTGTTGCTTCCATTGATTGGTTGCACGGTCAATGTTATTTCAACTGATCTTGAAGGGAGATTTCAATCTACGTACCCTAATCATAAATCTAAAATGTTTTCATAAAGAAGAATCTTCTATTATAGTGGTTTAAGAATTGTGATGAATCAAATTGATTTAAGTCTAATGTATTCTTTTAGTTTTGATTTAAAAGTCTTGAAAAATATCTAGATCATTATGTTTAATAAATTTTAACCAATTGTCTCATGTAACATCATGCAAAAACCTTCTGAAATCTGAAACTTCAAAGATATGACTTCCCTTGGTTAAGATACAAGTAAAAACTATTGTTCTTAAATATTTCAGTGTAATGAGCATTGTCTGAAAAATCTGAAAACTTTTGAAAGAAAATAAAGTCAGAGCAATGACTTTGGTCACAGAGAAACTGGGTTCTCTTTCAAAGAAATAGAGTAAGCCCATGTCATGAAGTGCCATAGTTACCTCTCTTATAAAAATGATTGAAAATCTGGCAGAGCAATGGCTTGGTAGCGTAGAGTAACTAGGGATTCTGGCCTCTGATCAAGGTGTCTCCTCATGTAAAAAGACACTCCAAATTGCTAACTCTATTCTCTTATTGAGAAGTAATATGGTTGTCACACTGAGTAACTGGGTCACTTCACCTAAGACGTGTTGTGCCTCACGTAAAAAAGTGTTGATTTAACCAGACTTGCTCAGAAAAATGAAGTCGCTGAACAAAAGAAATGTTTTTGAAAAATTAAAGACATGTTTAGATACATTCATAATTGTTTAATTTCAATACAATCTTGTGTAACTCCAAATGGAATCATTGATTTTGAATGAGTATGACAGAAGGAGGTTAAACAAGAATGTCATATGTTCAATTGGTTCATTTCTATTAAAGGGTGTTTCAGATATGAGTATAGAATTTTCTTGATAAACTCTGTATACATCATTCTTAAATCATGCCGGTATGTTTAGACTCATTCACAATCTCTTATAATAGAAGAGTCTGAAATTCGCTTGTCAAGATTTATGAATTTGGTATCCTATTGAAAATCTCCCTGTCTTATCTGTTTACTGACAATTCAGTCAATTTCATGTGATATGTCCTTAGCTGTAATCCAGTCATTAATGTGCTCAACTATATGCTCATATATTCATGACTGATCCTGTGGTTTTGTTGATGTCTCTTTCCACATCAATTGGCTCATCACCATCTCTCTGGTATTAAGAGGGAGATTAGTCTGTCGTTTGTCATCTCCCTACTCCCACTTTCACTCACTCCAAGGGGAGACTCTATTCAGGGGGGGTATATGTTGAAATTCATCATGACCAGAACTTTTTCTTAATTGCATCTGTGCTTCTCTTGATACATGCTTATCACTTCTTCCACTCTTGATTGCATTACAATCATGTATGCTTACTTATCTTTATTCTCAAACTTCTTTCTTTTTGATGAAGTCAAAGGGGGAGAATAGTTTGACATGTGTCATAGTGTTGCCATCATCAAAAATGGGGAGATTGTTGTGCTCCTGTGATTTTGATGATAGCAAACACTATGAGTCATTAGACATCTCACATTGCAATAGGTGACTTATTGTTCAGTGTAAATGCATCTCGGTATAGTTTGTTGGCTGCACTTTAGCTCATAAGCATTGTAGGGATCAAGGTCCGTGCAGAGACCTCATCATTGTGCAATTCAAGGTCAATGCATTCGCTTATGTTCAGCACATTATGTCGATGCATACTCATGGTTCAGCAGGCCAAGTCTGTGCTCTTCGCTGTGGTAAGTCAGTGCATGTTTGCACACGAGGTCTGTGCATGTCTCAGTTTGTTCTTTGTTAAGGTCAATGCATATCCTTGATTGACTGCATATAGGGTTCATGCACATTTCAGAACAATGGCACATTAAATTGTATGCAAAAACATATCATCGAACAGTTTGTGTTCACACATTCCTCTCAGGTTCTTAAGTCATATGCACACACTAAGGTCAATGCATGTTTCCTGCTAGCACGAGTCAAGGTCTGTGCATATGCCTATTTTTGGTCATTCAAGGTCCGTGCACTTCACTGCCCAAGTCGGTGCACATTCTGTATCCATCTTAGACTCGGTGCACATCCTGCATCTCAATTTGCGTCTTATGTGGCTTAGAATCTGTGCAACCTTTTGCCTCGGTGCATCTTCCATACAAGGTCCGTGCATTTGTGTGCATGCCATCTCTATGTGTGTGACATTTCATCAAACACTAGATCTATGCACATCTCACATTTTGCTTACAAAAGTCAGTGCTGCTTTCGTCTTGTATATACAAAGTCCGTGCTATTTCCTATAGCTCCGGTCTGTTAGCGTCAATGCATATTTGGTGTTAGCTTGAGTTGGTGCAATTTTTGCTGCGAGCGCAAGTCGGTGCAATGACTTCCCCAGCACACACAACGTCGGTGCATCTTTCAGTTGTTTGCACATAAGGTCAGTGCAAATCCTGTTGCTGCACGTATATATGGTCTATGCATTTTCTGCCATACGATTTTTTTATATCTGTGCATTCTATGCATATTACGTTTTCTTGAGTCTGACCTTGTGTGCCTCATGAACAGTTAAACATTTGCTTTAATATTTCATCAAGTCTGTGCACACTTCATTCATGTGCGATGCTAACTCAGTGCATATATCATCTTGTGTATACCCCACGTCTATGCATACGGTCTGTGCACGCTTTCACGCTAGTTGTTACAAGGTCCGTGCACATTTCATTCTCCTGTATACATAGTCCATGCTAGCTGCACCTTGTGCATAATGGGGTTAGTGCACATCTCATCTTTGCATATAGTAGGACCGTGCATGTTTTTATAAGGTCTGAGCATATGAAGGATGAATCTCATGGCTATAACATGCTTGACAAACTACTTTGTAACCTATTGACAGGCGTCTAAGTCACAACTGGAGCATGAGTTCGTGAGGACAGCAGAACCAATAATTGGCACATGATCCAAGGTAGATCATCCCTGGAAGAAGCTGCCATGTGGATAGCTAAAGCGCCAAGATTCTGACACGTGGCCAACGGATTCCTTAATTCTCTTTGCGGGAGTGCTCCCTCCACATGCCCAACCTGTTAGCTCGTGGGTCCCAGGCTTGAAGTTATATAAAACCCTTCTTCTGTAATCAAAGGAGAAGATCATATAGATAAGAGATATGAGGGACGCAGAGAAGAGAAAGAGTAGAGCCAAAAGAGAAAAAAGAGAAGAGAGAGAGAAGAGCCAAAAGAGAAAAAAGAGAAGAGAGAGAGTAGAGTCAAAAGAGAAAAAAAGAGAAGAGATGGAGTAGAGCCAAAAAGAGAAAAAAGAGAGAGAGAGAGATCAGAGACAATCCGAAGGAGGAGCACGAGAGCAAGGAGAATAGAATAAAGAAGAAGAGAATTAAGAGAATGACAATGGAGAAGTGTTGAAGTGTGTGTGCCGCCTGAGAAAAAGAAGAAGAAAAGAGAAGAAGAGAGGATCGAGAGAAGAGAAAGAGAAAAGAGAGTGATAGAGATTGAAGAAGGCAGTGTCTAGCTATCTGTTGGGTTCTGGATCAGATCCAGACTAAACTGCTCCTGCGAGAGCTACATTTGGTTTCATTTTCTGTTTGTTCTATTTTCCTTTGTTGCTTTCCTTTTTAACTGTGTTTTTTTGATTCTCTGGTTTGGGATCGGGGTTTCTCCTGTGGTCTCAAGAGAAGGGAGATTTGTTCTCCAGTTTGTTAGTGACTGTGTGTCACTAGTGGTTCCCTCTGGGTTTCATAGGAAGGGAGATTTGTTCTCCAGTTTGCTAGTGACTATGTGTCACTAGTGGTTCCCTCTGGGTTTCAGAGGAAGGGAGATTTGTTCTCTGGTTTGCTAGTGAATGTGTGTCACTAGTGGTTTCCCTCCAGGGTGGAGGAAGAGAGGAGTGTTTTCCTCTGGGTCAAGCTGTTAGACAGCGTTTGTAGGCAAGCTATGATGCCCAGCGGTTTCAAGCTGTTTGGCAGCAGTAAGCCACACTCTGGTTAGAGTGTGGGGTGGACGTAGGTCTGTGGACCGAACCACCTAAAAAATCCCTGGTGTTGTACGATTGCCTTTGTGTCTGTGGTTTGTTTGCTCTATCATCAGCCATTAGATGTATGCTAGGCTCGCTTCTATCTACGGTTGTGTCTGATAGGAATTTGTTTACACACGGTTGCTTGGGTTTATTCAGCTGCATAGATTTACTTGGGAATCTGCTTGTTGCAGTTCATGTGTTCCAGCTAATGCCTCATTGGTTTTCAGATTCAGCAGAGCTTAAACAATTTTATTTTCGCAAGAAGTTTCAAGTCTTCTGTTTAAGTCTTTAAATTGGGCAGAATTTTTAAAGGGGATTCATTCACCCCCCCTCTGAATCCTTGTTTGCACCAGTGCACCTAGCCCATACAGACTAACACCATGGACTGCGAGGCATTGGCTAGTGGTCTACCTCTGGACTGCTAAACCCCTTGGCGGTCTATCGCATGACCGCCAGCCTTGAACTGACATAGGGGGACCCCTAGCGATCTTCACATGACCGCTTGGCGCCCCTAGCGGTCTCTGGAACGACCGCTAAATCGTCCCGAGCCTGAAAACGGCGGAAATCACGGGAAAGTTCATTCCACGCCCCGTTTGCGCCCACACGAAGGGGAAAACAAGAGGAAACTAGTCTCCTACCTCTCTAGCACAGAGAGGACCCATTTAAACCCCAGAAACACAGTTAAAACCTTAGATCCGACTCACTCCCCAAAAACATGCCTTTTCCCCAAAATTCACAAATAAGCCCGCTCGGCTCACCATGGCCTACCAAATTCACGGGAAAGGAAGTGAACGAGATGGGGATCCATCTCCCTACCTCCACCGAAGATTCTGTGCCCCTTGGACGCCGATCCGTGAAGAAATGTCGTTTAAACCTCCGCTGGTTCACGAACGCACCACCGGCCCTTGATCCATTCCTCGTTCCTCGCCTCCTGCCATCGCCTCCTCGCCCTCCTCCGCCATCGTCGACCGCCAGGGGAGAGGGGGATAGAAAGAGATGAGAGAGAGTGAGAAAGAGTGAGAAAGAGAGAATGGGGAGAGAGAGAGAGGTTAAGGGGTTAATATATAGGAAAATTGGAATTTTTTGAAAATATGAAAAATACCCCATGCGATCCTCGAAAAATGCACAACACAGTGGTAATGTCCTGGTGTCGGAGAACGCAACGGTTCACCTTACATGGAGTTCCAAAGGTCCGACCAATGAAAAACACGCGTAAAACCCAAAACGCGACCCGGGACCCACACAGGCGCTCTGAAAGTTCCAAAAAAATACCGGCGTGCTCCTCACAAATCCACGGACCTAAGGAAATTCACGGGCACACCACCAATGGGTCTGACAATCCGGTATAAATAGTCCGAAGCTCAATCGGACGCAATCCGCGGAAAGATGATCCAAAACCCATGGATCCTGATCCGAGAAACATCCAAAAAATCTGGGGCATTACACCAATTATTAGTAGCCAAGACGGGATCTAGAAGGGGGGGATGAATAGATGCTTGAAAACTTTTGCTCAATTAAAGAGTCACACCAAATTCAAAGCACAACGGAAGCTAACACAGTAGAATAACACAGCAGACTCAACCAGATACTCGCTAATCAGGAAGTAGCACAAGAATGAGCATAGGTACCTTCAGATATACTAGGACAATAGTATGCTACCGATTCATACAATCTTAACTAAGCGATCAGTGCTGAAATGATTACTCACTCAGATACAATGCAGTAAAGCAAATATCAGTTTATACTAAAATGTAGCAATCCACACAAGATAAAACTCGAACGCTTAGCCCATGATGAGAATGCATGCTAGAACTGGTTGCACATCAACCTGTGAAGGGGGTAGATGAGAAGGATCAATCACATGAATCAAACCATGGTGCTCACAGGACTTTTAGGTGGTTCGATCTGCCACAGTAGAACTACGTCCACCCCTCACTCGAACCTGAGTGAGGCTTCCCTTGCACAATGCAAGAACGCAGACTCAGTCTGCAGACAACGGCTGAAACCATAGCTTTACAACAAGGGAAACAAATCCCTTGAACCGATTCTGCTCCCAGTAGAGATCACACCCATTGCGCAATGTAGTGATCGGAGGAACGATCCTCCCTTCTTCTAAATCCTCAGAAGGAACCCCCGGAGACAATTCTCCCTTCCTCTGACTACGCAGAGGGAACAACCCAGAGAATAATCTCCCTTCTTCTGATCGCTCAGAATGAACCCGATCCCTGAACACGGTATCCGAAGAGCAATAAGAAATTGGGAAACAACCAAACGAGAAACAAAAAAAAAATAGACGGAGACAATTGGAAACAATGTAGCTCTGAATGAGCAAATTGGCTTGGATCTGATCAAGAAGCCAATAGACGAGCAGATCCTCAATCTCTCTAGCTCTGGCTGCAGTAAATCTCACAGAATGGACTTTAGATCTGGAAACTCTTGAGCTTTCTCTTCCTCTTTCTGTCTCTATTCTTCTCTCACAGATTTTCTATCTAGTTCTTCTCACATGCTAGCTCTCTTGGCCTCTCTCTTGATTTCACAGGAAATGCAGTGGCCTCAACCTTCTTCCCTTCAACGGAGCGACTGATATATATAGAGAGCAGAGCATCGTCTTCCATCCGATCTCTAGCCAGGATGATCCATTGGTCTACTTGGAAAAGGAATATTCAAATGATATGAGTCTTCTAGAAACCCGCCACGTGGGTTATAATTTGCACGCCAAAAGTTCCATGAGTGCTGACACGTGATTCGCCTGGGTTCATCACGAGCTTAGATGTCTTCATACATTCGGATCTACTTGTCAGGCAAGGTAATATGAGTTTTCATCCTTAATCATCCATTATGCCTTAATCAATTAAAGTCCATCTCCCGTACTTCTGAATTGAAGATTAGAAAGGGTTGCATCGACGTGCCTTCTTGCTGTGTTGATGTAGTGTAGCTAAGGAGCACTTCAGATAGTTGGCTTCAAATGAATAGCCTTTGGTGTGTCGATGTAGCGCTTGGATGCTTCGACATGTTGACTTTCAATAGCTGGTTCTGAGCTGAGTGCGTTGATGCACTCCTCTGATACGTCGGTGTAGTGTGAACATAGAACCCTTGATCAGAAGACTTCGAATGCTAGCTTTTGTCTTGGTGCGTCAATGCAGCTACTTGGTGCTTCGACGTTGTGTGACTTGATGACTGATTTTGTTCTTGATGTGTCGGTGTAGCTCTTTGTTACGTCGATACAGTTATCTAAAAATCACTTCTGTGATTGTGACTGCATCGAGGCAGTATTCTGTTGCGTCAAGGTATAGCTCTTGGAAATAGCTTCTTTCAGCATCAGTGCGTCGAGGCCGCTCTCTGTTGCATCAAGGTATAGCTCTTGGAAATAGCTTATTTGAGCATCACTGCATCGAGGCCGTTCTCTGTTGCGTCGATGCAATGTGAAGATAAAGCCTTTTTGAACAGAAGACCTTGAAGGTTGGCTTTTGACTTGGAGTGTCGAGGAAGCTTCTTGATGCTTCGATGTGGTGTGATTTGAGAGTCAGTTTTGGACTTGTTGCATCGGTGCAACTTTCTATTGTGTTGGTGCAGCACTTTGGAAGTCGCTTTAGTAGGTAAGGCTGCGTCGATGCACTACACTGATGCGTCGGTGCACCAATGCAGACAAGCTTATTGAGAGCTTCTATGTTCATGACTGCATGATTGCTGCTTAGCATCCTTGAACTTATGGCTTTAAGCCAGACACCAGCTGCCAACTTCCTTCCATCTTTATCTCATTTATCATCTCGACTGTGCCAACTCGGCATCTTGGGATTTGCCTTGGTTTTATCAACTTTTTGGCCTGCTGAACTAAAGTGCTAGCAGATATGTGGCTGTAACCTTTGAATGAGTTCTTACTTTGTTAACCATTTCTGTAGACTTGCCTTCAACTGTTATTCCACAAAATTTGCAGATACTTTTGAATTCTAGATGTGCAATTTCTGAACTTCTAGTTTTCACAAAAACAAAAACTTGACAGAACTTGACAGAACAGAAACAAAAACTGAACTTTCATAGAGTTAAGAAGATATATTCATCGACATCAACAAAAACATAAACAAAAACATAAATAAAGACTCATGAATGAGTCATAGTTCGATATCGTCAAAATCACAGGGACATAACACGGGGTCCTCTCCTTAGGAAAGGAATACAGCTTGCTCATCCTGGCTCGCAAGGAGGAGCCTTCTTGTCGATCAGCCGGCTTGGCGGGAGGAGGGTCAGGGACCCCTTTATCTTTATCTTTTCGCTGCTCGAGCGCCTTGAAGTCAAGTGTATGCACTTCTTTAGGCGCGAGCTGCTTATCAACTAATCTACGCTTCTGGCTTGAGGAAGCATGGGCAGAGGAATAACTGGAGAGGAAAGCCTCAATCTCTGCCATGACATTGTTCAATCGGTCGAAAAACTAAATTTTGATTCCTATCATCCTTTCAAGTATCTCCCGCTTCAGGTTTTATTTGCAAATCTGGACTGCATCTTCTTGGTGCGGCGGGCGCCTACATCTCATGCTGAGATTTTGCCATCTTTTAATGAATTCCAGGGCTATTTCATCGTTCTTCTGCTTGGAAGCATCATCATTATTGTCGGATCGGGCACGGAGAAGCTGGGAGCCTGACCCCTCTCTTCCACCAGAGCATTCGGAGAAGGTGCTGGTCTCTTGCCATCATCTTCAGTAGTGATCACTTTCATAGCCATCGTGACCTGATCTGCGTTTATTTCTTCAGCGCGGGCTTGTACCGCCTCATCATGATCTGTGGGTGAAGCCCGATAACAACCGGTCACTCCAGCCATATTGTAAGTGAGTATCTGAAGCTGTCGGCTTCTTTGGGTTATCCTTCTTGTTGGCTGACCAAGGAAAGTCAACCAATCAAGCATTGAGATTATCGGTGTAATGCGGGGCTAGAGTGCTGACTTCCGAGATGCCTTGGTCAGCACTTCGATCTTTTCTTCTATTTTTTCTTCTCTTCTTGGAGCCGGGGCCCGCGCCTGGTTGGGCACCCAAATTTGTTTAAATCTGATTGGCTTTGGGGCCAATCCCCCCTTTGATTTGGACTCGAAGCGGTCCATCTTGCTTTGGGCCAGTGCTTGGAAGGAGTTGTGCACCGGCACCATGAAAATCACCCTATCGGGTGTGATCTTTGCCTGTCGGCCATTCAGAAACACTCGGATGCCTCCAATGAGTATGGACTTGCCCGAAGTAGAGAGCCGGCTCCGTAATGTGCCGGTGTTCTTCTTAGCCGCCCTCTTGGTAGCTAATGTGCGCTTCTTGCTATTTGAAGCGTGGAGGTCAGCATGGTGGACACAGCAAGCCACTGCTTCAGTCTTCTTTGGTGTCGTCGTTGCAGCGGCGATGAGCTTCATCTCTTGAACGTTTAGGAGGTCCACGAAGGCCACCCCCAAGAAGTTGAAGAATCCAACAACCGGAGGGAAACTGCTGAATTGGATCGGCACAGCAAGGTCATGCTCGGCATGGCTGGCGACCACGAGTGGTCCAAATGTGACGGCCATCACGATCGTTGGAATTCATCCTACAATTTTAAATTGAAGGAGGTTAGAATTTTAGGAGGAGGCCACGAGGCCCCAAATCCTGGCGAAGAGATGAAAGGTGATCAAGTCCCACCGGGCATGCCAGACTTGTGGACGCACTTTTATCGTTATCTTGAAATCGTTGTATCTTTGTATCGATTTATTAAGTGCGAGGGCGTGCTAGTCACAGAGTGACGGTTTATTCGGGCTCCAAGACCAAGGTGGTCTGTAGCCACAAGTGCGCGCCATCTGACTAGTCAGACGATAGTGGGTATCGGGTCGGGACTGGAACCCGCCATGCCATAAAGGACACGGCATTAATTACATCCCCTCGGAGAGGGAAAAACCTTTGATTAATCACCAACATAAGGGGCCCCATAGCCTAAAAATCAAATTTCATGAAATGAACGAAAGGTGTGTTGAAGAGCAGCAAAATCCCCTACATTAGGGTGTGAAGGGGTATTTGAAATCATGTAGGTCATCTATTAACCATTTCATGTTCGGATGGAAGTCCATGTTGAAAGCGTAACAAAGACGGAGATAAAACCCATGCAAATGTCTATCGAGTGCACGGAAAGTTTGATAAGAGATTGGGATTAGATCCCCGTGGAAACGTAAAGGGTCAGATTTAGTGAGCTATTGGCCCGGGCGATGTCAGGTCGTGGCTATATTGGGGTGGTCCCCGAGGGCCAAGCATGGCTTGTAGGGCATCATTGATATCTCCTTCACGCCGGGTCTAAAGAGGTGAATACTTCCGGATCAAACACCGTTAATTCCTTAAGGATGACATTTAGGGTCATTTTCTTTATTATCACATTTTCATGGGATTTCTTTTATTATACTATCTCCCCCTTTTTAAGCATTGTTATTCATAATTTATCATTCATTCCTTTGTTGTTTTGTTCATTTTTGTTTGTATTGATTTCGTTGTTTGATTAGGTTATTTACTATTAGTTTGTTGATCAGTTGTTTGTTTTATTTTGTTATTATTATTATTTTTCTTTCTCTTTTCTTCTTTTTTTTTGTTTATGGTGGATCGGGGGGGAGGACACAGTTGGATCGATGCAGGGGCTTGCCTGCATCGGCGCAGGGGTTTAGCTCCCCTGCATTGTTTTTCCTTTTATTATTTTCTTCTTTTTTTGCTGTTTGATGGAGGCTGAGTCGATGCAGGGATCGCCTGCATCGACGCAGCGCACAAAGGGGAGCATCCTGGGGGCTGGGGAGTGGCTGTGTCGACCTACAACATTGGCTGTGTCGACGCAGCGTGCCAGGGCTTTAGCCCAGATCCACTCTGCGTCGAGGCAAGCTGGTGTTACGTCGACGCAGGCGCGCGCGCTGAATGGGCCCTAGGTCAAGTTGCGTCAACGCAGGGCCAAGCTGTGTCGACACTGCTTGCGTCAGGGGTGAGAACTCCTCTTCTTTGGCTTTTCTTTGTTTCATTTTGTTCATCTTCATACTTTCTTTTATTGCACATGGGCAAAGCACGTATAATGCACATGCATATGTATGTGAGTGCCTGTGAGAAAAAGGGGGTATGAAACATAGGTTCAAGCATGGCCTTGGGGGACTTAACGTTCATGCAATCTGTTAGAAATTCTGATGTAGGACTATCATGCAAGTGCAATTTTGGATCTTCCTTCCTTTTTTGTGCATGATTATGCATGCTCATGCATGGTTATGCATATGTGCAATTTTCCCTTTTCTTTTGATCAGGGGAGTACGGTCGATCGAAAGTTCAGTTCGGTCGACCGAACCTAGCATTCAAGGGACAACCCCTCTCCAACCTTCTTCGTTTACTTGTTCTTATCCTTTTGGTCTTGGGTTCAAGCTACAGGTTTATCATGGAAACTCTCACATGCCACTACATTTCTCTTTTTTGTTCCTTTCTTCCTCTTTCCTTTGTTTTGTTTTCAGCATTTCTATTTTCTTCTGAATAAATGGGCAGAGCATACATATGCATATGGGTTTGTGAACCTATGCATGCGAATGCATTTTCTTAGCTTGTGCATGCAAATGCATTTCTGAATTTATGTATGCAGTGTATTGCCTTCTACACATGGGGCAGAGGTGGGGTTGAACATGCCTATGTGTGGAGCTTCAATAAGAAACATATGCAACTCCAATGCATGGAGCTAAGATGCATGCAAGGTTTTGTTTATATATGAGATTTATTCATGAAGCCATACATATGTGAATGCCATTTTTTGTGAATACATGCAAATTCTTCAAATGCCAGTTTAAAAGGGGTTTGTGCAAATGTGAAAACCATGCATGTGAATGCAATTTTAGTAAAATGCACAAAGAATTCCTTTTATGCAGAGGACATCATGCACATGCCATGTTTCATTTCTTCTTCCTTTTTTTGCTCGAAGGCTATCTTGCTATGAAGGGCGGATGGGCCTGCAGGGAGTCGACTCTTGGGCAGACCTCTGCCCAAATAGAAGTCTGCCAAGAGGGAGTCGACTCTCTCTCGACAGGAAGTGCAACTTCAAAGAGAAGCTACCCTGAGGTCGACCTGAGGTTTACAGTAGGTCGACCTAGCCTTTTCTTCCAAAAATGTGTATGCCTTGATCTGCAATGGGGGGCTCAAAGTGAAATCAGTCATTGGGTGTGCTATGAGGGGTGCATGCAGCTTTAAAAAAGTATATGAATGATCTTTTGTAGGCAACATGCACATGTCATACTAAGATTTGATCATTTTCTCATGCGGGGTGACTCCCGGTACATGGTTGAGTATCTTACTCACGCATAGTGAGGGTTTCCCTCTGGACGTAGTCCGGCCTTTCGCCGTTCACCATTTGATATACCAAAAGAGTCATGGCAAGAACGCACTCGGGAATTGAAGTATGCATGAAGTTCTATATGAACTCATGAACCAGCACACATATGACATGCATAAGGGTATAAGTAATATGTTCAGTTCTGAAATGCGTGAAGGGGCAAATATGCTTAAGTTCAAGAAATTTCAGTGAAGGTCTAATGCAATTTAGTGGGCATATGTAGTGTTTGATTATCCCATGAAAACTCAATGAGTTTACCATGCAACCTTGGTGAATTTATCATGCAGATATGTTATGAACATGCAATGTTTCCCTTTTTCTTTGTGCAGGCCTGTCACAGCAGCAAGCTCCCAGCCCGGTTTGAATGAGGGTTCAGACTAATCATACATACGCAAAGATATGCGTATGCATTCAATTTCAGTAAAGGGTTATGCAACTTCAATGTGTGGAGTTAAAATGCATATGTAGCTTTACTTGCATTTAAAATTCACATATGGAATAATGCATGTGTGAGGATGCAAGTGCCATTTCATCAAACGCATACAATGTTTGATCATTTCTATGGAAACTTAATGAAATTTTATCATGTTCATGCAATCTGACAGAAAATCTTTCATGCAAAGGAGATCATGCAAATGCAAAGCTATCATTTATTCCTTCCCCAACTTTTTCTTCCTTTCATCATAAGGCAAGCTGGCTTTCAAGGGGGGGGGGGGGGGGGAGTCGACCCCCAAGATCAAGGGGTGGACCCCAGTGCAGGTTTCTGCACAGCGACGGCCCCAGGGAGAAAAACCACCAAGAGGGGTCGACCCTCCTGGCCGCCAGTTCTGAAATGCAATTTTTTTTAAAAGCATCAATTGTTCATGAACAATATGCATGCTATGTGCACATAACCATGCAGAGCTTTAGAATTCTAATTGATCTTATTTTGGAGCATCAAGTGCTCATGGGGAAAAATGCATGCCATATGCGAGTTAGATTTGAGGATCTTCATTTCTTGCTTCTTTTATTTCATTGATTTTTTTCTTATTCATCCTTGTTTCAGCAGTTTTCTAGAATTATAGTACATTTGCCATCGTTCTTTGTATGTCATCAATCTTCAAATTATCTGGCGAAAATCCGGCAGCACCTCCCCTAGACCTAGAGCCTTGGGGGGGGGGGTTAATTGGGTACTCGTCCACGGAGAGTCCGAGACAGCCCCAAAATAACGAGGATGGGCACGAAAGTGGCAACATCCTATGACCCAAATTGGGCGTTGAAAACCCCAAGGGCTAGCCTACAAGGGGCTCCAATGACCCAAGGGTTGCCACAATCTTGATTCTAAGATGTGGACTTAGATTATTGCCCCACTATATGGCCATTAATATTCACCCCTTTGTGGGAGATCACCCGGGGGGCCATGCTATGAGGAAGCAAGTCCCCCGGAGATCTGAGAGTGATCGGAAAACTTTAGAAGCGAGCCATGGAGAGCTAAAGAAAATTGGGAAGCGGCCCAATAGGAGCCCAAAAGGGTGTGAATCCCGAGTCATACTCATAGGGTGTGTAAACCCGGGACCCTTCCTAAAGGCCATTCTTTGCATCTCTTCCCCAAGGTAGCGAAGATCTATCATCGTAGAAGACACAATCCTGGGATTAAATCTCATATATCCCTCACCCCTTTTCCATCATGACTATGAATTAGTCAAATCCCAAAGTGGGGTTTTGAGATGCGAAATATCTTCCCTACTGAATTTAAACACCGAACTTGAAAGAAGTGCAGAGAAAGCAGTAAGGAGTGAACATGAAGAAGAAGGAGGAAGTGATGCTCATCAAAGATTAGGTCCTCACACATATCGCAACATAAAATCTTCCAAAGGGAGTGTTTCTTCTATTTCATATCATGTGGGAGAAGAATACATCGGAGAGCAGAATAAGAAAAAAGAAAAAAATACATAAAAGGGGGGATGGAGCAAGGGACGGAGTCTCCTGCTCCCATTCCCTCACCTCTCTCTTCTATCTCACTCTCTTTCTCTCTCTTCAGCTCTTGTAGCAGGAATTCCCCAGCAATTCCTCAGCAGCCTCCCCTTTTTTCTTCAGCCTGGGCTGATATATATATAGGGACGCAGGGTCCTCTTGTGGGAGAAGAACTTCCGTTTCTGCTTTTTTCTTTGTTTCTCTTTTTTGTTATGTTCCATGCTTCCACTACTGCTGCCACGTTGCTGACGTTGCTGCTGCTGCTACTGCTTTGCAGGGGGTGCGGCGGAGCAGGAAGAGGGGGCCTCTCCTTGTGCAGCGTGGGCAGGCCGCTGCTCGCTATTGCCTGAGTGCGTGGACGTTGCGCCGTTCGTGCATGCGTGAATACAGGGGCCAACGAGCTTTAAATGCCCTCGCGGGAGGAGAAGGAAACGAGGGGAACAGTAAAAAAACAAGAAAATCACGATGAGGGACACAAACATAGGAGTCTGTGTGGTTTTTTCTTTCTATTTTCCTTTATTATTATTATTATTATTCCTTCTCTTCCAATTTTTTTTTTTACTTCATTTGGGCCCATTTCATTGTTTGGGCCCTTTCTCTTTGGCCCATTCACCTTTCTTCTTTCTTCTTCTTTTTTTTTTTAGCGCCAACACCCAGTTGAGTCTGAGGATTTGGAATGTTGTGATAAGAGATGGCACTTGTCTATCCTAGAGATATGTGATGTGTTCTGTCGAGGTTGTGCCGTGGTTCTGTGGCATTGGAATGAGAGCCTTAGTCTTGTGGCAAGCATGGGAGAAGTTCCCTGTGAGTATGAGTCTAGAGCTGTTGTGGACTGAGGAATGTGAGATCTTGTCGGTTGGCTTTGTTGTATGACCATGAGTGGGTAGAGTTGGTGTGAAGCTTGAATCAGATGTAGTGTCTGAGTGGGAACCGACTTGGAATGTGGCAGTAAGCTGAGATGACTGTGTTCCTTGTGATGGGCATTAGATCGTGTCTCCTTGGTATGCGAGACGGTAAGCGATGATGCCATGATTGGAATTCTTTTGTGGTCGAGGTGCTGCCAGACTAGTGTTCCTTTGTGTGCCATGGTCGCTCTGAGAATCAATGTGTATTGAGATTCGGAGCGTGATGATTTTGTCTATGGCTATGGTCTGGCAATGTCCCGTAGGAATTGTGTTTTTGCGAGGATTAAGGTTTGACTGGAGCTTTGGGAGCGTTGCCAGCTATATGTGTTGTTCTTCCTTATTGCATGATGGTTCCTTAAATTTCAAGGATGAAATTTATTGAAGGAGGGGAGGACTATAACACCCATGATTTTTCAGATCGAAATCTGAGAGTTTCGGAGCACTTTTGTGGGTCCCGAGTGGAGTTTGGTAATTTAATTAGATTTTTGGGCTATTTTATCTTTGGATCCCCGTACAGGGTGAACCGTTGAGATTTCGGACTCCAGGGCGGTGCAGGCGCGTTGTGTATTTTTTGAGTATGGTGGCGGTAATTTTTCCTTATTTTTCCTATTTTTTGGATTTTTGAGCCCCAAAATAATTTCTATATTTTTTCTATTTATTAAACCCCCTTTTCACCCTCTCCCTCATTCTCACGCACACTCTCTCCCACCTCTCCGTTCTCTCTTTCGCTTCCCTTCTTCTCCGAGTGGCTGACGAAGGAGGTGCGGGACAAGGTGGAGGCCACATGGAGATGACGAGCGGCATGGATGGTGCGAGGATCGAGGTGTGGTGCGGGGTGGAGCTCGCTCGTAGATTTTGAAACTTGGCATCATTTTGAATGGCGTTTTCACATGGAAACGGTGCTATCGGCATGGCAGATCGACGATGGGGGTAAAGGGATGGATTCCCTGTCCTTTTTTCTACGTTTCCCCTTAATTTCGTGCCGTTCTATACGAGTTGGAGTGGGTTTTCCATTTTTTGGGATTAAAAGCATGTTTTTGGACGTGCGATGAATCGGCCGTTTTAGGCGGTGTTTCTCGATTTAAATGGTAGACCTAGAATATATGATGTGCCGGGATGCGATTCCCGTTCTTTTGAGTTCCATTTTTGTGCGATTTGAGACCGAAATGAGGTTGGATGTGCATAAGTGGTAGTTTGGGTCGATTCAAGGAAATCACCCATTTCTTTGTCATTTTGGGGTCTTTTTGAGTCCTTTCGGCTTGTGGAAGGTTTGTGAAGGGCCTATCAATGTTTTCCCCATCGTATGAGATGATTAGGGAGTGGAACAAGCATTTTTGTGCTGTATTTTAGGTAGGGGGATGGACCCTCCCACCTTCCCCTCGTGTTTTCCCGCCGAACCGTGGTTATTCAGGTGAGAATGAGCGGCTTTCATTTTATTTTGGGTAAAATCGCATGATTCGGGGTGAGCGATGATTCTGTGGTTTTGATCATCGATTTGTGACCTATTAGGTCCCAAAGGGTGTATTGGGGGTCGGGGATCGATTCCCCAAGCATCCCGCTCCCAATGGGGGCGAGTCAGGCATGGAACGGGGCCCAAAGCGATCTTCCTGTTCGACCGTCGCCAGAATCGATCGACCAACCACATGGTCCAGTCGACCGGTTCCTTGAAGAGCTAAAGGTTGGATTACAGGTGGGTTCGGTCGACTGAACCCCTAGTTTCTGTCGACCGACCCAGGGTCAGGTCGACTGACCTCAGAGGGTAGTCGACCAATTTTTGAACAGATATGCTATGGGAAATCCGGTCGATCGACCCCTATGGATCCGTCGACTGAAACCCCCAGACCCACTATGGAAAGTGGCCTATTCAGCCCTAGAAATGTGGTTTTTCACCCCAGAACTTAAATAGAGATATTTATGGTTAAATTAAATAAGGAATTAGCCGTGTGAACCCCACGAGGGCCGTCTCATGGTGGGACGGCCAATGACTTGGTTTAGAACATGTGGGTACACCCCATGGTGGGGAAATATGAATAGTTTATGGTTTTTCAAGATAGCAACCTCAGCGGCCTTGTGCCTGATGAACTTAGACTCATGTTCCGTGCGACAAGCGCGTGTCCACGATTGGTTACACGTCAATAGTTTCACAGTGGGTCCTTACTTGGAGTGACATTTTCCCACTAGTAGTAGCTTGCTTGAGCACGCGTGTGCCGACCCACTTGGGAGTAGTGGAGAGCTAGACCCAAGAGAGATAGTTTGGGGCTGATTTCCATAGGGCCTCCCACTGTGGCGGATCGAGTTCGGGTCGGGAGGAAAATCAACTAGAGGGTCTGACATAGCACAGTCAGTCAGTGTGTGCACACGTGGTCGAGGACTTCGAACGTGTGCTGATGAGCATGGCCCCAACTAGACCCATGTCTTATGTTCCTTGTACGGCATCTCAATTTTTGCTTGGGACGAGTAGGGAGACACTTGCGGCTATGGACTAAGTCATCAGTCGACACATTCGGCCTTGCTTCTAGTGGGTAGTGCTCCTGTCACGCGAGTGTAGCGACCCTAGTTTCTTACCGTTATGGCTTAGTGTTGGGTGACCGAGGGTATCCTGTTGTACGACATCGACTCATGGCTTATTATGAATAGTTGTGGCACATGTGTGATGAGGTTACTTTCCTTTAATTGTTAATTGCTATTCTTTCGGTTATGGTTATTGTTCCGATTTGTTATTTTTGCACTGTGTATTTATCATTGTGAGGTGGGGATCTGTGGGACCCCTACTATGCCGATGAGACGAGGCTCACCCCCTTTTATTTTCAGATGAGGCGCGGCTTACACGTTATGCTTCGAAGGCTTCGCGTGGAGCCGGTGGTCAATTTTAGTGATGGGAATCAACTCCGGGCACTAACATTTTATTTTTGCATTTGTATCCTTTTGTTTGCATTTATATCCTTGGGTTCATTGGGTTTGCAATTGTATGGCAAGTATAAGCCAATGTGTTAGTCCTTAGAAGTCTTTTGGCTTCTTTGTAAAAAGTCAGTAGGTCCAGCGGGGTCCCCCACCATCTTTCCCATTGGTCCACCTAGGTCCATTGGCCCAAAAGGTTGGTCTTTGGTCCAAGGTAGAAGATTGACCAAGAAGTAAAATCCAATTTGGCCTCCTTGGTCCAAGGGCCCCCCCCTTTATATTTATTTATTGTGGTCATTTTGACCACATGGGGGATTAATTATCCTATCCCTTGTTTACCACTCCCTAACCCTAGATCTAAGTATAGTTTAGGTCTTTTATCCATTTCTATAAAAACCTTGTATTTTGTGAATCCATAGCAATTAATGAAGAAAATCCCATTTTTTTGCTCAAGAAGGCCTAAGGGTGCACCACCCTCTCTCTTCCCTCTTGGAGGTGTGATAGCTCTGATCTTCAAAGGTGTGAAGCCTCTCAATTACCCCCTCTCTGAGTGAGATGCTCAGCACCGCCGCCGCCACCGCCATCGAGCCGCCGTCACACCACCACCGCCACTTCGTCGGAAGTCTGTCCACCCCTAGACAACAAGCTATTGCTCGAATTTTATCTCCCAATCAGGAGATTTGATCGAGCCCAAATTTTGAGGGTGAGTTCCCCACGAAATCCCCTCCCTCCAAACAAAATTTCCAAGTTATTCCCCCACCGTTTGCCCCCCGTGCCACTATATTCTTCCCTGGTCTACACAATCTATCCCTGTGCAGATTTGTGTTCCAGCAACCCAACTCTTCTTCATTTTGACCCCCTTCCCTATTTCAGATCAATCTGAAATTTAGACTGAGATTTCTGTCCACCAAAGCCCTCTTCCACAATTTTTTTCATGATTTTATGAATTTGTTTACCCATCCAAAAATCCACTACAAAATCTGGAATCAGTTCTATCTCCTGCAGTCCAGATCAGACCACTCCCCGTTATAAAATCCATTTCCCCTTACAAACCACCTCATAAAATTACAAAAAAATTATCCTCGTGTTCCTTACTTCCCCCTCCATCTCCTATAAAAAATTAAAATCCAAATTCCACCGTTTGACCTTTAATCAACCCACATTTTTAGGTAGATCCCAATCTGCCCAATATTTCCTGAGTTTGTCAGTCCGTCAGTTACAAATTCCACCAAGGAAACTACAGAGACATGAAAATTTCTGTAACACCAGGTGGTTGTAGATCTCCAAGTTAGCTTCGCAACGGCGCTGGTTTCGCGTCGATCCGACGTCCATACTGATCGCATGAATTTTTCTCGCCGAGTCGCCCAGTGTTGAAACAAAGGAACCAGTTCGGGACAGCAAGCTGCCGCCAGAGTAGCAGTGCGCCGGAGCCGTCGGAGCTGCCCAAGAAGCCGCCCGTCAACCCAAGTGCGATACTCCCGGGTCCCACGTGTAGCCCTTGACCTCCCTGCGTGGAGTGGGCAGTGAAAGCATTTCTGTAATTATTGTGGATTATTTGTACCAGGAGTACGAGACTTGGCCGGGATCGCCTTTGTCATGCCCCGAGAGCGGAAGATACTCGGAGACGCGTGACGAGTTTATATCAATCATGTCAATCAGAGTATTAGTGTATTCGACACCAAAATCAGAGATGCGCAAAAGTAAAGATAACCCAATCCTTTATTCCTTCATAAGAATATGTCTATTACAAACCTTTGAAGTACTAACTAAAATAAAGGAAAAATACAAGGTTGACTCAAGAAAATATGAAAAAGACTAGATAACACGGGAGAAGCTCTATCTCTTTCACTCTTGATTTTCCCCATCCGTTTGAGTTCCCTCATCGTCGGACTTACCTGAAAAGTAGGGAAACACTAAGTGAGCGAACGCTCAGTAGGAAATTATATCTCAAGAACTAGCAAGGGGTTTAAGTGATTACATCTTTCATGAATGCACTATAGCTACGCATACTCGCATAAAACAACAAGATAGAAAGAGGATATAACAAAAAGATAACAAGAAGAACTAGTCATGAACTTTCAAGAACTTATATCAAAAGCTATCAAGATACTCAAGCAAGTAGACGCATCATGTCATGTCAGAACTTGGCTATCACGTTTCAAGCACGCAAGTATGAAATTACCCTTTTTCGGGCCACGCAAGTCATATAATATCAAGTCAAGTACAAGATTTGTGGAATGTTCAATCAAGCTAGTCATGCACTTCGGTATAATGCCAATACCGTGATCAATCAACTCCCATGGGCACAAGTACTTTCGGGTGCTCCTCCCAGGATCAGATCGGGCCCTATATGCGCAGGCATTAATCGGGTATTTTAACATCCACTTTTGTGTATAGCCAATATGGAATTTCAAGAATAAAGCTTGTAGACATGTAGGATAAACTTGGATAGAGTAGAGTCCAAAAATATGACACTTGACATAGAATGGCGATAATAACGGTACAATTATGATTATCGATAAAACTAGGCGGAATTGGTTCTCTAACTTGGGTACCATGACAAGTAAATGCCCACAAGTAGATGGTCACTCCTTTAATATAGAATTGAGGTCCACAAGAACATCATAACAAAGTTGTTATAGAATTGGGGTCTACAATAACATCACATTGATGGCATGCTTTCCCCGTTCATTAAGAAAATTCTCATATCATACTCATAGCATAATATGAGGACCGGTATACCATGTTTCTATAGAGTGACATGGCAAAAATAGGGTGATAGGTTTTTATGGTACAACCCGCTCAGTCGGCCTTGAGGGAATCCAAGGCTCGAGGAGTCTTACGGAGGTCTCTATGACTAACTCGCTAGTCCAAAGGAACGGCATGTCCAATGGAGAGCTTGTATGTCACCGAGAATTGAGGGTAACATTAAAACATCATGAAACGCGGGACTACATTCACGGAGTGGAAATATAGTGCCAATATATATATACATAAGTATGAAACCCTCGGATAACAGAAACAGTGAAAAAAATAGTTTTACAGGAAAATAACGACTTTAGTTAAGTCATTAATCACGTAATTAACACCTTACATAAGGGCGTTTCTTGAGCTTTTGACGACTCGTGAAGCAGTCATCCAAACTATATTTCAATTTTTACAGAATTTTAATATTTCAGAATTTTAACCAAAACGCGCCGTGGACAGGGGCGTTACCTCTCAATTAGCGCCCTGGTCTGGGGCGTCAGTTCAGTAGGAGACGACCTAGACAAGGTCGTGAATTCAAGAATTTACCAATTTTCAGATAACAAAATTTTAGGAAAAAGGATACATGATCATGACAGGAAAAATAGCAGGATTTCATAGGTATACTCATGCAATATATTAGATTCATGGTTACATAGAAATTAAATTTTAAACGTGGGTATTTATTAATTACATGTAATTGACAACTTCTGGGCACGGGGTCAAAACAATAATTAGCGCCCTAGTGTGGGTCGCTTCTTTAAATTAGCGCCCTTACTAAGGGCGTTTCTTTTTGAAATTACATAGAAAGCATCTGAAACCACAATAAAACTATATGCATGCACGACCGATGATATTATTAAGATCTTAAGCTAGTTTGGGCTACGATCTTGAGAAAACCTACCTGATGGGTAATCTGGATGAAGTTATGTGAAGGTTTTGATAAGAACTGATGCTCTGTTCTAAACAGAGCCTCCTGAAGCAACTAGAACAGCACCCAGAAGATGGTTACTTCCGAACTTAATCAAACGGTAGCACGCCGAAGAGGATGCAGTGACGATAAGAGTTTGCTGAGAAGAGGAAAACTCTTCTTCTTTACTGGTTGAAGAAGATGCAGTCGACAAGGATGATGCCGATGAGGAACCTTTAGTTCTTCAGCACGTTGGAAAACTCGACAGGGTAACCTACAACAAAGATGAAGAACATTAATATTAATATTCTTCGTAACTATGACTGGAGGCAAGGGAAGAAGAACATCACCTGTTCTTCACGTACGTAGCAGTAGAGCTTCGACCAAATAGATTTTAGGGTTTGATGGACACGGATTATTTATAGGGTTTTGGGGAACCCTAATAGAGTTAGAGTTTGATTAAGGGTAGTATTGCCTTGATAGAGTCTTTTCTATATTCTACTAACTCGTACTAATCCATAAACTTTCCCTGGATAGAGTCGAACGAAACTCGAACTGAATTAACGCCTTTCTATAGGGCGTTACTTAAATTAACGTCTTTTTGAACGTCGTTTCTTTAGTGAAATGCGTCTAAGCAAAGGGCGTTACGTTTAATTGCCCTTTTATTTATTTTGGTCGTTTGAGAATTGACGCCTTGTCCAGGGGGCGTCCCTTTTTCAATTCACGCCTTAGCCAGAGGCGTTTAATTTTAATTAGCACCTTGAATCAAGGCGTTATTCACATTTTTGGTTCTATTTATTTGTTCCTCTTGAATTTTCTTTTACTTACTTAAATCTTTTAGCCTATTTTGACTAATTAAGAATTTGTTTATTCTAATTTGATTTATTTAAAAATCTTTATTTTTTTCCAGGGTTGCTACACCCTCCCCTACTTAAAAAAATTTGGTCCCCAAATTCAATCGCATATACATGTGGAGAGTGTAGAGCCTATTACCTTAAAATAATTATGGGAATCGTTTCCTCATGGATTCCTCGGTCTCCCATGTGGCTTCCTGATCGGAACTCTTACTCCATTGTACCTTTAGTATGGGAATAACCTTATTCGTTAGGGTACGTACTTCACGATCTAGTATCTTCATGGGCTTCTGCTCATATGTGAGATCCTTTTGGATCACTAAGTCTCCATGATCAATAATATGCCATGGATCATGCACATACTTCTTCAACATAGATATGTGGAATACATTATGCACTTCAGACAATTGAGGAGGCAATGCGATGCGATAAGTAACCTCGCCAACTCTTTCCAATATCTCAAAAGGTCTGATGAACCTTGGTGTAAGCTTGCCCTTAACACCAAATCTCCGTATGTCACGTCCCGGCGATATCTTGAGAAATACATGATCTCCGATTTGGAACTCAAGATCTCTCCTTCTCGTGTCGGCATAAGCCTTTTGCCTAGACTGAGCAACTTGCAGTCTTTCTCGAATCAATTGTATTCTTTCAGTGGTAACCCTTACCATGTCTGGACCTAGCAGTTGTTTCTCTCCAACTTCCTCCCAGCATAAGGGTGATCGGCAACTCCTTCCGTATAAAGCTTCGAAAGGTGCCATTTGTATACTTGCCTGGTAGCTATTATTGTATGCAAATTCCACCAACGGCAAGTGATCATGCCAGCTTCCATCGAAATCAATGATGCAAGCTCTGAACATATCTTCAACCACCTGATTAGTCCTCTCGGTGTGACCATCTGTTTGAGGATGAAAAGCTGTAATAAAGTTAAGCCTTGTTCCCAACGAATGTTGTAGTCCCTTCCAAAAATGAGAAGTAAAATGGGGATCTCTGTCAGACACGATTGAAATAGGAATACCATGTAATCTGACTATTTCCTTGATGTATAATGCAGCCAAAACATCAACTGACCATCGGCTCTTTATTGGCAAGAAATGCGCCGATTTAGTCAATCGGTCAATAATAACCCATATTCCATCATGTCCTCCTTTTGATTTAGATAAACCCATGATGAAATCCATACTAATATTCTCCCACTTCCATTTAGGAATATCTAGAGGATGTAATTTTCCAGCATGCTTTTGGTGTTCCGCCTTGACCTGTTGGCATGTGAGACAGCGCGACACGTAGTCCGCTATTTCCCTTTTCATGTTGGGCCACCAAAAATTTCTTTTCACATCTTGATACATTTTGGTAGATCCAGGATGAATCGTGTACCTTGATCTATGAGCTTCATCTAAGATCTTCTTCTTTAACTCGGCACAATCCGGTATACAAGTTCTATTTTGGAATAACAACCTTCTATCTGATGCTAATTGGAAATCAGACTGTCCTTCTAGTTTTGATTTTAACTAATATTGGGTCATCATCCTGAAGTGCTTGTATTTCAGTTAATAGGTCTGGATGAATGCTTATATGAGACAATGTGACACATTTGAAGTTCGTGTCCATGCTTATATTGAGCTTAGAGAATTGCTCCAGCAACTTCCATTCTTTAATCATACAATTGGCTAATAGTGCTCTCGGCTTTCGACTAAGGGCATCTGCTACATGATTACCCTTTCCGGGATGATATTGTATATTGAAGTCGAAGTCCTTGAGATATTCTAGCCAATGCCTTTGCCTCATATTTAGTTCCTTTTGAGAGAAAAGATACTTGAGACTCTTGTGATCGGAGTATACAGTAAACTGTACTCTATATAGATAATGCCTCCAGATCTTTAGTGCAAATACTACCGCGACTAATTCTAAGTCATGGACGGGGTAGTTCTCTTCATGCTTCTTTAATTGACGAGAAGAGTAAGCTATAACCTTTCCTTGTTGCATTAGAACACATCCGAGGCCAATGCCAGAAGCATCAGTATATACCTCGAATTTCTCTCCTTCCATTGGTAAAGCTAAGACAGGAGCTGTAGTAAGATGATCCTTGAGAGTTTGGAAGCTTCTTTCACATTCCTCACTCCATTCGTAACGGATCTCCTTGCGAGTTAACCTCGTAAGTGGTACGGCGATCTTAGAGAAATCTTTGATGAATCGCCTGTAATAGCCAGCAAGACCTAAGAAACTTCGGATCTCGCTAGCATTGGTCGGTCTTTCCCAATTTCTTACAGCTTCAACTTTTGATGGATCTACTGATAAGCCATCCTTTGATATAACATGTCCGAGAAAAGTCACTTCCTCAAGCCAGAATTCACACTTGCTGAGTTTTGCATATAATTGGTTTGCCCTCAATATTTGTAATGCAATCCTTAAATGCTCCTCATGCTCTTCCTTGGTCTTGGAATAAATCAATATATCATCAATAAAGACCACCACGAATTGATCCAAATAAGGCCTGCATATACTATTCATTAACTGCATAAAGGCAGCAGGGGCATTCGTTAGTCTGAAAGGCATAACAACAAATTCATAATGGCCGTACCTGCTTCTGAATGCAGTCTTATGAATGTCCTCATCCTTGATTCTTAACTGATGATATCCCGACCTAAGATCAATTTTGGAAAAGTACTGGGATCCTGAAATTTGATCAAACAACTCATCGATTCTCGACAGTGGATACTTGTTCTTGATAGTGAGATGATTCAACTGTCGATAGACGATGCATAACCTCATGGATCCATCTTTCTTCTTTACAAATAATACAGGCGCTCCCCATTGGGAAGTACTTGGTCTTATGAATCCTTTCTTAATGAGTTCCATCAATTGCTCCTTTAACTCCTTGAGTTCAGCAGGTGACATTCTATACGGTGCCTTAGAAACTGGACCCGCACCAGGAACTAAATCGATGGTGAAGGCCACTTCTCTTTGTGGGGGTAATCCAGGCAAATCTTCCGGAAATATGTCTAGAAATTCTTGTACCACCGAAATGTCTTCTATCTTAGTTTCCTTAGCCTCCTTAATCGTGACGAATGCAAGGAAAGATACACATCCTTTCCTGATGAGCTTGCTAGCTTGGAGAGCCGAAATAAGAGGGGTTTTACTTCGCCTCTTGGGGCTAGTAAAGATCAGTTCTGGAAATTCCTCGAAAGTAACCTTGCTATTGCGGCAATCGACCGTTGCCTGATATTTAGATAACCAATCCGCTCCTAGTATGACATCATACTCCTTTAGATCTAAACATATAAGATCAATAGGGAGATTCTTACCATGAACCAATACTTCACAGTTCTGGTAATGGTGTGTAATATCAGTCTCGTTTCCTAGAGGAGTAGACAAGACTAATTTTATCCATTCCGGTTCTAGGGGTAACGGATCAGCGAACTTCTTGGAAACAATTGAATGTGAAGCACCAGTATCAATTAAGACATATGCAGATTGGAACAAACTTTCAATGTACCTTCTACTAGTCCTCCTTCTTCTTCTTGTTCGGTCTCCTTAATTACGTGAAGACGAGCATTCTTGGTTACTGGGCGCTTCCCGTCCCCGGCTTGATCATTAAGTAATGGGCAATCGGGAATTCGATGATCGCGACTCCCACAGCGGAGACATGCTCCTAGTTTCCTCTA
Organism: Amorphophallus konjac; assembly: GCA_022559845.1. Taxonomy (NCBI): domain Eukaryota; kingdom Viridiplantae; phylum Streptophyta; class Magnoliopsida; order Alismatales; family Araceae; genus Amorphophallus; species Amorphophallus konjac. The sequence continues at coordinate 81,884,921 of CM040125.1, forward strand.
GCATTCTTCTGCTCTATGGCCCGCCTTGTCACAATGCTTGCACACTATATTTGATGGGGTAGTGGTGATGGAGAAGGGCTTGGTCTTCTTAAACTTCTGATCTTATGAGGAAGTACCTCCATTGCTAGGCCTCTTCTTGAAGTTGGGTTTAAAGGAACCCGAACTTGTAACTTGTTCTTTCTTGTCCTTCCCACGGATTCTATCAGATAGTTCCGTGGCGTCTTCTAATAGCTGAGCTCGGCGCACAATTTCTGAGTAGACCTGGATATCCATTGGAGCCAGCTGTGTGATATATTGGGGCCTGAGCCCATTTAGGAACCTCCTAGCTTTCATATTCTCGGTGCTAACTAAGTGCTTAGCATACCGAGATAATCTAGAAAATTGGGCCTCGTACTCGGCCACTGTCAAGGACCGTTGCTTCAGTGCAGCAAATTCTGTAGCTTTCTTTTCATGTACTCGGTCCGAAAAATATTTAGCGTTGAAATGTTCAACGAATTTTTCCCAAGTAACTTGGTCTTGATTTAAAGTAGCTTCTATTGATTCCCACCAGCATCGGGCATCCCTTTCCAACTGAAAGGTAGCTAATAGGACTTTATCTTGATCCGTGCACTGCATAACACGGAATATACGTTCCGTCTCCCTGATCCAGTGCTCTACGTCATCCGGATCAGTAGAACCCATGAATTTGGGAGGGTTCATGTTCTTGAAGACTTGGTGGAGACTTCCGGCTCGTTGTGCACCTCCCTGTGCTACTTGTTGCAGCACTTGGGTCATGCCTTGGAGTGTACGCTGCATGTTGCGGCACTGAGCACGTTCGGCAGCCATTATCCTACAATTACAATAACTATATTAGTTTTTATGTTAACTCAACCCTTGGTTCTACCCAATCTCACTGGTTAAAGGTTTGAACCTATCCTTGGACTTGGGTTTTCCTAGGAATTGAATACCCTAGGCTCTGATACCACAAAAACTGTCACGCCCCGAGAGCGGAAGATACCCGGAGACGCGTGACGAGTTTATATCAATCATGTCAATCAGAGTATTAGTGTATTCGACACCAAAATCAGAGATGCGTAAAAGTAAAGATAACCCAATCCTTTATTCCTTCATAAGAATATGTCTATTACAAACCTTTGAAGTACTAACTAAAATAAAGGAAAAATACAAGGTTGACTCAAGAAAATATGAAAAAGACTAGATAACACGGGAGAAGCTCTATCTCTTTCACTCTTGATTTTCCCCATCCGTTTGAGTTCCCTCATCGTCGGACTTACCTGAAAAGTAGGGAAACACTAAGTGAGCGAACGCTCAGTAAGAAATTATATCTCAAGAACTAGCAAGGGGTTTAAGTGATTACATCTTTCATGAATGCACTATAGCTACGCATGCTCGCATAAAACGACAAGATAGAAAGAGGATATAATAAAAAGATAGCAAGAAGAACTAGTCATGAACTTTCAAGAACTTATATCAAAAGCTATCAAGATACTCAAGCAAGTAGACGCATCATGTCATGTCGGAACTTGGCTAGCACGTTTCAAGCACGCAAGTATGAAATTACCCTTTTTCGGGCCACGCAAGTCATGTAATATCAAGTCAAGTACAAGATTTGTGGAATGTTCAATCAAACTAGTCATGCACTTTGGTATAATGCCAATACCATGATCAATCAACTCCCATGGGCACAAGTACTTTCGGGTGCTCCTCCCAGGACCAGATCGGGCCCTATATGCGCAGGCATTAATCAAGTATTTTAACATCCACTTTTGTGTATAGCCAATATGGAATTTCAAGAATAAAGCTTGTAGAGATGTAGGATAAACTTGGATAGAGTAGAGTCCAAAAATATGACACTTGACATAGAATGGCGATAATAACAGTACAATTACGATTATCGATAAAACTAGGTGGAATTGGTTCCCTAACTTGGGTACCATGACAAGTAAATGCCCACAAGTAGATGGTCACTCCTTTAATATAGAATTGAGGTCCACAAGAACATCATAACAAAGTTGTTATAGAATTGGGGTCTACAATAACATCACATTGATGGCATGCTTTCCCCGTTCATTAAGAAAATTCTCATATCATACTCATAGCATAATATGAGGGCCGGTATACCATGTTTCTATAGAGTGACATGGTAAAAATAGGGTGATAGGTTTTTATGGTACAACCCGCTCAGTCGGCCTTGAGGGAATCCAAGGCTCGAGGAGTCTTACGAAGGTCTCTATGACTAACTCGCTAGTCCAAAGGAACGGAATGTCCAATGGAGAGCTTGCATGTCACCGAGAATTGAGGGTAACATTAAAACATCATGAAACGTGGGACTATATTCACGGAGTGGAAATATAGTGCCAATATATATATACATAAGTATGAAACCCTCGGATAACAGAAATAGTGAAAAAAATAGTTTTACAGGAAAATAACGACTTTAGTTAAGTCATTAATCACATAATTAACGCCTTACATAAGGGCGTTTCTTGAGCTTTTGACGACTCGTGAAGCAGTCGTCCAAACTATATTTCAATTTTTATAGAATTTCAATATTTCAAAATTTTAACCAAAACGCGCCCTGGACAGGGGCGTTACCTCTCAATTAGCGCCTTGGTCTGGGGCGTCAGTTCAGTAGGAGACGACCTAGACAAGGTCGTGAATTCAAGAATTTACCAATTTTCAGATAATAAAATTTCAGGAAAAAGGGTACATGATCATGACAGGAAAAATAGCAGGATTTCACAGGTATACTCATGCAATATATTAGATTCATGGTTACATAGATATTAAAATTTAAACGTGGGTATTTATTAATTACATGTAATTGACAACTTCTGGGCAGGGCGTCAAAACAATAATTAGCGCCCTAGTGTGGGTCGCTTCTTTAAATTAGCGCCCTTGCCAAGGGCGTTTCTTTTTTAAATTACATAGAAAACATCTGAAACCACAATAAAACTATATGCATGCACGACCGATGATATTATTAAGATCTTAAGCTAGTTTGGGCTACGATCTTGAGAAAACCTACCTGATGGGTAATCTGGATGAAGTTATGTGAAGGTTTTGATAAGAACCGATGCTCTGTTCTAAACAGAGCCTCCTGAAGCAACTAGAACAGCACCAAGAAGATGGTTGCTTCCGAACTTAATCAAACGGCAGCACACCGAAGAGGATGCAGTGACGATAAGAGTTTGCTGAGAAGAGGAAAACTCTTCTTCTTTACTGGTTGAAGAAGATGCAGTCGACAAGGATGATGCCGATGAGGAACCTTTAGTTCTTCAGCACGTTGGAAAACTCGACAGGGTAACCTACAACAAAGATGAAGAACATTAATATTAATATTCTTCGTAACTAAGACTGAGGCAAGGGAAGAAGAACATCACCTGTTCTTCACGTACGCAGCAACAGAGCTTCGACCAAATAGATTTTAGGGTTTGATGGACACGGATTATTTATAGGGTTTTGGGGAACCCTAATAGAGTTAGAGTTTGATTAAGGGTAGTATTGCCTTGATAGAGTCCTTTCTATATTCTACTAACTCGTACTAATCCATAAACTTTCCCTGGATAGAGTCGAACAAAACTCGAACTGAATTAACGCCTTTCTATAGGGCGTTACTTGAATTAACGCCTTTTTGAACGTCGTTTCTTTAGTGAAACGTGTCTAAGCAAAGGGCATTACGTTTAATTGCCCTTTTATTTATTTTGGTCGTTTGAGAATTGACGCCTTGTCCAGGGGGCGTCCCTTTTTCAATTCACGCCTTAGCCAGAGGCGTTTAATTTTAATTAGCGTCTTGAATCAAGGCGTTATTCACATTTTTGGTTCTATTTATTTGTTCCTCTTGATTTTTCTATTACTTACTTAAATCTTTTAGCCTATTTTGACTAATTAAGAATTTGTTTATTCTAATTTGATTTATTTAAAAATCTTTATTTTTTTCCAGGGTTGCTACAGCCTTCCCCACGCCCGGTAGCGTGGAGGTATTGTCTCCGCTTCCCTCTCGACAATTTGCTTTACTCGTATATATTTTCATATGCCGCTGCATGAGTGATAGGAACTTAGCTCGTTATAATTTTATCACTGCTGCGAGAGTGAGTGAGTGGAACCTATCCCATGACTCGATACGAGCACGCAGAAAAGCCGATACCCACGACTCATTGTCGATTTCTCAACCGCGCAGATCCATGCGTTTCCCTCGCTTAGGGACGTCTGCGAGCTAGAGTCCCAGGTTCGTATTCCGTCCCACATCAAATTGTTATTAGAGCTAAGTCGAGTCTAGGGTATTCGATTAGTCGGTCCAAAGTTTGCATTGCATTCCTATACCCGGTATATCAAAAGGTGTTCCTGGAATGATAGGTTACACATATCGGGAAGGTAGCACACTTGTGTGAGTGTGATCTTCGGATCAAACCTCCGTCACGTACCAGATACTGGTTGAGTTTAGATTTGTAGTTGAGTCTGCATTCTAACTTTGCATTGTTGTTTAAGGTCGTGTCTAGTGTCTTGTCACCAAGTGTCTACACGGCCATCCTATAGCTCCCCGTGTCCCATGGATCCCCAAAAGCCCACGTCATATGAATGGTGGCGACCCACCAAAGGATGGGGAACCCAACCCTTCCACCTCTGTAGGCCCGAAGCCTTGGACTTCTATGGCTCCAAAGTCCCGAGCGACTACCTAAAGTGGGAAGCCGCTATGGACAAGTATTTTGAGTGTTACACTATGTCTGATGCCATGGAAGTCGAGTTTGCCACAAAGCAACTTTTTTTTGAAGCCGCAGAGAAGTGGAGAGACATCAAATTCTTGAGAGAGATTAGGAGGCAATGGCCTATCGAGACATGGCGTGAGATGAAGGGCGAGCTTAGAAGGGTCTACCTACTCGGCCCAGTCACCTCGAACCGACCCCACCCCGTCACCTCCACCCAAGTGGGTCATAGTCGGAGGGAACGCGCCCTGCACGTAGATCCCTATCTTCCACCATTGCTCTACTGACTTAGGCATCGGAGGGTTTTCCCCAGAGAATCTCCTCTGGGCCCCCTGATCCGTTTCCCTTTCTCTACAGTTCACTGTTCGGTGATCATCCTCCCAGCTCAGGAGCCACGCGAGATCACGGGCCTTCAGGTATGTTTCTACCCTACTCATGCAATCTCCCACAAGGTAAAGCATGATTAATAAACAACTAATTAGTATATTGTTGGATTAGATGGAAGGTCAAACTAGAGGGGGGGTGAATAGGTTGACCTTTTGAAAAATTAATGCAAGTTCACACTCGCTTTAGAAAGCAGAATGCTAATTAGAAGTTCAGTAAACAGACTGTATGAAGATCGTGCCTAATCAAACATCTAACGATAGGTGGATAATGTGAGAATAGCAAACCACAAGAGGAACACATATTTTTATGGTGGTTCGGTCTCCCTGTGGAGACCTACGTCCACCCCTCACTAAACCAGTGAGGATCCCTACTGAGCTTTACAGCTTAGCTTCACCGAGGAACTACTTCCTCAAACAACGCTGAGCATTACAGCTTGGCTTAACCAGAGGAAAGATCCTCTAAACCACTGACGAATAGCTTGCAGGCAAACATGCCCAAATGCCCTTGATCCAAGCACAATCTGCTGGATCAAACCCCTCCCTCTACTCAAACCAGTATGAGGGAGAAACAATGTAACAGAGTTCAGATTGAAAAGACAAACAATAAACAAAATCACTCAGTAATGAAGGAGCAATCTCAGATCTGTGAGGCTGCCGGATCTCAGGCTTGAATTCAGAAATCTGGGAGAAGAAGCTTCAACGATCGGCTGATCTTCTCCTTCTGAATTGTAGATGAACTTGCAATAGATCACTGCTCCTAGATCTCCTTAGGTCTTCAGCAGATCGCCATCAGGAAGAAGATGAACTCCCCAGTTCTTCTCGTGAGCTTCTCTTGCTCAACCTAGTCTACAGTAGCTTCGAAATCTCCAAAAACCTTCTTCGATGTTCAAGTTCCCGTGCTCACATCCAGATCCATGTAATATATACATCTAGTGGGCCCCAACCAGATTTTCTGGTTAGCCCACTCATTGATCTCCTCAGAGCCTTCTGGAATCGCGAAGGAAAACGAGATCGAAACACTTTTTGGCTGATGTGGCCTTTAACGTCACTAATGACTGGGGTCCACCCAACTAATTTTTTGAAAGAATTCAGATGGCGTCAACCCATGGTGACCAAGGGGTTTATGCTGCCTTGAACTGTCCACAAAGCTTTAAGTTCATAGGTGGATGCATTGACGCATTGGGTTACTACGTCAACCCACTAAGCTAACCCAGAGCCAATTTCATCTCAGAGTTAACTGTTGCGTCAATGCTATCATGTTGTAGCGTTGACGCACTGGGATATTCCAGTGAACCATAATTCTACCTTTTGAACTGCTGCGTCGACGCTGCTCTACGGTGGCGTTGACGTAGTGAAGTAGATCTGTGAGTGCCTCTGCTTCTTAAGCTGATGCGTCGATGCTGCAATAGTGTGGCATTGATGCACTGAGATTATATCAGTGACTTATGATTTTTCCTCTTCAACTGATGCATGGACGCCTTGAACTCCCAGCGTCGACCCTGTTCCTTTCTTGCATCAAAAATGAACCAAATGCATGCGTTACTGAATCAAGATTTAGTTCAACATTTTAAGTTGAATTCAACATACACATCTCATGGTTGTCATCATCAAAACCAGGGGCAGAACAATCTCCCCCTTTTTGATGATGGCAACTATGAGGTGAAGGTCATTGCATCTAAATAAAGATGTATTATTCAGATCGAACAAGGAAGTTCAGATCAAACAAAGAATTCACTTAAGAGGCTAACACACCCTTTTTTGTCATTCAGTTAAGCTCATGGTTTTACATCAAACAGAAAAAATAGAGAGGCTTTTCTAACAAAAATTGGAGATTCTCACATGTTACGGCTTCTTTTGAACATTTCACAAAATATGTAAAAGAAACAAAAACTTTACTCAATCATCACATTTGATGCAGCTTTGATGCAGATGCAATGCAATTCTAGACTAGACTCCAACTTGAGTTCATTTCTCTCCCCCTTTGACATCATCAGGAAGGGGAGTAGATGAGGAAGACTGAAGGACAGTTGCAAATACAATATCCAACTGTTGCTGAAGCTGAGCCATGAATGCTGCCATAGTGTCCATCCTTTCAGAAAGCAGCTGATCTCTGTGCACCATGAACTTGTGGTATTCTTGGACCTTGGTAGTGATACCATCAAACCAGTTGTGTAATATATCAAACAGATAGTCCACCTGAGCTTTCTGCTGAGATCCCCATTTAGGTGCAGAACAAGAGGCTTCTGTTGATGGAGGGCAGTACACATCACACTGATCTTCAATTGTGGGTGGGAAGTTTTATTTTAGAATATGCAACACATCCACAACCTCATCACCGACTAGAGTGGTTCGTTCAAACAGTTTAGCAAGATGCTGACCAAAAGATGTAATCTTTTCAAACAAGTTTTGAATCATTTCACTGAACATCAAATTCTTGTCTATCAGGGTAGAATATTTCAGATCCAGCTTTGACTGATTTTCATTGACATCATAGTTGTATGTCTGTACACTCTGTAACCTGTTCAAACATTGGTGATGCAAGCTTTGTAAATTATGCATGACTGAACCAGCTTTCTGACAAGCTTGAAGAAGAGATTCCATAAATTCATGAAGCTTCTTGTCTGACTTGAATTTATCACGTGTGAACTTTTCCCATCTGCTGTCTAATTTCTGTTCAAGGTGTGACAACCTCATATCCGTTGTTGAGCTTAGGTGCATTATAAAAGACTCAATGCTCTTGAATTTCATTTCCAAAAATTGAATGAGTGTAGGATTGATGCCAGAAAAATCAGGCATACTAGCATCATGCTAAAAGTTAGTTGGAATCTCCTCAGAAGTAGATGCAGGTCCCCTTGGTGGAGAGGGTTCTGGAAGAGGACCTTGTACAATGACAAGCTCTCTGGAAGCAACTGGAAACACAGGAGTATCATCTTGTACATTGTAATCATCATGGATATTGCTGAAGTCTTGGTAGTCCATTCTGGCTGAACTGGCTTCAGGTCTAACTGCCCTAGCCTCTGGTCTTTCCATTCTGTTTAGACTGGCCTCTTGCTGATCTTGTGTTTCAGTTCTCACTTCTTGACCAGCTTCCACTGAAGTAGATACAGGTTTCTGACTTGGCAAAACCTTGACTGGCTTTCCATTTATGACTTTAAATCCCATGAATTTCTGAATGTAAGAGAGGGAGTATACGTTCCCTTTAGGAATATTCAGTTTCTTCTCATCTCCAAAATTTACTCCAACTTTTCTAAATATGGCAGTCAATTGAGTAGCATATGGGAGTGTCCTAGATTTTGTTAAGCAAGATCCCATAGTCTGAATGATTACATCTGACAATGAAATGTTTATCTTTTTCAGCATGCAATACAGTAAAAATCACTGCATCTCAGTGACCCGTTCCCTACCACTGCTCTGAGGTGTTATCATGGATGTGCAAATATGGTGGAGCAGTCTATTGAATGGAGGGAACCTATTTGCTTCAAGACTAGATAAAAAAGTCTCCCTGACGTCTATAGGATCACTGGGTTTGTCAGTCAGAAGAGCATAAGCTGCATGTTCATCAAACTGAAAACTGTGTAGCTGAACCCCATTCATTGGTATTTTCCAAGCTCTGGCAAACAGTTTGTTTGTCAATTCGAAACTAACATTCCTGATAGTTGAAGAAATTTTGGGGATCTGAGGTTCATACTTCAAATTGTGGTAAAATTCCCAAACTAGGGTGGGGTAATAAATCTTATGATTTGTAACGAAAGACCACCAACCCTGATAATCCAAAGTAGGGAATAGTTGCGGAAAAACCTCAAGCATCTCAACGTCGGTAGCAACAATATACCGTGGAATAAGGACTTTTAGAGGTTCTTCCACATTGATGGTAAGAGAGGGATCAGAAGACCTTGCATGGGAGCTGTCCGCACCTTGCTTCCGCTTCGCAGCAGCCGAAGATTTGGACTACTCCTCTGCCCTTACGGGAGAGAGCTTTCTCTTTTTGGTTGGCGGGATTGGATGGAGACGGCGTTTTCGAAGAGATAGCTCTATCTCTTTTCCTTCCCGTTTCCTTGGAGCTGAAGGAGACGGTATCTCCTATGGAGGATCTACTACAGGAACATCGTGAGTCTCCTTCTGCTTTGCTGCCCTTGTCTTTGCCGGAGAGCTCTCTTCTTTCCCTTTACATGTCCGTGGAACTGACTGGGAAGGTATCTCCTCTGGAGCACGTTGAAATTTGGTTCAAGGCTCAATCTTGCCCTTAGCAAAGATGGGAGCTCTTCTCGTTAAACCCTTCTTGTTCTTCCCCTTCTTCACTTGTTCCGGAGGCGCCATGGCAGCAAGAATCAAACGGGAACAGGAGAGAAGATTCGGAGAGGTAGAAGCCCACTATGTTTTGGAAGGAGCTGAGGAGACGGCAGCATTTACGCTGCGGGGTTTTAAAGAACATGACGACTCATGTTCAAATCAAAAAGGGCGAACCGGTTCACTATGCTGAATCGGACTGGGAATAATTTGGAGTTATTGCATGTCTGCGTTGACGCAGTGAGACACTGAGTCGATGCCACCAATAAGAATAAGAGGGAAATACTTAGTAGACACTAGGAATAGTGAAGACCCACAGTATTTTAGGCATTCTAAAGACTCTGAAATTATGAAAGGATGAAATTACATTCGGGGATTTTTAATAGATAAAATTCAAGTTCCCTTATGAGAGATATGATGAGAAATGATGAGAGCCCCTAATTCATTTAATTATGTGGAGAAAAACAATCTTAAGAATTTGAGACAAATCCTTAAACAAGAAGAGCATGATTATGGAATAAGGATAGAACAATTTGCACACTTAGAACTTTCTCATATCTTTCCCTTAGATTATTCAATTTCAAGAGACCCTTAGAGAAGTGAATTTAACCAGTATTGAAGATGAACTCTAGATTTTTATATGAGCTTCAGGTCAACCACCCATATATATATGTGTATATATATATATATATATATATATATATATTCTCATTTGCAGTTAAGTGTAGCTAGTCTTTTGACACGAGTACACATGTTTATCAGACACCAGAGTTCCCGGTTACTCAGCATAGCTAACTATCTGCTCTAATGAAACATTGTTGGCAACTCACATCATGACATGCCTTTTAGCACTTCATTGGTGCATGAAGGTAGTTTCTCAGTGGAAAGTTACCATTGCTCTGCAATGAATTATTTTTCTTTTGAAACAGAGATAACAGCTCATTTCATGACATGCTCCTTAGCACTTCTTTGGTGCATAGAGACAGTTTCTCAGCGAAAGCTTGCCATTACTCTGCAATTTATTCCATGTAGATATATATATATATATTGCATAGGGTTTGTTTCTTCAGCTCTTATTAAACCTTTAAAGTAAATACAAATATTAAATTCATTTGCACAAAGTGGTCTCTTTACTTTTGGTTATCATAGTTCAAGAATGGATGAGTTCCCAATTTTATTAAGTAGTTCCATGACTATTCCATATGCAAAGCACTTTTATGTTTAAGAATTTTAGCATTCAAAGAACAAAAGATTAATAGATCTCCAACCATTAATACTGCATAGAGCCAGTCAATAAAGATCACCACCTCTTATAAAGGAATTATCACTTTAGCTCCCCCTGAATCTATGACATCAATTCACATTTCAGATCTCAAGAAACTTCCCTCATACTGAAGATTGAGAGGTACTTCACTACAAGTTGAAGAACTGAGTATAGAAGAAACAAGGTTGATGAGAGGTTGAGAAGACGATTCCAAGTTTCAGACAAACTGAGGTACTAGAAGATTTCAACATAATGAGATATGTGAGAACCCAACTCCAGTGCTGCGTTAACCCTTCTGAAGTAATCCAATTAATTCCATAACTGATTTGCACCAGGTTTATGTCAGTGCGTCAACTCAACCAGGTGACTGCGTTAACTCACTCAACCAGTCAGTTCAACTTCCAGCCTATTTCCAGAAGTTTCTGTCAGTGCGTTGACTCAGTCTTGCAACAGCGTTAACTCAGCCTTATTAACCACTCTTCAGATTCTCAGATCACTTAATCTAAAGGGACAGAATTGCACTCCTTAGCAAGTAAGAACTAATGCAAACTCTCCCTCCATTCATGCATGACTGAAAATAGGAATGAACATGCAATTGTTGACATAATGCCTTTTTATTTATCATGTGTTCTTAAAAAGATATGCTCAAAACTAAACTCCCCCTAAATCTGTGACTTATTTAGAGATCATGCATTTTCAACTCAAGCAAACAATTTAAAGAAGAAATCAATTTATTCCTAGGCACAGTTAACCAAACAAGTTTCAAAGAAGAAATCAAGCAATCAATTTAGGCAACAAGATGAGGATTGCACAATCCAAGCTCTCTCTTAAGAGAAGAAAATCTTTCATTATTCAGAGGCTTGGTAAAAATGTCAGCTAGTTGATGTTCTGAGTCTACAATAATCAATTTAAAGCTTCCTTTATTAACTTCATCCCGCAAGAAGTGATGCCTAATTTCTATATGTTTGGTCCTAGAGTGCTGGATGGGGTTCTTTGCCAGGTTAATGCCACTTGTGTTATCACATAATATTGGGACACATCCAAGATTAATTTGATAATCTTGGAGTTGGTGTTTGATCCACAACACTTGAGCGCCACAACTCCCTACAGCGACATATTCTGCCTCTGCAATGGATAGTGCCACTGAGTGTTGTTTCTTGGATGCCCAAGAAACCGAACAACCTCCCAAAAAATGGCAATAGCCAATTGTGCTTTTCCTATCAAGTTTGCATCCAGCATAGTCTTCATCTGAGTATGATACTAGATCAAAAGTGCAAGATGTAGGATACCAAATCCCTAAATCTCGAGTTCCAGCAAGGTATCGAAAGATACGCTTGACAGAAATCAAGTAGGATTTTTTAGGATCAGACTAAAAATGAGCACACATACATACACAAAATTGGATGTCTGGCCTAGATGCTGTAAGATAGAGGATGTTGGGTTCGGTGCTAGTATTCAGAGGGGGGGGTGAATGAATATGACCTATAAAAACTTTCACCCAATTGACATATTAGGCTCACTAACTATTTAGAATGCTAACTAGACAGATTTATCAAATCTGGAAGACTAATTAGCAGATGCGGAATTAAACAAACAGATAGTGAGCACTCTAACAAGACAAGTTAGACGAACTATAGCTCAATTTGAATTTCGATTACTTAACAGATTAAGACACTCTAAGAGAGCTAATCAACTTTTCTGCTCAACCAGAAAGCCAACACTTAGTGCGCCCCTAATCAATCATCTACCGGAAGCAAACCACAAATATATCAAACCACTGCACAATGGGTTTTTAGGTGGTTCGGTCCAGCAGACCTACATCCACCCCACACTCAAACCGAGTGTGGCTTCCACTGACTCACAGCTTGAACAACTGGGCATCACAGCTTGCCTTACAACCGCTGGGCAACACAGCTTGCCGTCCGAGGAATCCTCCTCGCCCCGCTGAGCAACACAGCTTGCTGTCCAGTGGAATCCTCCACTGCAAACCGCTGGGCAATACAGCTTAGCCGTCCAGAGGCAGCACCTCTGCAATCTGCTGACTAACAGCTTGAACAAGATGTAAAATGGAAAATAGAAAATAGAACAAGACAGTAATCGGAAAGCTGTAAAGAAATGAAGCACGAAATATAGCTCAAACAATGAGCAACCTCAGATCCGGTTTTGAACCAAAGATCTGAGGAACGAACTCCTTCCCTCTTTCTTCTCCCTTCTTCTTCTTCTTCACACTCTGCTCTTCTTTCACTCTCTGTCTGGATCGTGGCTGTATGGACTTCACCTCTCGCCAGCTCGATCTCTGCTCTCCTTCTCTCTCATTCTCTTTTTCTTTTCTTCTTCTGGATCGTGGAAGCTCTCACTTCTTTTTCCCTTTTTCTTCTCTCAACTTCTGCTCTCTGCTTTTTCTTCTCTTCTTCTGCTCCTTGGCTTCGATCACGATCAGCCTCCATCTGAAGATGAAGGCTTCATTATATACCAGCAGCAGCAGCATGTGCGTGTGGCTTCCACAGTTCCCGCCCTAAGAATTCGGACCACGTGGCAGCATCCAGCAGGCTGTCAGTACACGTGTCCTCATCTAGACACTGTTCTTATCCTTGGATCACGTGCCCAGCACCAGTACGCTCAGCAACTGGAGTTAGATGGCGTCAACTCACTTGCTCCAAAGAGTTGACGCAGCCATCAGAGATCTTCAACCTTTTTAACTGCTGAGTCGACTCCATCAGTCTGCTACGTTGACGCAACGGTGATCTAGTGATCAAATCTTCAGCAGATGGGCATGCTACGTCGACGCTCTCAATCAATGGCATTAACGCATTGATGCGTTCCAGCGAGCAACCAGCCTAGCCTTTTTTAAGTGTTGCGTCGACACTGCTCCACTGCTGTGTTGACGCATTGGAGTATGCATTGTCGATGCTGCCAATGTAGTCCAGAGGCTGCAATAAGGGATACTTGAACTGCTGCGTCCACGCTACTTGATCAATGCGTTGACGCACCAGAGTAATCCACAAGCTTCTTTCTTGATTGTTTGAACTACTGCGTCCACACCACTTGATCAAGGCGTTGACGCATTGGTGTGTTCCAGTAGCTAAAATTGGATGTCTTCAGCCCTCTTGCGTTAAGGGGTTCATTAGCCTCTTCAGTCCCTATCAGACAGATGAAACGAAGTCGTTCTAAGTATATGCATTACATTGTATAGACTTTGCTGTGAAGGCGAAAGCAATGTAAGGTATGCACAACGTAATGTATAGACTTAATGAATATAAGGACATCATAAGACTCAGATGAACACAGGCGGTGTATAGACTTAATGTGTTCCCTGGAGGATGTACACCCTTGCCCACTGTACAGACTTTGATGCTTGTATGCAATGTAGAGACTTCGCTGAATGAGAATGCAGTGTACAGACTTTGAAGCACAAGGGTAATGTACAGACTTGGAAGGATTTGAACGGGAGAGTGAATAGACTTGGTTCCTGTAGCAAAGGATGTAGAGTGTACAGACTTGGTGAACTGACTTCAATGTACAGACTTGCACGAGCGAGCTACAGTGCCAATGTGTAGACTTCATGCTGTACAGACTTTCCAAAGATGCAGACTCTGTATAGACTTCAGCTCAGACATGCATAATGTATAGACTTGCAGCCATGAACAAATGCAATGTATAGACTCTTCAATCGACAGGCAGACAATGTATATACTTGCTCAGTGTGTGGACTTTATTAAAAGAACATGCAATGTATATACTTGCTCAGCCTGAAGCAATGTCTAGACTTCAGCTCAAGGCCAGTGTATAGACTTTACCCACTGTATGGACTTCATGCAATGCAAACGAATGTGTAGACTTCACTATGTAAATGGCTGTACAGACTTAGTCAAAACATGATGTATAGACTTTGGACTCCAAGGTCGATGTATGGACTTTCATATGAAAGGCTGTACAGACTTTGAAGGCAAAAGCCAATGTACAGACTTTGAAGGCTGAGGCCAATGTATAGACTTGGAAATCTGGGGGCATCGACGCATGATGCATGAGACACACTTACTGCGTTGACGCTGCATGACTTGCGAAATGCATAGAACACACAGAGGAAGCAATGCACCGATCTTAATTCAAGCAGAAAATACTTTATGCACTCTCATGCATTCTCCACAGAATATATCAGTTATATGCATTTAGATTGTTATGATTCAATGTCAAGCTATTAGCAAAATAAAATGGTGACTCATTCGTGTTGCTATCATTAAAACACCACATTCATCAAAGCACAAGGGGCACAACAATCTCCCCTTTTTGATGATGGCAACATAATGAGTCACACTGACTCGTCAAACTATTCTCCCCCTTTGACATAATCAAAAAGAAAGGGAATGGTTTGAGAGACACAATGCAGCACACAAAAACACTTATGACAATGAAACATCACTCCCCCTATCAGCATGCAAGATTAACTACTCTCCCCTAGATGCAAAGAAACCATAACTCCCCCTGAAGCATAGGAATGGATTCAGGTTATCCAATAAATCAATCTGAATTCTGCCTTTACAAAGAATCTGAATTCTGGTGAAAAGACCACATAATCAGAACTTATTGCAGAACAAGATGGAAGATTCCAACAGTGTGTAGAGTAAAGTGATTGGTGATAGAAGGGCAATAATAGACAACAATCATCACAAGACATCTCAATGAATAATCAGACTGAATCTGATCAGGCTATCTGGAAAATCTGATCATGAGGGATTTTAATGCATACATCACTTCAATAAGTCTTAAAAGATGTAGACTCTTCTATCATAAAGGGTTATGAAGTGGCAACTTAACCAATCTAATTTAATTTTGATGTATACCAAATTTGTCAAATTAAACTCAATACTCATATCTGAATCCAAGTTTTAATAAAGGTGAACCAAATATTCAGATAACACCCAAAATCAATCATCTTTTATCTTACACATATGATCTCAATAGCACCTTTGAAAGATACACAGATTAGTACAGAAGTTAAACACTTTTCAAGAACATGAGTTGACAGATTTTTCAAGATAATTTCATTTGAAGCACATTATATTTTTCCTGAGCAATTTAAGTTGATCAACACCTTTTTACATGAGGCACAACAAGTCTTAGTTGAAGTGACCCAGTTACTCAGTGTGATAACTGTCATTGCCTCTCACTTTGAGAGCAGAGTTTGCAATATGAGTGTCTTTTTAATGAGAAGACACCTTTATCAGAGGCCAGACTCCCCAGCTACTCAACACAGATAAGCTATTGCTCCGTCAGGTTTTGTTTCACTAAATTTTTATCAGAGATAACTATGGCACCTCATGACATGAGTTGCTTTATTTCATTGATAAAGAACTCAGTTTCTCAGAGACCGAGTCATTGCTCTGAATTCACAATTTCTTCATTTAGTCAACATTTTCAAATTAATGTTTAACAACAGTACACACTATATGCATCTTAGACAAAGAAGCCCTGAATTCAAATTTTTAGATATCTGATGAGAGAGTCTAAGGTTTACATGAAACATGTGGTTAAAGTTTATTAAACCTTATCATTCAGATATTTTCAATTCATTTAACTACAAATCTGAGAATACATTAATCTTATATCAGTCTGATTCAGTGATAATTCTTAAACCTATATGATAGAAATTTCTACAATGTTCTCAGACTGAATTGCATGACATGCAGCTTAAGTTCCTCAGATCAGAAAAATAAGTTTAGCTGACCAACAAATCAATAGTAGAACCAATTCAGTCACACCAGCTGAGAAGAGTGTGAAAGGTGAGTATAGGCTGGAATATAGACAGATAGTATCATGAAGGGAGTTGAAAGAAACTCTTCTTTAACAGCTCAACAAATAGAAGGGAGAATCCTTTTTCAAGAGAGAGAAATATGACATCAGATGAGAGTTGATCAATTTTTAGGCAAGAGGTGTTCAAGATGTGACAAACAAAACACCAATTCTAAGTGCTCCCCCTGTCTAGATGCAATTAAATTTCTTTTCAGGTTTTTCAACTTCACTACACTTCATATGCAACATTAGTCAAACTCCCCCTGACAAAGTGCATGAAATACAATTAATGAACTGCTCATGATTTTAGAATATGCTCAAGAAGAATAAATGCTTTGTTCAATCAGAGAGAGAATTTATCAAATGCATCATTTTCATTTCAAATTTTCAGATTTTTCATCATATGATGCAGTGCACTGTTCTACATGAAGACAGGACCCATGGTACTCGGCGGAGAACCTGGTCTCAAAGACCATCTCACACATGGTAGAAACCTCCGGGCAGATTTCCTTGCCTTTTAGTAACATACCATTTGATATACCAGGGTTAAGCAAATGATAATGCAGTTCAAAGCAGCCCTATTATGCATTGAAAAACATGCAGTCTACGACAATGGGCAAATGACAGTCATGCAAATGATGTATGCAAGTACTAGACACATGCATTGACTGTATGCACTAACTGACCCGTTCAAGCTCAGTCCAAGTATGTAATCAAGCATGCAATGCATTGACACCAGACACATGCATTGACTCTAAAAATGATTGTGCAGAGCATCTATCAGCCTATTTATTCAGTGCAATAATCAGTGAGAGAAGAGCATCAGATATGTGCAAAGTAAAACTCAGCAGCTGAGTCTGGAATGAAGACTGATCAGCTAGACATGAAGAGGGTATCAGACATCAAACGAACAGTTCAACAATTTCAGATATCAAATAGACAAATCAGCATTTTCAGATGATAAAATTTAAAGACAAGTTCAGAACTAACCTGAAATGTAGAATCCTGGGGCTTCCTTTTTAAGTGCCTTGGCTAAATTACCCCTTTTATTTCTCTCACCAAGGCACACCTGCAACATATCAATCAATGTGATCTTGCAGGGACCCAAGCAGTCTTGGGTCCTGCACTACCCCTATCAGGTGTTCTAAACATTCTTTTTGCAACATTATCATCAAATTCCATAAAAGAACAATCAGACATGGAATGTCCAAAATTTTCACAATAATAACATGAAACAACAGATTGTCTGGTCCTATGATGCTTCTCAACAGGAGCATGAGACCTATGACCATAAGTATTAAATGTTCTGTTATATGCATGAAATTTTGACTTACCATTACCTGCCCACCAGCATTCAGAAGCTCGGTTGCCAGGTTTTCCACATTCAAAGCATACAGGTGTCTTTCCTTTAAAAATAGATTTATTTCTGCCAAGAGAATTTCTATTTGAAGGGAATTCAACAAATTTTGAAGTAAAATGATTTCCCTGAGCATACCAGTAGTCCTTGACTGCATGCCCATACTTACCGCATTCAAAGCACCTGGGTGCTTACCTCTTGAGCCAGTAAATCTCCATGAAGGCCTAAACCAACACTCCACAGCTTTACGACCACGTTTGTTACAATTATAACAAATGATATGTTGGTTTGAAGAAGACATGTTTCTTTTGGGGTGGTGATGATTATTTGAAAATGTTTTATCATGTATCATATCATCACTTTTCATCACACTGCAGTCATCCATATAATGACCATGCCTACCACAATAGTAGCAAGAGGCATCAAATTTCCTAGGAGCATGGTTTCTATCATATGAGTTCTTAGATGCATATGAATGAGTATAGGAAGCATGAACAGTATGTACACCATCAGACTCAACCGAGCTAGCAGATTTCTGTTCATGAGCAGGAATAGTCTTTACCTTATTTATTTGACTCTTTCTTTTCAATTTCTGATTATCCTTAACATGTTTTGTTTGTTTTTCTATTTTCTGGGCTTTGAACTGAAAAATGGATTTTGAAGATGATTTCTGATTTTCATTTTGTTTTTGGGATTGCCTTGAAGTACCAGCTACATTAGAGCCTTTCACAAAAGTAGCATATAGCTGGTTTTTAGAAATTTCCTTAACATCAGGACTACAGCCTGTCCCCTTTCTTAAATTGTCATCCTTACTTTTCACAATAGTTTTTATTTTTCTTTCATTCTTAGCAGAGTTGGATGCCAAATTTTCTAGATCCTGAATCTTATTTTCCAAAGATGTTATGTGAAGTTCATAACTGGCTATTTCCTGTTCACTGTAATTAACACATTCGCTTATAAATTGGTTTGCAGTTTTATACTTCTCAATTTCTTGTTTTAGACTGTTCAAAATTTTTGAATTTTCATCATAGATAGCTATTCCTTTTTCTGTGGTGAGAAGTCTTTCAGACAAGCCAGTGTTTAACCACTTCAGTTTTTCAACTTCAGCTTTTAATTCAGTGTTTTCTTCCTCAAGATCTCTAGCCTGAAATTCATTACCCTCACATCTCTCTCTTCCAGACATTAGCTCCAGTTTTTTAATTAATTCCTCTTCTCTTTCCTCCACTCTAATTTTCTCAGCCACCAAGTTTTTGTAATCCTCTTTAAGTGAGATAATTTGTTTACTCAGTCATTCATTCTCACTATAAAGATCTTCATTTCGTTCTCTTAGAGCTGAGCACATATGGCAGGTTAATTCAGCAGAAGAAGAATGTGAAGTCTCCCCATTGATTTCATTTATTCTACCCATAAGATTTTCAATTTTCTTTTGAAATTCTTCATTCTCAAGTTTCAGTTTATCCAATTCAGAATTAACTTGAGTGAATTCCTGCATGCCTTTTAGATGCTCCTTTTTCTTATCATTCAACTGATTCTCTATTTCTGACATTTTATCCAACCATGTTTGTTTTTCAATTTTTAGAGAATCATTTTGTTTCTTAAGATTCTGAACATCTAGCATGCAAGCATCATAAGACTCTTTCATATTTGCACAGTTTTCACAGGACTCTTTTAGATTTATTCTATCACATTTCTTTTTCAATTTCTTATTTTCAGATTTCAATTTATTGGAAACTTCTAACAAATTTTCATACATCTCTATCAATTCATCGAAGGAGTATCCTTCTGATTCAGAGCTTACCTCGGATGAAGTTTCATCATCAGCATTTCTACGATCAGCCATTAAGCACTTGCTGTGATTGCTGATTAACTTTAGTTTTTCCAAAATGTCTTTGGCAGACCTGCAAGAAGAAATGCATTCAATTAGAGATCTGTCAATTGATTCTTTTAATAAAACTACAGCTCTGGTGTTCACAGAATATTTCAATTTATCCTTCTCAGTCCATCTAGATTTATCTCTTGATAAGTTGTATGGACCGTGATTCATTACCTTCCAGAGATTAGGATCAATTGATTCCACATACCGATGAACTTTGTCTAACCAAGAATCGAAGTTATCACCTCTGAACATTGGAATATTAGCCATCAAATCAGATAGCAGACAAATTCAGAACACAAAGCAATCGACGAGAACTGCGCTAGAACAGATGAGCAACACAATGCACTAAATCAGTGAAGCTAAACTACGAATACAGAACGCACACTGAAATGCACCAAACAAATAGCAAGATCCTCTGCAGATTATTAGATCTGTTAAGTCAGAGACCGCTCTGATACCAATTGTTGGGTTCGGTGCTAGTATTCAGAGGGGGGGGGGTGAATGAATATGGCCTATAAAAACTTTCACCCAATTGACATATTAGGCTCACTAACTATTTAGAATGCTAACTAGACAGATTTATCAAATCTAGAAGACTAATTAGCAGATGCGGAATTAAACAAACAGATAGTGAGCACTCTAACAAGACAAGTTAGATGAACTATAGCTCAATTTGAATTTCGATTACTTAACAGATTAAGACACTCTAAGAGAGCTAATCAACTTTTCTGCTCAACCAGAAAGCCAACACTTAGTGCGCCCCTAATCAATCATCTACCGAAAGCAAACCACAATTATATCAAACCACTGCACAATGGGTTTTTAGGTGGTTCGGTCTAGTAGACCTACATCCACCCCACACTCAAATCGAGTGTGGCTTCCGCTGACTCACAGCTTGAACAACTGGGCATCACAGCTTGCCTTACAACCGCTGGGCAACACAGCTTGCCGTCCGAGGAATCCTCCTCGCCCCGCTGAGCAACACAGCTTGCTGTCCAGTGGAATCCTCCACTGCAAACTGCTGGGCAATACAGCTTAGCCGTCCAGAGGCAGCACCTCTGCAATCCGCTGACTAACAGCTTGAACAAGATGTAAAATGGAAAACAGAAAATAGAACAAGACAGCAATCGGAAAGCTGTAAAGAAATGAAGCACGAAATATAGCTCTAACAATGAGCAACCTCAGATCCGATTTTGAACCAAAGATCTGAGGAACGAACTCCTTCTCTCTTTCTCTCCCTTCTTCTTCTTCTTCTTCACACTCTGCTCTTCTTTCACTCTTTGTCTGGATCGTGGCTGTATGGACTTCACCTCTCGCCAGCTCGATCTCTGCTCTCCTTCTCTCTCATTCTCTTTTTCTTTTCTTCTTCTGGATCGTGGAAGCTCTCACTTCTTTTTCCCTTTTTCTTCTCTCAACTTCTGCTCTCTGCTTTTTCTTCTCTTCTTCTGCTCCTTGGCTTCGATCACGATCAGCCTCCATCTGAAGACGAAGGCTTCATTATATACCAGCAGCAGCAGCAGGTGCGTGTGGCTTCCACAGTTCCCGCCCTAAGAATTAGGACCACGTGGCAGCATCCAGCAGGCTGTCAGTACACGTGTCCTCATCTAGACACTGTTCTTATCCTTGGATCACGTGCCCAGCACCAGTACGCTCAGCAACTGGAGTTAGATGGCGTCAACTCACTTGCTCCAAAGAGTTGACGCAGCCATCAGAGATCTTCAACCTTTTTAACTGCTGAGTCGACTCCATCAGTCTGCTACGTTGACGCAACGGTGATCCAGTGATCAAATCTTCAGCAGATTGGCGTGCTGCGTCGACGCTCTCAATCAATGGTGTTAACGCATTGATGCGTTCCAGCGAGCAACCAGCCTAGCCTTTTTTAAATGTTGCATCGACGCTGCTCCACTGCTGCATTGATGCATTGGACTATGCATCGTCGATGCTGCCAATGTAGTCCAGAGGCTACAATAAGGGATACTTGAACTGCTGTGTCTACGCTGCTTGATCAATGCGTTGACGCACCGAAGTAATCCACAAGCTTCTTTCTTGATTGTTTGAACTACTGCGTCCACGCCACTTGATCAAGGCGTTGACGCATTGGTGTGTTCCAGCAGCTGAAATTGGATGTCTTCAGCCCTCTTGCGTTAAGGGGTTCATTAGCCTCTTCAGTTCCTGTCAGACAGATGAAACGAAGTCATTCTAAGTATATGCATTACATTGTATAGACTTTGCTGTGAAGGCGAAAGTAATGTAAGGTATGCACAACGCAATGTATAGACTTAATGAATATAAGGACATCATAAGACTCAGATGAACACAGGCAGTGTATAGACTTAATGTGTTCACTGGAGGATGTACACCCTTGCCCACTGTACAGACTTTGATGCTTGTATGCAATGTAGAGACTTCGCTGAATGAGAATGCAGTGTACAGACTTTGAAGCACAAGGGTAATGTACAGACTTGGAAGGATTTGAACGGGAGAGTGAATAGACTTGGTTCCTGTAGCAAAGGATGTGGAGTGTACAGACTTGGTGAACTGACTTCAATGTACAGACTTGCACGAGCGAGCTACAGTGCCAATGTGTAGACTTCACGCTGTACAGACTTTCCAAAGATGCAGACTCTGTATAGACTTCAGCTCAGACATGCATAATGTATAGACTTGCAGCCATGAACAAATGCAATGTATAGACTCTTCAATCGACAGGCAGACAATGTATATACTTGCTCAGTGTGTGGACTTTATTAAAAGAACATGCAATGTATATACTTGCTCAGCCTAAAGCAATGTCTAGACTTCAGCTCAAGGCAAGTGTATAGACTTTAGTCACTGTATGGACTTCATGCAATGCAAACGAATGTGTAGACTTCACTATGTAAATGACTGTACAGACTTAGTCAAAACATGATATATAGACTTTGGACTCCAAGGGCGATATATGGACTTTCATATGAAAGGCTATACAGACTTTGAAGGCAAAAGCCAATGTACAGACTTTGAAGGCTAAGGCCAATGTATAGACTTGGAAATCTGGGGGTGTCGACGCATGATGCATGAGACACACTTGCTGCGTTGATGCTGCATGACTTGCGAAATGCATAGAACACACAGAGGAAGCAATGCACCGATATTAATTCAAGCAGAAAACACTTTATGCACTCTCATGCATTCTCCACAGAATATATCAGTTATATGCATTCAGATTGTTATGATTCAATGTCAAGCTATTAGCAAAACAAAATGGTGACTCATTCGTGTTGCTATCATTAAAACACCACATTCATCAAAGCACAAGGGGCACAACAGAGGAGTGATCCGATCATACCTCGATAAGTCTTTTCATCTACTAATTTACCTTTCAGATCTGCATCCAAAGTTGTGTTGGTGCTCATGGGAGTGCTGATTGCCTTAAGATTCTCCATTTGATATTTTTCAATAATTCAGATATGTACTTTGCCTGTTTGATGAAGCATCCATCCTTGCTTTGGGTGATTTGTAGACCTAGAAAAAATTGAAGCTAACCCATTAGACTCATCTCAAATTCTGTGGTCATCAAATTTGCAAATTCCTCACACATGCTTGGTTTAGTGGATCTAAAGACTATATCATCAACGTAGATTTGAACCAGAATAATGTCATTATTTCTTACCTTGGTGAATAGGGTTTGGTCCACTTTACCTCTTGAATATCCTTTCTCAGTGACATATGAGCTGAGTCTATCATACCATGCTCGAGGTGCCTGTTTGAGCCCATAGAGAGCTTTGTCTAATCTGTAAACATGGTGAGGGCACTCTATAGATTCAAAACCAGGGGATTGTTCAACATACACATCTTCTTTTATTAAACCATTAAGAAATGCACTTTTTACATCCATTTGATAGAGTTTTATTCCATGACAACATGCATATGCAAGTAATAATCTAATAGCTTCTAATCTAGCTACTGGTGCAAAGGATTCTTCAAAATCAATGCTAAATTCTTTGTTATATCCTTGTGCTACCAGTCTTGCTTTATTTCTTATCACAATTCTATTTTCATTTTGTTTATTTCTAAAGACCCACTTAGTTCCAATTACTGAAAGTTCATTGGGTCTTGGCACAAGGTGCCACACTTTATTTCTTTTGAATTGATTTAATTCCTCATGCATTGCATTTATCCAGCATTCATCTTTCAGGGATTCAGTTACATTTTTAGGTTCAATTTGAGATATAAGAGCCAAATTATCCATTTTCTTTAATTGTTCTAAAATGAGATCTAGTTCTGGTAGGGTCATGCAGATTACCAATAATTCTTGATAGAGGGTGGTCTCTTAACATTCTAACATTGGTCAGAGAGTTACCTTCATTCGCATCTGCATTACCTCTAGTGCTTGATTCTGCTGGATTCTCATTTGACCTTGGCTCTTCCTCTTGAGTATATTGTTCTTCCTTTTCTTCAAGAAACTCCCCATCATCTTTGTCCCTGCAAGATTGTTCATTTTCAGACCTGACATTCATTTCATCAAAGACAATATATGGAGATTCTTCAACAGATTGAGTTTTGACATTTAGGACTCTATAGGCCCTGGAGTGATTTGAATATCCTAGAAATATGGCTGGTTCACTCTTAGGTTCAAATTTATCTAAGTCCCATTTGTGATTATTTTGAACAAAGCATTTAGATCCAAAAACTCTGAAATGTATAACAGAGGGCTTCTTACCTTTCAACAATTCATATGGAGTCTTTTTGGACAGAGGTCTTACCATTGCCCGGTTTACAATGTAGCAAGCTGTGTTTACCGCCTCTGCCTAGAACTTCCTTGGGAGTTGTCCTTCGATCAACATTGTTCTAGCCATCTCGACAAGGGTTCTGTTTCTTCTTTCCACCACTCCATTCTGTTCAGGAGATCTTGGAGATGAGAACTTGTGAGATATTCCCATTGCCCTGCAAAAACTATCAAATTCTGAATTTTCAAATTCTCCTCCATGATCTGACATGATAGATGAAATAGTATACTTACCATCCTACTGAACTTTCCTGAAGAATGCCTGAAATTCTTCAAATGCATCATTCTTATGAGTTAAAAAGAATACCCAAGTAAACCTAGAAAAGTCATCTACCAAAACAAATCCATATTTATTGTCACTCAAACTTGCTGTTCTAGTGGGTCCAAACAGATCCATGTAAACAAGTTCAAGAAGTCTAGAAGATTGATTTTCAATTCCGGATTTAAATGACTTCCTAGTATGCTTGCCTTGAGTGCATGCATTACAAATTTTGTCATTTTTATTAAATGATACATCAGGCAGACCATTCACCATACTGAATTTGGCTAACTTATGCATGACACTATAGCTAGCATGTCCGAGTCTACGATGCCATAGCCAAGCCAGCTCACTTTTATTCACAGCTAGACAAAGATTGTTATGAGCAGGATCATCCAAGTCTACCATATACATGTTATTTATTCTTTTTCCAGTGAATTTGACACTTTCAGACTGCATTTCAAGAATAGTGCATGTATGAGAATCAAACATAACTTTGTGCCCCCTATCACACAGTTGGCTTATACTAAGAAGATTGTATTCTAATCCTTCAACAAGTAACACGTCATCAATAGAGTTCAGGGGATTTTTGCCAACTTTACCTTTTCCAATTATTTTACCTTTATTGTTCCCCCCAAACGTGACATGTCCTTCTTCTTTCTCAACTAGGAAATAGAATTTTGCCTTATCGCCCGTCATGTGCCTTGAGCAGCCGCTGTCAAGATACCACTTATTGTGTACAGCTGCAAGACACTCCTGCAAATCACATCAAACAAGAGATTTTGGAACCGAAATACACTTGGGTCCCATCAGACCATATGATTGTGTCAAGTAAGACAGCATACTTTTGGGAATCCAGATCTGTTGTTTTGAGGGTTTTTGAGATGTGGGGGTCATAGATTTGAAATTTTTCTAATTGGGTTGAGGTACCCTTTGGAATATCCTTTTTGAACCATTTTTGTTGTTAGAGAAGTATGAAGTTTTATTCTTGTTCCCATTCCAATGATTATTATGACTCCAAGAAGCACTGAGGAACCTAGGATGAGAAGTTCTAGAGGAATATTGAGTTCTTGAAGGGATGAAGGTTCGCTGCGTAGACCCTATCACATGATTGCGTTGACTCATCCACCCAACCCTTCTGTCATATGGGTTCTTGTACATAGGGTGCGTCGACGCACTGTAGTGGCTGCGTCGACTCATTCTCATGTTTCTGAAGGAATACCCATCCCGGAATGGTGTATGCGTTGACGCAGTATGGACACTGCGTTGACGCGGCCAATGGTTTGTTCTAGCATTATTTCTGTAGAACCCCTGGGACATGGGTTGAGTGGACGCAGGGTACTCAGTGCGTTGACGCAACTATCTTGTACCAGACCTATGACTCCCTAAATTTCTATATCCTTGATGCTGGGTTGATGAACTAGGGTCTATAGGCTGACCTGAGTGTTTACTTCTGAAATTAGGCACATTCTTGTGGTTATTGGCTTTCAAGATGACCTTCACTTTCTCTTTTCCCTTTTCTTTTCTGATTTCATCGGACTGTTTTAATTTTTCTTGATTTTTCTCATAAGACTTCTTTTCAACCGTTTGGCTCTACTCAGATCTACCTTGTTCAGAAACAAATTTTATAAATCTAGTTCCTAGATCCTTCTTCTTGG
Organism: Amorphophallus konjac; assembly: GCA_022559845.1. Taxonomy (NCBI): domain Eukaryota; kingdom Viridiplantae; phylum Streptophyta; class Magnoliopsida; order Alismatales; family Araceae; genus Amorphophallus; species Amorphophallus konjac. The sequence goes on from CM040125.1 coordinate 81,911,269, forward strand.
TTGCATTATAACCAAGTCCTTCTTTTCCAAAATTACTTCTTATTCTCATGACAGCTTCAAGATTGTTTTTACCTTGTGTTAATTTCTCAAGAGAGGCTTGTTTACTCGAATTCTCATATTCCAGTTTCTTCAAATTTTCTTGGAGTTCCTGATTTACTCCTTGAATGGCTTCATACTTTTCTTCAGCAACTTTTACTTCACTCTCCAATTTTTGCTTTATGAGTTTCAGTGCATCATGCACTTTCAGAAGAAATTCGTTTTCTCTCTTCATCTCTATTAATTGATCTCTACATTGGTCACTTTCTTCAAGAGATTTTCTTAAACTAGTAATTTCAGCTTCTAGGCACCTGATTTTCTCATTCAATGAATTTTCTTGACTAGTCAGATTTTTATTTTTCTTGAGTGATTTATTTTCTTTCTTAACATAATCATACTTATCTAACAATTGATTAAATGCTTCTTCCCAATGACTGCAAGAGAAGTTTTCGAAGGAAGAAGTTACCTCATCCTGCTCATCATCCTTAGCCATGAAGCACAGCTTAACATCACTCTCTTCTTCAGAAGTGCTTTCTTCTTCATCTTCATCTTTCTCCTCGTCACTCCACATACTTATCATGGCCTTGGGCTTTTTGTTTTTTCACTTTGGCTAAGCTTTCTTCATATTCTCTGGACATTCAGATTTGATATGTCCTTGTTTCCTACATTTATAACAAACAACCTTGTAAGATTTCTTTGAATTTTTTGATTTGAATTTTGAACTATTTCTTACATGTTGTCTTTGCCTCCATACAGCCTTACCTTCCTTCCTTAAAAATTTCCTGAATTTCCTGGTGAGCATAGCTATCTCACCTGAATCATCGTTTGAACTGGATGACTGACTGTCATCTGAACTCTCCTTGCTACTTGGTCCTGCCGTCAATGCAAGAGGATTTTTCTTTTTCACATCCTCATCTGTCCTTTTGAGGTTCAACTCATAAGCCATCAGAGATCCGATAAGCTCATCAGGGGTAGTGGTAGGAAGGTTCCTAGATTCCTCAACAACAGGGTCCTTGGTGTGCCGAATTGGAGTTAGGGATCTAAGAATTTTCTTGACCAGTTCATAATTAGTGTAAACCTTTCCCAGACCTCTAAGACCATTCACTAATAGGGTTAGTCTAGCATACATTTCAGATATATTTTCCTCTGTCTTCATTCTAAAAGATTCATATTCAGAAATTAACATATTGGCTTTTGTTTCTCTTACCTTTGACGTACCTTCATAGATGACTTGAAGTCTGTCCCACATTTCCTTGGCACTGGCACATGAGGAAACTCGTGAAAATTCCATAGGATGCAATGAGCATTGCATGATGTTCATAGCTTGCCAATTGACGTTGGACTTCCGAATCTGCTCTTTCACCCACAGTTATTCATCTCCTTCTAACTGATATGGTCCCTTGCTCACGACTCTCCAAATCTCATGGTCCTGAGCTCTCAGAAATACCTGCATCCGATTTTTCCAGTAAGCATAGTTAGTGCCATCAAAGAAGGGTGGCCTATTCACTACATACCCTTCAGGCATGAGCCCCTTGTTTTCCATTCCACTAAATCTCTCTGGGTTGTGAGACCCTTGACAAGAGAGCCAAGCTCTGATACCACATGTTGGATTAGGTGGAAGGTCAAACTAGAGGGGAGGGGTGAATAGGTTGACCCTTTGAAAAATTAATGCAAGATCACACTCACTTTAGAAAGCAGAATGCTAATTAGAAGTTTAGTAAACAGACTGTATGAAGATCGTGCCTAATCAAACATCTAACAATAGGTGGATAATGTGAGAATAGCAAACCACAAGAGGAACACAGATTTTTATGGTGGTTCGGTCTCCCTGTGGAGACCTACGTCCACCCCTCACTAAACCAGTGAGGATCCCTACTGAGCTTTACAGCTTAGCTTCACCGAGGAACTACTTCCTCAAACAACGCTGAGCATTACAGCTTGGCTTAACCAGAGGAAAGATTCTCTAAATCGCTGACGAACAGCTTGCAGGCAAACATGCCCAAACGCCCTTGATCCAAGCACAATCTGCTGGATCAAACCCCACCCTCTACTCAAACCAGTACGAGGGAGAAACAATGTAACAAAGTTCAGATTGAAAAGACAAACAATAACGAAATCACTCAGTAATGAAGGAGCAATCTCAGATCTGTGAGGCTGCCGGATCTCAGGCTTGAATTCAAAAATCTGGGAGAAGAAGCTTCAACGATCAGCTGATCTTCTCCTTCTGAATTGTAGATGAACTTGCAATAGATCACTGCTCCTAGATCTCCTCAGGTCTTCAGCAGATCACCATCAGGAAGAAGATGAACTCCCTAGTTCTTCTCGTGAGCTTCTCTTGCTCAGCCTAGTCTGCAGCAGCTTCGAAATCTCCAAAAACCTTCTTCGATGATCAGGTTCCCGCGCTCACTTCCAGATCCATGTAATATATACATCTAGTGGGCCCCAACTAGATTTTCTGGTTAGCCCACTCATTGATCTCCTCAGAGCCTTCTGGAATCGCGAAGGAAAATGAGTTCGAAACACTTTTTGGCTGATGTGGCCTTTGACGTCACTAATGACTGGGGTCCACCCAACTAATTTTATGAAAGAATTCAGATGGCGTCAACCCATGGTGACCAAGGGGTTTACACTGCCTTGAACTATCCACAAAGCTTTAAGTTCGTAGGTGGATGCGTTGACACATTGGGTTACTGCGTCAACCCACTAAGCTAACCCCGAGCCAATTTCATCTCAGAGTGAACTGCTGCGTCGATGCTATCATGTTGTAGCGTTGACGCACTGGGTTATTCCAGTGAACCATAATTCTGCCTTTTGAACTACTGCGTAGACGCTGCTCTACTGTGGCGTTGATGCAGTGAAGTAGATCTGTAAGTGCCTCTGCTTCTTAAGCTGATGCGTTGACGTTGCAATAGTGTGGCGTTGACGCACTGAGATTATATTAGTGACTTATGATTTTTCTTCTTCAACTGATGTGTGGACGCCTTGAACTCCCAGCATCGACCCTGTTCCTTTCTTGCATCAAAAATGAACCAAATGCATGCGTTACTGAATCAAGATTTAGTTCAACATTTTAAGTTGAATTAAACATACACATCTCATGGTTGTCATCATCAAAACCAGGGGCACAACATATATCAGAAGCAAAAGGTGGTCTGTCGCGCAGTCGTTAGGGTTCTGTAGCGGTCAGGGGCTGGCCGCACAGAGGACCTTTGTGGTCTATCACGAGGCCGCTAAACTGCAATGAAGTTTCAAGTTTCAAAATATGGAAAATGGTCTATTGCGGAGCTGCCTGAACTAGAAACGGTTCCTGTGAGACTGCAACATGATCGCTGCTTCGGTCTCCAACGAACTCTGATAGACCTCGATTGCAACATAAAATTCGTGTGATACAATGCATAATGATTGGGTAAAATGCTATGAATACGAAGAGGACAAAAATACGCACATGATCGCATGATTAATTTTTGGATTTAAACGTGCTGTAGCCGAGCACTAATCAAGATAAATGGACTAACGAGTTTGATGCCCTAAACAACATGCTCTGACTAAAACATGAACTACGATCTCAATACTCAATATAAATTGGGCTTTTGATATGAAAGAAAAGAAGACTCGGAGATGCTTCCATTGATATAACTTAATTAGGGTTTGATCTACTAACACCTACCTTAGTCGAAGGACAAAGGGGACGAAGGTCACCGAAATCGCATGAATAAAACCTCACCGTAACTCATCGAAATCCTTCCTTGATTGCACTCCTTACCGGCTGTCGCAGCTAATAGGGTTGCTAGGTTTGTCGAGGGTTTGATTTTATAGAAAAAATTAGATTGAGGGGGTAAGGATAGGGGTGGATAGAGTCAACGAAGTCGAACATGCGCGAAACTCGTGCTTGACCGGGTCGCGCCACCATCCTGCTCCTAGGGTTAGGGTTTCTGCGTGGAATCAAAGGGAAACATGGTTCTCATCAAGGCCGTCCGAATGGGTCCGATCTGGGCTCAATTGATCGCGATTTGGGTTTGAATTAAACGATCTAAAGTTTGGTTAGTTTAAACACGATTTTAGCCCTAATTTCATTAATTCGGCTTGATAGAAATTTTATTTAAGGTTCGATCAAGAAGACAAAGTGTCTGGAAATTAGGTCCTCTACTTGATTATGAGTTTTCTAGATTTTTATAAATTAGTTAAAACTTCACCTAAAGGAACTTCTACTTTAATAATAAACAATTTTCTTAATTATTACCCTTTATATTATTTAATGATTTCTCGGGGTGCTACACCCTCCCCCACTTTAAGGAATTCGGTTATCCAAATTCACTACACTTATCAAAATGGGGATAACTAAGATTACTGACCTTAAAATAGATCAGGGTATTGCTTTCGGATAGCTTCTTCATATTCCCAGGTTGCTTCTTCGATTCCACGCCTACTCCATTGAATTTTGATCATCGGTATGGACCGATTCCTGAGTTGATGTTGCTTCCAATCCAGAATCTTCATGGGTTTTTCATCATAAGTCAAATCTTCCTTCAACTCTAGGTCCGCATGTTGAATGATGTGCATGGGGTCATAAACATACTTCCGCAGCATAGACACATGAAAAACATTATGCACTCCAGATAACTGGGGTGGTAAAGCCAACCTGTAGGCAACTTCTCCAACTCTCTCTAGAATCTCAAATGGGCCAACGTATCTTGGACTTAGTTTGCCACGAATACCAAACCTTTGGACTCCTCTCGTAGATGAAATCTTCAAAAATACATGCTCGCCTACTTGAAATTCCAAGTCTTTCCTTCTGTTATCCCCATAACTGTTCTGTCTTGACTATGCAACTTGCAGGCGATCCCGGATAATTCGGATATTCTTGGATGATTCTGAAATAAGGTCCGGTCCTAACCACTGCTTCTCGCCTACTTCATCCCAGCACAACGGTGATCGGTAACTCCTACCATATAGACCTTCAAATGGTGCCATCCGGATACTGTACTGGTAACTGTTATTGTAGGCAAACTCTATTAGGGCTAAATGTTAGTGCCAACTGCCACCAAAGTTGATCATGCAAGCCCTTAGCATATCTTCAACAATCTGATTGGTTCTCGATTTGCCCGTCCGTCTGAGGATGAAATGCGGTACTGAAATTTATACGGGTTCCCAAGGATTCTTGCAATCCTCTCCAAAAATGTGAAGTGAATATGGGATCTCTATTTGAGATAATATTCATAGGTACACCATGCAGTCTTTGAAGTCCCGCGATCAATGACACCCAAGAGGCGGATGAATTGGGTGTTTACCAATTTTAAGAAAACTTTTGGCCTTTTTAAAATATGTGATACAATGCTAATCAAGAGGTTCAAATCTGTTTGATCACAAATCGGATTTGTCAAACTTAATTGATGATGATATGGATTAAGCAAGATATACGTAGATAAATCTGGAACAACAATTTACACTAACACTCATGTAGAATGGAGGTAGAGGAAATGGATCAAACCACACAATTCAAACCACACTGCACAGCGATTTTTAAGGTGGTTCGGATGCAACGACAGTAGTCCTACGCCCACCCCTCACCAAACCAGGTGAGGCTTCACTCGGGGATAAATCCCTAAACGGAGATGACGCTCCAAACACACATGCTGGACGACACATGCCCACACAGACGGGGATGCACCCCAACACGCACACACACACGGAGACGAGGTCTCCAACACAATCCGTCAACTGGGTCAACCACACACACACTTGCTGCGACAGATGTAGCAATCTGCACTCACAAACACTATGACCTGGATAAATCCACACACACACGCAGATCTAAGAAGATCTATACACACACGAATGGAACTCCATGAACACACATGATCATCACGGATCCAAAGCGATCCACACACACACGAGTGTTTACAATTTATATGGAACACAAATCTAAAACTTTAAAGCACATGACAACAAAATGAATAAACCACAGTTTAGAAGGCTCATGATTTGGCTCCCCCTGAATGTATGCTGTAGATCTTTGCGTTGATTCCTTCTTCGCTTCAATGGCTTCAGATTAAGCTTGAATGGCCTTGGAAAGGATGTAAAGTTTGCTGCACGGTGTACTGTTCACGGCTACAGTACTATTCCTTCTTCACTTGGACAATCTTCCCTTAATCTCTTCTTGAAACCCTTGCTTGCTTCTTAATAGCCTCCCCCTTGATCTCTCTTTATTGGTTGCTTGCCTCTTCACTTCATAAGTGCTTGTTGGCTTCAGATGTACCTTGAATGGGTTAGAGATGGATGAAGATCTTGCAGCATGAGGTACTGTTCATAGAGCTACAGTACCCTCTTCTTCCTCCTTGGACAGCCTCCCCTTGGATCTCTTGGATGGTTAGGGTTTATGGCTTTAAAGAGATATTTTATAACCCTTGAATGGTCCAAAGACAAGCCCCAGACCAGATCCACAAATCCTGGCATGATTGGGGGACGTGGGATTAAAGAAATGGGGAAGGGAATCTCTCCACGAGCTTGAAACACGAAGTCAACAAAAGGGGGCTCGGGACTGGCGGTCGACCGGAAGCACTGGGTCGGTCAACCGGAACTTGCTGCAGACAGAACATTTTTGGTTCTGGCAAAATCAGTCGACCTAGCCTGTGGTGGCGGTCGACCAACCTGCAACCGGTCGACCGGCAAGTGGTAGGCGGTCGACCAAAACCTGCAGACTAGGACTTATTTTAGTTCTGTCAATTCTGGTCGACCGGCCAAGGTGTGTTAGTCGACCGAAATGACCCATACCTACAAAAATGAAGTGTTAGCCCAAATAAACATATCCATAAGTCAAGAGCTTCATATCCTCATCAATTCCATGCATTTTTGGTTTTGTTTAACTTACTTTATGCATTTGGAAAGTTCAAAGCAAATGAGCACTTGTCATTACATGAGATGTGCTTAAACAAGTTCACTGATCACTCTTGAAGATTATGCATGAAATGCATTGATGAACAATGCAAAATACTTATACAACCTTTATTTATAGGGCACATGCAAGATAAAGGATTTTATGTTTAAGGTTCATGAAATACATTCTCAACCCAACAAGATATATGCTACTCTGTTCGCACAATTAAGGATTGGAATGAGAAACTGTGCATTCACACAAAACCAAGCCATGCAAGCATCGTGCACTTTAAATGTCATGGATCAGGTATAACAAGGAGTGTATAAAGGGGTAAGTGACTTACCAATGGTTCTTGACAGTACATGACATATACCACCTGTTCTGGATTGTAGAAGAGCAAGGTGCTTATCCACACGTTAGGTTCTCAGGTGACTGCCATGAGATTATAAGTTTGATCCGTTTGATCCTGCAAGCAAGATAGTTATGGTTAATACCATTTTTTTTCACATTAAAAAGATTATGAAACCTCTTGCCTCTTGTAAAACTAACATATTCAAACCAAGGATCAAGACTATGTAACCGTTGCCATTTGCCATCTCAACCATACATAAACAACAAGGGCATGAGTGTACACAGCCATCAAGAACATGTGCAATCAACCATTAGTTTAGTTATCAGCACTTAATCACACATTAAGTTTAGTTATCATCAAAACCATAACTCGACAGTCTTCAAAATCATAACTGAACAATCATCCCCTTTTTGATGATGACAAACTTAGTGATGATGGCAAACTTAATGATGATACAACAGAATGGCCCAGATGTTCTTCTCCCCTTGTCGATACAACAGAACAGCACAGATGTTCTTCTCCCCCTGTCACACATAATCATCAACTTTTCTCCCCCTTTGACATTATCAAAAAAATGGGATAATACAAATTGTTCTCTTCCTTTGACATTATCAACATTATCAACAAGCGGGAAGAAACTATTGAAGCAAGAACAAGCGTATCTCCCATTGAAATAGCAATAGCCCATCTTATCAAATTAGAAGAAGCAAGGGCAAATCGTGGATGAACAAATCAATATGATTCCAATCAGATGACACCGTGAATGTGTGCAATGTAACTAAGCATTCATGATGGCACTATGAATACTAATTGAAGTCAAATATCCCATATAGCAAGTGTAAAGAGATTGAAGTCCAAAATTTTGAAATTTTATTGATTTTTAGATTTTTAAATTTTGGTTTGAAATGCATGAAATGCAACACATGCAGGTGATGACATATGAGATGCACAATCAAACAAATACACATATTTACATGCAACACAGCTCCCCCGTACTTATTTAAGAGAGTATAGGTATAGGAAGGGTGCATTCGGGTCATGACAATCAGAATGCACATGTGTAGCACATGGGAGATTGTGCAATCATATAGAAGATTCACACAATTGCTAATGCAGTCAATCAACTTTCTAAATACATATTAAATCAAATTTCCAGATGTATAAGTGAGTAATATGAAAAATGATAGTTGTAATATGGATATTCAGATTTTCAGATCAACACAAGGAAACATTTTACAGACTGCACTTCAATTTTGAGAACAGCGTATTGGAGGCTTCGCTCTACCACAATGAGTTTTCACCATCATTTTTTAACTCAACTATTATCACATGATAGTCAGAATTTTTCAAGAGTGATCAGGTTCAAATAATTCCTTTTTACGCGAGTAGACGGGTGGAGCTCAAGCCAGAATCCCCGGTTACTCAGAATACTGAACCATTTCACCTCATCTTGAATAGAGGTACTTTAGTCAACGCTTTTCAGAAATGAACCACATCACGTCTCAGGTGACATGTGCCCAATTTACTCAGTATGACTTAGCATTGCTCTGCCATTCATTTTCATTCGAGATTTTTCAAACAAGGATATGTATGTAACTTTTTCCTCAACTGTCTCTTCAACATACATGCAGCAAGTTTAACATCTCGAGAGTGTTGAAAAGAAATTCATATATCTTTATCTTAAACACTCATTTTCACATTTTGTGCAAGAAGTGTATGAATTTGATTCAACATGTATACCGAAAATATCATGAACACATAACAGTGCAACTCCCCCTAAATAGATGCACTTTTGAAATATGAACGCCCCTAGAGTGTATAACATGAAACACTCCAATAATGACTCAAATGCAACATTATTTATCAAGAGGTATGTGATATTAGAAATTCCAAAGGATGGGGATGAGTAGCATATAATATCAAGTAAGCACACAGAGAGAATATATGCAACATGCAATGTAAATATGCACTGTAATGCAAAATTGCTGATACCATGAATGGATACCAATTGAATGAACTAGATGTAGCTAATGCATGAGTTTTAATGCAATGCAACCTATAAGCATATAAGAATGCAATGCAATATGCAAAGGCAAGATGCGAAACTTGATTATTAGAGATTCTTGACAGTTTTCACATGAGGGCATCCGTATTCAAATGATAACAATCAAGCATTTCCATGACATGGCCTTCATGAACAAGGGTGCAAAAATGATCAAGAACAAACAATGCAACCCGATTGATTTCAAGGATTTACTCAAAAATAGATTTTCAAGATCATTTCACATGTTTGAAGTGAGAAATCATCCACATGCCAAATGTTTGGATCATTTAATCAAAAATATATTTTCAATTTAAGGATTCATTCACAAATCAACCATTTTACTTTTCTGAGTTCTAGTACAAGGCGGAGAACCTTGATCCAAAGACCAACTCACGCATAGTGAGAGTTTCCAGGTGGACGCAATCCACCTTTTCACTGCTCATCATTTGATATACCAGATACTCAGTCATGTTGAAAAGACCTCAAGCAATTCAGATTGAAAGATGTTGAATAATCATCAAAATCTTTAGAGTTTCCAATGCCATTCAAACATTTTCACAAGTCAGATTTCAAGCATTGATACCTGTCAAGTGAGCAACATCACCATAGCAGGCTGGATGAATGACAATTCAAGTTTTTGAATCAATACCTGAATTCAGCATGTATCACCATGTGCCTTCAATCATGTTACCACAATAATAGCCTTAAAAGAGACTATCAGTTCATTGTTAGTCCCAAAAATTGAAGTGATATCAATTGAGGTCCCGAAACTCACCCAACACTGTCATGATCAACTCAGATATGGCAATTAATATGAGATACATTTCCACAAGGATGAGTTATATTGACAACTCAAAATCATTCATTCAAAAATAATTACACTTTACACAATTGACATTTATGTTTTGAAAATCATGCAACCTTGACCTAAATGAACATGTGCCTCATGGTACTAGGCGGAGGCACATTCTCACGCATGGTGATAGGCTTCAGACAAGAATGACTTGCCCTTCCTCAAGTCACCATTTGATATACCATGTAGTCATGCAGTGATAAACAAACATATAAATTTTTAGATTCATGAAATGCAGGCATGCAATGGTGGTTCATGAAAAGTGCAATTGCATTCTAATGGCAAAAATAGTTTTTATTATTTTCATTTATGGAGATTTGGTTAAAGCAAGTGTGAGTTTTTCAAATGGAGCTCAGAATTATTTTCAATACTTGTGCCTTGGTCATCCATCATCTTCCAAGCCTTCCACCTTTCATACCATGCCTTGGGTACTTGCTTTAGCACATACAAGGACTTTCACCAGCTTGTACTTGAGTCGATCCTGGATATTGTTCAAGTTATGGTATCCCATCTCTTGGTGGTAATTGAGAGAGTTCTCATCATTTTTCATCCTTGCAAGGTATACCTTTAGTTGATTCAAGTCTAACTATGGATGGCCAGCATCACTTGGACTTGGGGAGTATAATCTGCATCCAAAGACAAAAACACTTGATTTGTCAATTTTGATTCAAACAATGACATGACAAATTCCTTTATCAACTAACAACCCATTAAGATATTCAGACTTGATGCATGACTCAGGTGTGGACCTAAACACTGAGTCCATATGATGAATGTGATTGCTCCCCCTTAGTGTGTGCATGAATGTAAGATGTTCAGTAACATCATGATGCCAAGTGTAGTCATGGATATGATGAAGACAAAATATGGATGTGATGAATGCGAGAGAGTTGCAGTTACATTCTGGCATGAATTCACAATGTCAAACTTTGCATGGCATACCAGGATGTGAAAACATATGGCAAACTCAATGTATTGAAGGTATGTCATGAGACACTTGACATGCACAAGGATATGTAATTGAGAACGAATGAAATGCATTTTCAGACATATGCATGATCACAAGGTTCAGCAATTCAAGACATTGCACATTTAATGGAGAGAGTAAAAGGGATATCACCTGAGTTTTCATATTTCAGTTTTGATTTTTCTTTTAACCTGGCTTATGCCACTTGGCCTGTGTGCCTTACCTTCTTGAATGAAAACATGTTTCATGCTTTATTTCCATGGCACACCTGCAAAATAGATTTCTCAATTTACATTCTTAGGTACCCAAACCATCTTAGGTCCTTGTGGGTTAGTAGCAACATAGACATGTGATTTCTAATTTTTGACAGCATTCAAATCATCATTTTTCTTTAGAAAGTGATCATGCTTAACATTCTCCGATTTGCCAGAATGATTGGAGAAAACACATGACATTACATTTTCCTTCTCATTGGCTCTACTGGTTTGTGTATGTGAGCATGACGTGTTGAGTGAAAACTCTTTTTCTTCATTAGTAACTAGCAATGTGAAATTGTATGACCTATTTTACCACAGTGATTACAGTGCATGGAGGGTTTTGTGATAAATGATTGTTTTACATTATTCAAAACAGCTTGGTTTCTACATGCTATCAAATCATCACTTTTCATAATGAAATAATCATGCATCATGTGTCCAAGTTTTCCACAATAGATACAAAAAATATTTCCTTTCTTGGATGCATGGGGTTTCACATGAATGTTTTTAGTATGCAAATTGATTTCATGATTTTTATTTTCTTTTTGAATCTTTGGGACATTCACACTATTTTTCAGATTTGATTGGGTTCTTGTTACAATGGGTTGTTGGGAGTCAGATTTAGAGGTGCTGGGTGTACATGTGGTGTGAACAAAAGAAGTGTGTAACTTACTTTCAAATTTCTTTTTGTTCATAGGATTGAACCCCAACCCTTCACTTTGAAAATTCACTTTCATGCCCAACAGTTTATCCAGGTTGTTTTGACCATCCACAAATCTAGATAATGAATTATGCAAGTCCTGGATTTCAGTTTCTAGAGATGTGATGTGTAGTTGGGTGTTGGTAAGTTCTTCTTCATAAGAGGCAAGACTGACATTTAACATGCCATTGGTTTTCCTAAGACATTCGATTTATTGTCTTGGTTCATTCACATCTTTACTCTCATCTAAAACCATAAATTTTCCTTTTTCTAAAACCAACAATCTTTTAGAAATGGCTTTATTCAATTCCTTTAGTTTCTCATTTTCTTTTACAAGCTTTTCATCATGAATGAGTCAATTTATCAAGGTTTGATCATCGGCCATTGAATTTAGCTTAACAATCATATCATTGTTTTCAGTTCTTAAGGAGGAAATCTGATCTTTATGAAATTCAATGTCGAAGACATGAGCCTCAATCAATTCCTCTAGACGTGAGCATTTTTTACAAGAGGAATTATAATTATTTTGTTTGACATTCTTTTTCAATTTTTTATTTTCGGATTTTACCTTCTTGTATTTATCGGCAAGATCATCATATGCAATCAACAAATCTTCATAGCTAAATTCATCTTCATTATCAGAATCAGAATTTAACTTTAAACTTGATCCACTTTGCTGATCACTTCCTTGACCACTCGTTCCTGCCACAAGACATCTGTCTTTATTCTCTTCCTTGAAGCTGGCTAAGCCATCCACAATATCCTTTGCGGATCTGCAATGAGAGACAAATGGAAAGTGATTAGAATCAACTGCGGCAGTAAACAACTTCAAAACTAAACAATTTTGATCATGTTTAAGCTTTTGGTTTGCAGTCCAGACACTTTCATCCTTAGGCAATTCATATGGACCATGTGAAATAAACTTCCATAGCTTTGGATCATATGAGCTGACAAGACTACACATTTTACCAAACCATAAATAAAAATTACAACCATCAAACACCGGTGGAGAATTCAAGGTATACATATTGGTAGTCATTGATCTAGATCCCTCTAGATCGTTAGATCTATGAAAAATCGAGCCTTAGCTCCGATACCAATTGAAGTCCTGCGATCAATGACACCCAAGAGGGGGGTGAATTGGGTGTTTACCAATTTTAAGAAAACTTTTGGCCTTTTTAAAATATGTGATACAATGCTAATCAAGAGGCATAAATATGTTTAATCACAAATCGGATTTATCAAACTTAATTGATGATGATATAGATTAAGCAAGATATACGTAGATAAATCTGGAACAATAATTTACACTAACACACATGTAGAATAGAGGTAGAAGAAATGGATCAAACCACACAATTCAAACCACACTGCACAGTGATTTTTAAGGTAGTTCGGATGCAACAACGGCAGTCCTACGTCCACCCGTCACCAAACCCAGTGAGGCTTCACTCGAGGATAAATCTCCAAACGGAGACGACGTTCCAAACACACACGCAGGATGACTCCTGTCCACACACACGGAGACGCACCCCAACACATACACACACATATGGAGACGAGGTCTCCAACAGAATCCGTCAACTGGATCAACCACACACACACTTGCTGTGATAGATGCAACAATCTACACTCACAAACACTAAGACCTGGATAAATCCACACACACATAGAGATCTTAGAAGATCTACACACACATGAATAGAACTCCATGAACACACACAATCACGGATCCAAAGCGATCCACACACACACACACAAGTGTTTGCAGTTTATATGGTACACAAATCTGAAAATTTAAAGCACAAGACAACAAAATGAATAAACCACATTTTAGAAGGCTCCTGATTTGGCTCCCTTTGAATGTATGCTACAGATCTTTACGTTGATTCTTTCTTCGCTTGAATGGCTTCAGATTAAGCTTGAATGGCCTTGTAGTTGATGTAGAGTTTGCTGCACGGGGTACTGTTCACGGCTACAGTACTCTTCCGTCTTCTCTTGGACAATCTTCCCTTAATATCTTCTTGAAACCCTTGCTTGCTTCTTGATAGCCTCCCCCTTGATCTCTCTTTGTTGGTTGCTTGCTTCTTCACTTCATAAGTGCTTGTTGGCTTCAGATGTACCTTGAATGGGTTGGAGATGGATGAAGATCTTGCTGCATGAGGTACTGTTCACGAAGCTTTAGTACCCTCTTCTTCCTCCTTGGATCTCTTGGATGGTTAGGGTTTATGGCTTCAAAGAGATATTTATAACCCTTGTATCGTCCAAAGACAAGCCCCAGACCAGATCCACAAATCCTGGCATGATTGGGGACAGTGGAATTAAAGAAATGGGGAAGGGAATCTCACCACGAGCTTGAAACATGAAGTCAACAAAATGGGGCTTGGGACTGGCGGTCGACCGGAAGCACTGGGTTGGTCGACCGGAACTTGCTGTAGACAGAACATTTTTGGTTCTAGCAAAATTGGTCGACCTAGCCTGTGGTGGCGGTCGACCGACCTACAACCGGTCCACCGGCCAGTGGTAGGCGGTCGATCGAAACCTGCAGAAAATTGATTATTTTGGTTTTGGCAATTCTGGTCGACCGGCCAAGGTGTGTTGGTCGACCGAAATGACCCATACTTGCAAAAATGAAGTGTTAGCCCAAAGAAACATATCTGAAGAGGCGTGGTCTCGCGCTGGACCTGAGCTGGGGGGATGATCACCGAATAGTGAACTGCAAGGAAGGGAAACGGATCAGGGGGCCCAAGGATGGTTCCCTGGTCTAAACCCTCCGATGCCTAAGTCAGTAGAGCAATGGTGGAAGCTATGAAGGGAGGAGGAAAAGAGAGGCGCACGATCCATCTACACCAAGGTGGTGAAGTGGTTCCTGCTCAGGGAAATTTAGTCGTGTGTTGGCCCTTACCTTCCGCGGGAGGGAGTCCCAGGTTTAAATAGTGCGCAAGCCTTATGAGTCCCATAAGCTGAGGAGTTTCAGGCGGGAGTTATGTTCTCATCATGGACTCTTTAAGTCCTCAGAAACTCCTGCTCATGAAGGGCTCTCAACGGTAGCGTGGATAAGCAATCGTCGGTTAAACCCAAACATGAAGGGTGCCAACACTATCCGGGTGATAGGCATAGCTCGGATGAAGATAGGTTGGAGTGGGCGCTGAGTGCTTGCCTCTATCCCAGTGAGGGGATAACTCAGGCATGGATCTTCCTCCGTTCTGACCGACGTTCGGGCCTTCCGAGCCTAAGGGCCGCCGAGGAAGGGTTTGATCCCGAGTAATCTTATTGGGCTTTTTATCCTAAGTGGGCCCTGCGGGGCTACCACTTGGATGAGCTGGGCCTCGTTGGGTCCTGACGGACCTAGTTAGGTTGCTCTTAAATGGGCTACAGAAATCTCCCTCTCCACTTGTCCCCCTCCTACTCCTGAGCTTTAGTAAGCTCGGAAGAGTAACTGTTTAGGGTTTTGGACCAGCGTGGCTCAGGTGGGTGGAGATCTGGCGGTGTTAGTAAGCCACGTGTCGCGGTCACCTAGGCCCTTAATAATGATGATCCTGATGGATTTGAACTGAAGGGGCCCCCTTTTCTCGGAGGTCGGAATGACGCGTCACCTTCCGCGTGGGAATATAGGCGTTGTGCGCTTTGCCGTTGCTCCAGACTCCCCCCATTTTTAAAGTTTAGTTCTCCTTCATGTTTGCTTTTGGGGCTTTTTGATGCGTCGTGAAGACATGATGGAAGAGCAGAGGTATGCAGCGGCGTTTGCGGAGTTGGAGGAGATAACTCCAGAGGCAGTCCGACAGCTTCCTATTCCTCCAGAGTATTCGGGGTCCCGGGAGTATCTTTCTTCAAGTTCCTCTCCGGATTCTATGGCGGATCAGCGTCCGGATATCGAAGAGTGGGAGGGCGAGCCTGTGGTGAGGGCGGCGGCTCCAAACTGCATAAAACTAGGGGAGGCAGAGGTGAAAAGGCTGGAAAACCAGTTTCATCTGCCCCACAAGTTTTTCTTCGCCGCGGCTGCCCCGTACGAGTCGAGCTTGGATTCTCGTACGGGCCATATCTGCACCTTCCTATTGTCGTGGAAGCGTGGGCTCCGCCTTCCCTTCGAGCCCTTTCTTCTCAAACTTCTCAATTTCTTTCAATTGGCACCCGTACAGTTGGTAGCTAACTCTTATCTTCTTCTTTCCGCCTTTTGCATCCTCTGCCGTCAATGCGGAGTTCCCCCTTCCTTGGACCTCTTTCACTATTTTTTTGAGTTGACGGCGCATCCCTCGGCATGGGAAGGGCTTCTATTTCATCCAGGCGAGGTGGAATAGGAGCTGTATTTCCTTGGCCGTGAAGGATTCTTCGCACAAGGGGTGGAAAACTCAGTTCTTCTGGGTGAGGATCCTCTCGGTGGAGGAGACTTGGAGATGTCTCGTAATCCCCAATTTTCATCTGAACATTCCTCCGAGGCAGGATGAGTTTTCTCCGGACGTGGAGGAGTACGCGATCATTTTGCTGAAGCGTCGCTAGTCCACGGAGGAGCTGGTCACTCCGGAGAACATCGAGTGATGTCTTCTTGCGCGGCTGTTGTCGTCAGGTTCAGTCGCCACGAATTAGTTTATTCTTCGGATGTTGAGACCATCTCCCTTTGCTGATCATATCTTTCTTTTGTGCTGACACTAGGCGGCCGACCTTGGAGGAGGCCGCAGAGGTGATCGATCTCAGCGATGACTCAGCTGTCGATGAGTCGGCTGCTCCCACGGGTCGCTCCCGAGCCAGAGATAAGGGCAAGGGGGCGACCCAGGGTGAATCTTCCGGGCCGCGGGGGTCCAAGCGCAGGGATCCCATGGAGGGCATGATCCGGGCCACCGTGAAGGCCAGGAAGCGGGCCAAGAACGCCGAGGTCATTCTCGTAGTCGAAGGCGACCATGCCGCAGCTCACCCCTCCGTCGAGCAAGATGGGGCCGACCATACTGGGCGAGCTCTCCCACCCGCCGAGCAAGAGGAGGCCGAGGAGGTTGGGGTGACCCTTGTGGTTGGTGACGATGCTGGCTCGGCTCGCCCGGAGTCAAGGGCGCTGAGGCTGCTTCTCCAATTGGTAGCGGTGCTGGCCCGGCTCACCACTCGGTAGGAGCCGAGGGGGGCGTAGATGAGGTAGGTGACGTTGGGACCACGACCGAGATTGGGGCGTTGACTAAGGCGGGCGACGCTCCAGGTGGCGGTGCAGGTGTCGAACCGGTCTAGGCAGGGGGGTTGCAAGAAAAGGTGACGCAGCCCCGACCGATCGAGGCACGAGGGGCGAACGAAGCTGCAGCCCGATCCAGGCCGTCCGGCGGGACGTCGACCGAAGAGGGGGTCTCTATTCCGGCGGCCCTAGAGAGGCTCGGCATCCAGGGTCCTCTGTATCAAATATGTCGCGGTATAGTCACGAAGGTGAAGGGGGGAGACAGGCAGCACTCCCCTTCCGTGGCCCTCGAGACGGTTATAGAGGGCGTCTTGGTCCTGGTCCAGATGGGGGCCACTCTGGCAGAAGCTTACGCTCAGTCAGAGTCAGAGCGAGCGAACCTGGCCTGGACCCTTGGTGGGTCTGACAGGAAGATGGCTCGGCTCACCGAGGAGCGTGATGGGCTCCGGCGTGAGCTTTCCTCTATTAGGGAGTTGGCACGGGCGAGCCAAGTGGAGGCTCGGGCATTGACCGAGCAACTAGCCAGGGCCCGCGAATCGCTTGAGAGGAAGAGCAGGCTTCTCGAAGAGGAGCGCGTTGCTCGCACCGAGCTAGATGGCCGGTGGGAGGCTGAGCGTGCGGAGCTGGTGGACCGAGCGGAGGAAGTCGAGCGCCTTCGGTAGGAGGCTGAGGCTGATCGGGCCGAGGCAGAGAAGCAGGCGGCGGAGGCGGAGAAGCAGGCGGCTGAGGTCAGACGGAGGTTAGCCGAGGCGGAGCGGGAGAAGGCCGAGCTCGCTGGTAGGGTGAGATCGGCCGGGGCGGAGGCGCTCGAGTAGTACAAATGCTCGTAGGCCTACTGGGTCGACCTTAAGGAGGCTGCCTTCCCCTACTACGAGTTAGCACTTCGCCGAGGCTTCCGCAAGGGGTTCAAGCAAGGCTACGACCGGTCCGTCTCTTATGCCGAGGAGCAAGCGTCCGAGATAATCGATTTCCCATCCGGGCAATGCTATGACTCAGACTTGTCATCCTCCCGTTTATCTGCGTCAGAGGAAGAAGATCAGGGGGGCTCTTTGTCTGAAGGGTCGCCAACTCCGGATGCCTCGGGAGGGCGCGCAACCGAGGCAGTTCTTACGCCGATGGGGTCAGTGCCAGGGTCGACCGTCGTCGAGGGTGCCGGGGACAGACCGTATGAGCCTTCCACTTTTGAGCTTCAGGGTGGGCCAGAGGCCTAATGTATCTGCTTTGCTTTCTCTTTTTACATGTCTCTTCCTTTTCCGAAGGAAAACTTTCCTTGTTGTGTTGGATAAAAAGTAAGGCAGTAGCATTATGATGAAGACTTAACTGTTTCAAATCACCATTACCGTATTTTGTTCAGCGTATCTGGAGTGGTTGGAAAGTGCCGATACTTTCTACGTGGATCTCGCCTGAAGGTTGGGTGAGCATCTAATAGGGTATCTTTCCATTTTCTCATGCTTTGAATGCTTGGCCGCTTCGTGTGTCCCGCTGGGGTGGAAACGAGAAGTTTGAGGTGACCGTTCGTAGGGAGAGGTCCCTTTGGCGTGTTTTTGATGGGAGAATCATTTAAGGCAAATAGCCTCCCTTTGCCTATAAAAGGTCTGAAGGGCGTCCCTTCCTCTCCACCGCTTAGGGTTTTCTCCGACAGTCTTTTCTCATTCTTTCTTCACGTAGCGTTGTGCCGTTATATTTGAAACATGGAAGACTCTCCGGAAGACGAAGCTGCCGATGACGGAGGGTAGAGAGTCCTTGCTCAGGGAGGCCTGGTCAACAGCTAGGAGCTCCGAATCGATGCTCGGTCGCTCTATCTCTTCGAGAAGGACCGATCGAGTACCCTCATGGTCAAGAGAGGAGGCAAGCCGAGAGAGGGCGTCTGCTCGGGAGTTTTCTTCTCGAGCTATTCGGACTACCTCAAAGCTCTCGAACTGCTGTGCCACGGCTCTGACCAGCTGGAGGTATTTGACCATCGATGCTTCTCGAGCTTCGTAATCACCGTTGACCTGGCTAGCGACTAGTTGGGAGTGAGTGTACATTCTGACTCGCTCAGCCCCCAGTCGCCGGGCCATGCGGGCTCCCGAGATAAGGGCTTCGTACTCAGAGGCGTTGTTGGATGCCTAGAAGTTAAACTTCAAGGCGTATTATAGCTCTACTCCTTCGGGGGACTTTAGGAAGATTCCAGCGCCACTTCCGGCTGAGTTGGAGGATCTGTCGACGAACAGTTCCCAGGTTGGCCCGGCGCGGACAGAGATTTTTCTTCGGTCGGGATAGTGCTCTTGGCAATGAAGTCAGCGAGCGCCTATCCTCTGATAGATGAACGAGGCCGATATGATATATCATAGGCCCCAAGCATGATGGCCCACTCGACGAGACGTCCCGAGGCTTCAGGGTGGGCGAGGATCCTCTTCAAAGGTTTGCCGGTCAGCACGGTGAGGGAGTGCCCTTGGAAATAGGGTCGGAGGCGCTTGGCCGAGATAACCAATGCTAGCACGAGTTTCTCGATTGTGGGGTACCTTCTTTCAGCCTCGTTGAGTACCTTGCTGGTGTAGTAGACCGGTCTCTCAACTCCCGAGTCATTTCTGACCAGGACTGAGCTAACTATAGACGGAGTCGCCGAGAGATAAAGATACAAGGCTTCACCTAGGTCGGGCTTAGAAAGCACCGAGGGTGAAGCCAGGAACTCCTTAAGCTCGGTGAACGCCCTTTGGCATTCCTCATCCCATACGAACGTAGCAGATGCCATTTTGGTCCCCCTCAACAGCTTGAAGAAGGGTAGGCATCGTTCGGCCGCGCGGGACAGGAATCTGCTGAGCGCAGTAATGCGCCCAGTGAGGCGTTGGACGTCTTTGATGCAGGTGGGTGGGCGCATGTCCAGGATGGCCTGGACCTTGTCTGGGTTGGCCTTGATACCACGCTGGGTGACTAAGAAACCCAGGAACTTCCCAGATCTTACTCCGAAGGCGCACTTGGTGGGATTGAGCTTCATATTGTACCTCAGGAGGGTGCTGAAGGTCTCGGCTAGGTCGGTGAAGTGATCCTCGGCCTTGGGGGTCTTGACGAGCATGTCATCAATATAGGCCTTGACGTTCCGACTGAGCTATCCTTCGAACATATAATTGACCAGCCTCTGGTACGTGGCTCCAGCGTTCTTCAACCCGAAAGGCATCCGGGTGTAGTAGTATACGCCGAAGTCATTAATAAAGGCGGTCTTCTCGACGTCTCCTGGATCCATTCTGATTTGGTGGTAACCTGAATAGGCATCCAAGAAATTGAGTATTTCGTTGCCCGAGGTTGAATCAACCAGTTGGTCGATGCTCGATAATGGATAGCAGTCCTTTGGTGTGGCCTTGTTCAAGTCGGTGAAGTCCACTCACATTCGCCACTTTCTCGAAGCTTTTGGCACCAGGACGACGTTAGCCAACCACGTTGGGTACAAGACCGGTCTAAAAAGACTAGTCTTTTATCCCTTGGTGACTTGGTCCTTGATGATCACCTGCTTCTCTAGCACGTGCTTCCTTCTACGTTGTTGTATGGGCTTTACGGTCGGGTCGAGGTTGAGCTTATGGATTACCGTCTCTTCCGATATTCCAGGGAGTTGATCATCAGACCATGCAAAGACTCCGGTATACGTGGAAAGAAACTCTTTGTATTGCTGCTGAACCTCAGATGGTAGGTCGGCTCCAATCTTTACTCTTAGGGTCGGGTCGTCGTTTAGGAAAACCGTTAGCAGCTCGCCCCCAGGCTCGGAGGTTGCGGGTTTTTCCTCGACTTCCCGGGGACCCTTGTTCTTCCTGTCCGGCCTTGTGGCTTCAACCGAGATATTATAGCACTTTCTGGCCATCGCTTGGTTACCTCAGACTTCCCCCACCCCATTTTTGGTGGGGAACTTCATCTTATGGTGATAGGTAGAGGGCATCTCTTTCGTTCGGCTAAGGATTCCTCGGCCGAAGATTGCGTTTTATGCTATCGTACCCTTGATCACTATGAAGTCCACCAAGATCATAACGGTTTTGGGTGTGGTGCCGAGAGTAACCGGCAGGCTTAGGGCTCCCTCGGGATAAGTGGCCTGACCATTGAACCCGCAAAGGGGGGTTCAGATCGGGCGGAGTTTGGACGGACTCTCCCCCATCTTAAGAAAACATTCGTAAGATAATACATCAGGGGCGCTTCCATTGTCAACTAGAATTCTATCTACGTTACAATGGTTTATTGTGGCCGATATGACTAGGGCGTAGTCATGCGGGGTGGTCAGCCCTTCTAGATATTGATCGGAGAAGACTATGACCTGGGGCTCGCTTGGTGGGGCCTTGGGATGCTCGACGGCTTGACTCGCCCGCTCAGCATGACGCTTCCTTCCTCGACTACTATCCCCTCCTGATGCGGCTCCTCCAGCGATGACGTTGATGTGGACCCCGCGAGGGGCGTTGTCGATTTCCTCTGGGGCGCCTCGGTCTTCCTCACGTCCAGCCATGAACCGGGACAGGTGTCCCTGGAAGAGGCGCTCGATCTCATCCTAGAGCTGGTGGCAATCACCGGTATGATGCCCGTGGTCACTGTGGAATAGGCAATGCTTGCTGCGATTGTGGTTTTTTGACCTCATTGGCTCGGGTTGGCGGAGAAGGCCCGAGCCTTTGATATCATCATATATGTCGTACACCTGAGCGGTTAAGGGAGTGTACCGCTCATACTTCAGGGACGGCTCCTTGTGCTCTCCGTCTCGGTTCCACCTTTTTCCTTGGCCCGAGCTTGACTCGGGTGCCCGCTTCTTGTCCCCCTCCCGACCCGAGCCGGTTGCGCCTCGGCATGCGCTGAGTACTTCTTCGCACTCGGCGTGGTGCAAAGTCAGAGTCACTAGCTCGGTAAGGGTCGAGGGAGGGTGGAGGATAAGTTCGCGGCGGAAGTTCTCGTCCCGGGTGCCCCCAGTCAGTGCGGTTATGGCCGAGGATACATCCAGGTGGGGGATTATCAGGGCTTCCGACTTGAATAGGTTGATGTAAGCCCGAAGTTTCTCCCCTTGCGCCTGTTTGAGAGCCAATAGCCCCGCTACCGACCTCGGGGGGCCGCTACTAGCGAAACTCTCCTTGAATACTCGCCCGAATTGCTTGAAATCCTGGATGGATCCGTGGGCGAGGGCCCGGAACCATGCTTGGGCACCTTGGACCAGGGTGATCGCAAAGGCTCGGCACTTGATGGCGTCGGACGCTCCATGAAGGGTCGTCAGGACGTCAAAGCTGTCGAAGTGGTCGGCCGAGTCGCCTTTGCCGTCATAGGACTTGAAGGTCGGGATGGAGGTTCTGGGAGATACCTCTACCTTCAAGATGTAATCGGAGAATGGAGATTTCTCCTCATCATCTGCCGGAGAGACATTTTGCAAGGCGCGTAGGGCACGCTCCTGCTCTGTGAAACGTCTCTCAAATTCTCGCAATCGGAGAGATAACTCCGGCTGTCGCCGCATTGTGGGGCTGGGAGGACTTCCTCGGCGCTCTCCGGGAGCTTCGGTCTATGGGTTTGGATGGCGTGTCGCAGATCTTCCCCTTTTTGGAGTGGAGGAGGCCTCTTGCTCCGGGGGAGGGGCTTGCGAAGGTCCCCCTGACCTGTTACGGATAATCTGCCAGCCTTGGAGGGTGAAGCGGCCTTCAGTAGTGTGCTGGGACGCGTTCTCACGGGGAGGGCTCTCCGGAGGGGCGCGTGAACTTCTATCCCTGGCCGCCTGGGTCCTCATGAGTTCCACGAGGATGTCTAGTTTTACGTTGAGGGCTTGGAAAGCGTCAGCGCCACCGTTGAGTGGTAGCCCTACCACAGCGGGGGGAGAGGGTGGTTCGTCGGCTGGGGTGTTAGCCTTGGAGGGAGAGTTTTGTGAGGCCTGAGAGGGGCCTTCACCTGCCGCCACCATGGCCTTTCCCCTGTCGTCGGCGGACCTCCTCCCTGAACTTCTTCGCACCATACTGGCTCTTTGGTCGTTTCCCACAAACGGCGCCAGATGAAGAGGCGTGGTCTCGCGTTGGACCTGAGCTAGGGGGATGATCACCGAATAGTGAACTGCAAGGAAGGGAAATGAATCAGGGGGCCTAGGGATGTTTCCCTGGGGTAAACCCTTCGATGCCTAAGTCAGTAGAGCAATGGTGGAAGCTATGAAGGGAGGAGGAAAAGAGAGGCGCGAGATCCCTCTACACCAAGGTGGTGAAGTGGTTCTTGCTCAGGGAATTTTAGGCGTGTGTTGGCCCTTACCTTCCATGGGAGGGAGTCCCAAGTTTAAATAGTGTGCAAGCCCCATTAGTCTCGTAAGCTGAGGAGTTTCAGGTTGGAGTTATGTCCTCAGCATGGACTCTCTACGTCCTCAGAAACTCCTGCTCATGAAGGGCTCTCAACGGCAGCGTGGATAAGCAATCGTCTGTTAAACCCATGCATGAAGGGTGCCAACCCTATCCGGGTAATAGGCATAGCTCGGATGAAGATAGGTCGGAGTGGGCGCTGAGCGCTTGCCTCTATCCCGGTGAGGGGATAACTCGGGCATGGATCTTCCTCCGTTCTGACCGATGTTCGGGCCTTCTGAGCCTAAGGGCCGCCGAGGAAGAATTTGATCCTGAGTAATCTTATTGGGCCTTTTATTCTAAGTGGGCCCTGCGGGGCTATCACTTGGATGAGCTGGGTCTCGTTGGGTCTTGACGGACCTAGTTTGGCTGCTCTTAGATGGGCTATAGAAATCCCCCTCTCCAATATCCATAAGTCAATAGCTTCATATCCTCATCAATTCCATGCATTTTGGGTTTGGTTTAACTTAGTTTATGCATTTGGAAAGTTCAAAGCAAATGAGCACTTGTCATTACATGAGATGTGCTTAAACAAGTTCAATGCTCACTCTTGAAGATTATGCATGAAATGCATTGATGAACAATGAAAAAGACTTATAGAACCTTCATTTATAGGCCTCATGCAAGCTAAAGGATTTCATGTTTAAGGTTCATGAAATACATTCTCAACCCATCAAGATATATGCTACGATGTTCACACAATTAAGGATTGGAATGAGAAACTATGCATTCACACAAAACCAAGCCATGCAACCATAATGCACCTTAAATGTCATGGATCAGGTCTAACAAGGAGCGTATAACGGGGTAAGAGCCTTACCAATGGTTCTTGACAGTACATGACATATACCACCTGTTTTGGATTGTACAAGAGCAAGGTGCTTATCCACACGTTAGGTTCACCAGGTGACTGCCATGAGATTATAAGTTTGATCCATTTGATCCTGCAAGCAAGATAGTTATGGTTAATACCGTTCTTGTTTACGTTAAAGAGATTATGAAACCTCTTACCTCTTGTTAAACCAACATATTCAAACTAAGGATCAAGACCATGTAACCGTTGCCATTTGCCATCTCAACCATACATAAACAATAAGAGCATGAATGTACACAGTCATCAAGAACATGTTCAATCAACCATAGGTTTGGCTATCAGCACTTAATCACATATTAAGTTTAGTTATCATCAAAACCATAACTCGACAGTCATCAAAATCATAACTCAATAGTCTTACCACTTCCTTCACGTACAAAGTAGCTAAAACATCTACTGTCCACTTTGACTTAATGGTCAAGAAATGAGCAGATTTAGTCAACCTATCCACAATTACCCATATTGCATCGAAGCCTCCACGAGTTCTCGATAAGCTCATTATAAAAACCATGCCAATGCTCTCCCACTTCCACTATTGTATGTCGAGAGACTTTAATTTCCCGGCAGGTCTGAAATGCTCGGCCTTCACTTGTTGGCATACCAGACATGTACTCATGAACTCTGCCACTTCCCTCTTCATGTTTGGCCACCAAAAGGTCCTTTTTAAATCTCAGTACATCTTAGTGGCTCTAGGATGAATAGTATACTTGGACCTATGGGCTTCTTCAAGGATCTTATTTTTCACTTCGGCTAAATTAGAGACACAAGTCCTTCCCCAGAACAACAACCTGCCATCATCGGCAAACAGAAAATCTGGTCGATTGCTCAAACTTCCTTTGATCTCTACCAACACGGGGTCATTATCTTGCAAGGTCTTGATCTCCGTCAACAGCTCTGGACGAAGTTGAACCTGAGTGATTAAAACTTGATCTTTCTTCTCACCAATGCAAATGTCTAGACTAGCCAACTGTTCCAACAGTTTCCATTCTTGTAACATGAGACTTGACAACTTTGCTATCGGCTTGCGGCTCAAAGCATCAGCCACTACATTACCCTTCCCAAGGTGATACTCTATCAAAAAGTCAAAATCCTTCAAATATTCAAGCCATCTTCTCTGCCTCATATTAAGCTCTTTCTGAGAGAACAAATACTTCAAGCTCTTATAATCAGAAAATACAGTGAAGATCTCTCGATACAAGTAGTGTCTCCAAATCTTTAAAGCAAACACCATTGCAGTGAGTTCCAAATCATGGACATGATAATCTCTTCATGCTTCCTCAGCTGTCTAGAAGAATAGGCTATCACCTTTCCATGCTGCATAAGCACACAACCTAGGCCAATGCCTGAGGCATCAGTATAGACTTCAAATCCTCCTTCTCCAGAAGGCAAGGCCAACACAGGGGCAGTGGTCAAACATTCTTTTAGAGTTTGAAAACTCCGTTCACAATCTTCCGACCACTCGAATCGGTTCTCCTTGCGAGTCAATCTAGTCAGAGGTACTGCAATCTTGGAGAAATCCTTAATAAATCTTCGATAGTAACCTACTAGGCCTAGAAAAGTTCTCACTTTGGTTACATTCATAGGCCTATCCCAGTTTCTCACTGCCTCTACCTTAGAGGGATCTACAGAA
This sequence comes from Amorphophallus konjac, assembly GCA_022559845.1. Lineage (NCBI taxonomy): Eukaryota > Viridiplantae > Streptophyta > Magnoliopsida > Alismatales > Araceae > Amorphophallus > Amorphophallus konjac. Next base: position 81,937,310 of record CM040125.1, read on the forward strand.
ATTTCATCTTTAAAAATAATATGCCACATAAAAGACACTTCTTGCAACTAGAATTCACACTTACTAAACTTGCCGTACAACTGCTGGTGCCTTAATATCTGTAACGCCATCCTCAGGTGCTCTGCATGCTCCTCCTTGCTCTTGGAGTATATCAAAATATCATCAATAAAAACCACGACCAATTGATCAAAGTAGGGCCGGAACATACTATTCATCAGCTGCAAGAGCATTTGTTAGACCAAAATGCATTACAACAAACATCAAATGCCCATACCTGCTACAGAATGCCATTTTAAAGATATCTTCATCCTTGATCCGCAACTGATGATATCCCGATCGCAGATCAATCTTGTAAAAATATTGTGCTCCTGCTATCTGATCGAACAACTCATCTATTCTCAGCAACGGGTACTTATTCTTGACAGTAAACTGGTTAAGCTGGTGGTAATCAATACATAGCCTCAGAGAACCATCCTTCTTCCTAACAAACAACATAGGGGCTTCCCACGGGGATGTACATGGACGAATAAACCCCTTCTCAAGTAATTCCATTAATTGCTCTTTCAATTCTCTTAACTCCGTAGGAGACATACGATACGGAGCTTTAGAAACTAGAGATGCGCCAGGAATTAGACCAATATAAAAGACTACCTCTCTCTCAGGCGGAAGTCCTGGCAAATCTTCAGGAAACACATATGAAAAATCTCAGACAATAAGGATGTCCTTTAACTCCAACTCCTTCTTGTCGGTCAAAGAAACCAACGTCAAAAATGCTTAACATCCTTTCCTTAACAACCTCTCGGCCTGAAGCGCCGAAATAAGTGGCACAGACTTAGAATGCTTAACCCCGATAAAAGAAAGCTCGGGGTGCCCAGAAAAAGACACGGTGCCAGATTTACAGTGAACACTAGCCTTATATCTTGCTAACCAATTTGCTCTTAGGATTACATCATAATACTTCATCTTCATATATACCAAATCAGCTGGCATATTCTGCCTACAAACCAAAACCTTACTAGAGGAATAATAGTACTTAATTGTTGAACCATAACAAATAGGGGTTGATATTTCCAGTTGAGAGTTCATCAATACAGGTTTCATAGATAAAGACTTAGCAAACCTTTGAGAAATAAAAGAATGTGTTGCTCCGGTATCAAAGAGCACGAATGTAGGCTTATCAAAAACAACAAGTGTACCTTCAACCAATCCACCCTCCTCGGTGGCTTCTGCCTCGCTCTCCTGTGGGGCTTGGAGCTTGCCCTATCGCTTCTAGCCTCCTTCCGACTTGCTCGGTGTAGCTTGATCTGACAGGAGAGGACACTCAGGGATATTGTGGTCCTTGCTCCCGCAATGCAAACATGCGCCTAGCTTATGCCAGCATTCTTCCATCTTGTGACCCGAACGATCACAATACTTGCAAAGAGCTTTGAACAATGTAGCCGATCCCACCTTCTTGTTGTCACTTCTCGGCTTCTTATCCTTCCACGAACTAGACCTGCCAGTGGGCCTCTTCTTGCCATTATTGGGTTTGAAACTCCCAGAACCAGTTGTCTGCTCTTTCTTTGTGTTCCTCCCACGGATCCTCTCAGTCATCTCTATGGTATCTTTGAGAACTTGTGCCTTCCTCACAATTTCAACATAAGTGTGGATCTCCAGAGGTGCCAATTGGTTAATATACTGAAGCTTTAATTTATTGAGAAACCTCTTGGCCTTCATCTTTTCAGTGGACACCAAATGCGTCGCATAGTGGGATAACCTAGCGAACTGAGCTTCATATTCAGCAACCAATAAGTTCCTTTGCTTCAAAGCAGTGAACTCCGCTGCCTTCTTTTCATGTACTCTATCCGAGAAATATTTATTGTTAAAAAGCTCCTCGAACTCTTTCCATGATACCTGCCTATCTCCTAGTGTGGCTTTTATTGATTCCCACCATGCACTAGCATCACATTCCAACTAGAAGGTAGTCAAGAGAACACGCTCTTGGTCACTGCATTGCATAACTTCAAAAATCTGCTCTATCTTCTTTAGCCAATGCTCGGCTTCATCAGGATCCGCCGACCCGCCAAATCGTGGCAGATTCAATCCTCAAAAATTCTGATGGAGATCATCGGCCCCGTGGTGTGCTGCTCTTCCTTGGGCCACCTGCTGGAGGGCCCGAGTCAAACCATGCACCGTACGCTGCATAT
>CM040125.1:83947428-84300825 GCA_022559845.1 Amorphophallus konjac
AGGTTAACACCAACAAGGTGTGTTCTTATTTCATGCATTATTGTCTATTTATATTAAAAACTTGATGCTACACACACTTTGATTTCTAGTATATCTTCTTGTTGGTTGTTTGTTTATTTTTGCAAGGGTAATCAATAAGAAAAGATCTATTCATCCGCCAGTCGATTGGAAGAGAAGGTAGCACTCACATCTCCCCGCTCCTTTTCAAAGGTACTTATTCGTAATCACCACCCTTTATTCATTGTTATATTCTTTTGAGGCCCGCGAGTCTCTGGCGATCACACTCCTATCTTAGCATCTATATGCTCCCTTCCCCTTCTTTTACTCCTTTTCACACCACATTAATTCTTTATAATTTTTCTTTGTGGATTTTTTAATAATCTAAAAATAGGCGATCATGGTGGGACATCTCTTGTTTTTTTTTTGATTACCCTTTCCCTTTGGCATCCGCGTGTGCCCTCTCCCTTTTGCACCCACGGTGCATCTCCCTTAGTGCTCCACGTAGCACTTCCCCTTTTTTTATCATTTTCATCTCTCATGCACCGCGTGCACAACTCCCTCCCTAAGTGATTAACAATTTGTTACATTTTATAAAATTCCTTTTCTTTATCTAAAAAAAAATTGGGCATGCCATGCTTTAGATTATCTTTTGTTGATTGCCATAATTTATGTTGAGTTATGTACTTAGTGTTTTACCTTGTTTTTCCATCGGATTTTTCTCATTTTGATAGTTCTCTGGCTGTTGCACAGGGCGCCTGAATGTGGTTGCCCAGTGAACCGCGTTCGGCTGAACGCCGTTCCCCATCTGACCGTGTTCAACCTCTGTCAAAAAAAAAATTGCATCCAAACAGTGGACACCAATTCAAAGAATTGGCGCCTACTGTCCCAGACGACAATTCTTCTGTTCTTCATAGAACCCCCTTGTTTTGTGTTCTGTTTTGCATTATTCTTGCATATTATTGTTCATACATGCATTTCTCATTTCTTTTGCATTAGTTCCTGCACTTAGGGCATTTTGGCTTGGGAAACCTCCTCTCCCTACACTTTTTAGGAGATTTTTACCCTCTCTTGGTGAAGGAAGGACCCTCCAATTGAGAACTCCTCTCATTGGACCGGAATCTCCTAAGCCAAGGCCTCTGTAAGTCCCCGACATCGAAGGACTCCCTCTTCGATCACTGGGTTGTTTGTACCTTTGAAGTTCCCCGAGTTTAGTTGGCCTAAATGTGGTGAGATAAATAGCCTAGTTGAAATTGAAGTGAACTATATTGAAACTAGGTTCTTACCTTGAGTGAATTGCATAACCCTTTTAAAATCATTTAATTCACATCAAGGTTTAACTTAAAACTAAGCGTAAACATTCACTTGTTTGATATCTTTGCAAAGTTGATTTGATTGGATTATTGATTGCTTTGCATGATGTTTCACTTTGATAACAACCAACATGTCTAATCATATCTATAACTATGAGGATAATCAACCTAGCACATCTTACAATCCTCAAATCTATAATTCTCACCACAACTCCCATAAGGGATTTCACTCCAATTCTCATGGTTTTGTCCACCCCGTGGGTAATTCTCAATTTCATAATCCCTCGCACCGATCGTGAGCCTCTACACCCCGGGAACTGTGTCCATATAACGAGAAGGTCTCCCAAGATTTGCATCTCACCCCTCAACAAATCCAAGTCCTTAAGGCTATTGTTGGGGGCGTAGTTTCTTCTCCTCACCCTCCTTCTACTCCCTCTCGGGTGGCCCATCACCCACTTCCTTCCATTCATCCTCTCTCTCGGGTGGCCCATCACCTGCCTTCTTCTATTCATCCTCCCTCCCGAGTGGCCCATCACCCACCTCCTTCCACTCATCCTCCCTCTCGGGTGGCCCATCACCCGCCTCCTTCTATTCATCCTCCTTCACGGCCCCAAGGCCCATGCGCTCCTTGCACCCCGATTCAACTGGGACCGTTTACGGGTCAGCCCATCCACCCTTCATGTCAAGCCCCTCCAACGTCTCATGGCCAACCCTCTACTTCTCAAGTCGCTCCCCTCCAACAAGTCCTCATTGACAAAATCGCTAAGATGGAAGAACAATTAAAGATGGTCACAAGCCCGCGGCCTCCTCCTCCTCCTCAAGTCAATCCTCTTCATTCTTTCATGGAGCAAATAACCAGATGGAGAAAGATTAGAAGGAGAAAAGAGATGAAAATGGCATCGTAAATATAAGTGATGAAGTTGGTCCGGGAAGTTTCATTGGTCAAGTGGACGTCGTCTGCCCACCACCCATTCATCCCACTCATTCATATGGCCCCCCGCCTCCACATCCACATCCACAAAATCCTTCACATCATCATCATATTCCTCCACCCATCATTACGCCTCCTCACCACGGCGTCAACTTGAACCTGATCATGAAGGATGTGAGTCAGACCAGGAAGAATTGAAGATGACACAAGATGAATATTTTAAAAATACACCTACTCCGAGTTTTCTTCGCTTTCCTCTTCCTCCATTACCGCAAGAACTCCTTTCTTAGGATGATGCCACCATTCTCACCCCCATTTATGAAACCTCATGGTGCTATGATGATGGGTCGATCCTCCAACAACCTACATCGATGCATCATGAACCTTCCCCTACCCTTAAAATCTCTCACCCCACTAAAATCAGACGCTTTATCCGCACTAAACCTACCACCACTCAACCTCCTACTACCATACCTCCAACTACACAATTAACCTCCACACCACTAGCCTTCTCCGAGCCTTTCACCACTTCTCCAATTTGCCAACCAATTAACCCTCCATCATCGCCACCTCAAACTTCCATTATTCCTATTACCGCTTCTCCACATAACCCTTCACTTAAACCCATGGCTGACCCTGAGCAGGGACCACCTATTTTTGCACTCGAGCCAACCTTGTCTGCTCCCGAGGAAGGGGAGAAGCTCGTTGTGTTTGAACCTCCACTCTTACCTACCCTTCCTCCAACACCTTCCATCAAACCTCCATCACCCATTGGGCCTACCGCCTCCATCTCGCCTCCTTCCTCCACCTCCCCTCGGAGTGGGTGTATGAGTACAAATACATGTGCCAAAGATGATGTCCAAGAGCTGGGCATGAAGAATTTGATTGCGGCTATGCCTTTCAAAGTTCAAGATTTCATTTGCCGGATGCCAATTCGTGATCTTGTGCTGGGCACCATCGAAGAGGCCAAGTCTCGGCCAATGCTCACCAAGCCCAATTCTTATGAATTGATGCCATATCGGCCCAAGGCCAAGATCATCAAGATTACATTACTTATTCATCAAAATGCTTTTGAAGCTCTCATTACCCCTCAATCCGTCACGGTGCAAATACCTTGTCAAGAGAAGGGGTCCTCCTCAAACATTGTTATGACACATTCTGTTGCTAAGGAGGTGATGAAGTCTATGCTCAAGGGCAGGGCAGGGCTGGGCATCCCTTGTTAGAAGCTTTCGATATCAAGTTTATTCCTTCTTCACTTCCACACAAGGGGCAAGTGCCCGCATTACCAAGCAATTTTCACGAAAACATTCCAAGAGCCTTGAGCGTTGTAAAGCTTCCAATGCCTAAATTACGACTCCCTCATTATTGATGTTCCTCGCCTTTCATGGGAGTTACCTTTAAAGAAGCCAAACTTATTTTGTGTCAAGGTTCCCACACTGCAAGTGGAGCTCCCGAAATTTCATGACTACTTGCCGAAAGAGTTGCCGCTTACTTTGAATTAAACAATGGTTGAAACCTCATCAAATGAGAGCTTATGGGCATTAATTTCACCCATCAAGCCATCCGGACAAGCACGCTATTTGCCCTAGAGGGGCGAGCATTCTTGTAATGAAGGGCCTTCCACCGATCCACTCACTTTCTATTCTACTCCATCCACATTCTTATTAACCACCAATTTCTTTCTATTGGCCACCCATTGGGTGAGAAGGAGGATCTCATCCTTGCATTTTACGCATTCCTTGCATTCCATGCATATGCATTCATATTCATTCCTCCTTCCAGGGTCTCTTGACCCTCATCTTCACTATCTTCCGGAACTTCTAGATTTTCACTATTCTATTCCATCTGATCCACTTTTATCTCTAGATTCCCTACCTCCCCTCCCAGGGCATCGCGTCCCTCCCCATTTTCTTCCTCCAAAACCTCTGGATCATTTATTTTATTCCCCTATCCTTCCTGGGCATCATACCCCCTCTTATTTTCTCCCTCCGGAGCCTCCAAATTCCTCGTCTCATTCTCCTAGCTTCCATGAGCATCGCTCCTCTTCTTATTCTTTTATTCAGGAACCTCCGGACTTCTCCCTCCTTTTCCTATCAATTTTCCTAGGGCATCGCGTCCCTTCCCCTCCTTCGAAACCCCTGGACTTCTTCCCTTTCCTCCAATTTATCCTTCTACTTTTAAGGGGCATCGCGTCCTTTGTTCTTGCCTTCCTCTAGAATCATATGTTCTGATATCTTTTCCCTGGGCATCACGTCCCTCAGTATTTTCTTCCTCTGGAACCTCCTGATCTTTCCTACCATGATTCTCATCCTCTGCCTTTGGGCCCTCTGGATCCACCTCTTTCAATTTACTAATTCCTTCTTTTAATTCCTCCCAATCCCGGGGCCGACCCGATTTCTCCCACATCGATTGCTCAAGGCATCTGTCCTTTCTCACACTATTTTCGACGTTGTATTCCTCACTCCTCCCATTAATTTTCTTTTCCTTCTATAAAACCTTTCATGTGATCAAGGTTTTTACACCTTAGTGAGAGAGTTCTAGCCCTCACCTCTTTTCCTTTTATCCTTATTCGTTTGAGTCTGATCTTGACATCACTCCTTCATGTTAAGCCACTTCTCATCCTTGCTTCTTATATTTTTATCTGCCAAATGAGGACTATAAATCTCATGTTTATCAATATCACCTCCGGCAATTGCTTCTACAAAGGTCGCAAGGTAATTCATTTGCGTAAGTATGAATTCCCATTACCTCTTTCATCTCTACGCACGGTTCTTAAAACGAAGTGTTTCTTGACTTGATTAAGAGTGGTAGTTTAGGCCTAGTCCTAGGTCTTTATTTAAGTTAATGTCAAACATGAGTCTTAGGCTTGCTACTGCAGCACATTTTGGTTATAAGAACCCCGCACTGGGAGTTCGGCATTCTCTCCCCACTCATTAAGAGCAACCCTTAGTATAGGCATTGCACACACTTCACGGCATCCTTAGCCATCTCCTTTGGTAAACACCGTTGCTAGTTAGGCCATGCTCGAGGGCATAAAGTCTTTTCTCTTCTTTACTCTGCCGAAATATGAGGGTAGAGGTAGTCTGGGCAAAACAACCAACCTAAGCACACCCCGACAAGAGGAAGTCTCAAATAGGGGTAGTCTATTAAGACCTTATTCTCAATTTCAATTTCAATTTCAATATCTATCGAGTCCAAAGGACAAAAAGAAACTAATGATGATCAAATGAAAAAGAAAAGCAAAAGAAATAATATTCAAGAATGTGGCATGGCAAGAGGGCAGTATAGTTTCCCCGCGGGACATCATGAGCCCGGTTGTATGCGTGCCTAAAAGAGAATTAAGGTTCGATGATATGATGAAAAGCCCCAGCGCAATAGACTGAGTCTCTAGGGGCTGTACTATGGAAGGAAGTTAAACCCAATATCTTCTTAACTCATATCAGGCTTATTCTCAATTTTATTCTCTTCTCCCTCCAAGACCGAGTGTTTCTCGAGTATGGCCTTAGTAGGGACACCGCTAATCAAAGACAGCCGACTAACGAGCGCCACCTTCAATGCACGACCTACTTTGGGCAGTTCTTAAGCAAAGGGGAAGGAACAAGGACCCCTAACCTGTGGTTTGAACTACCCTTGGTGCTACAATTAGCAATGTCTAAACCCAAAATCCAAAAAAAAAATGAATATTTTTAAAATCCATAAAAATTCAAATATTTTAAAAATCCATAAAAAAATAAATAATTTCTAAGAAAATTCATAAAAATTGAAATATTTTCAAAATCCATAAAAATTGCATAGTCTGAAAATCAAAAAAAAATTACATTGTATTTTCCAGATGGTGTCATCAGGGATAACTTCTACAAGAAGGACCTAGAACACAGGATGTGTTCTCTCTTTCCACTTATATTGATTCCTCCCTGTATTCTAAAAAAATTATCAATCTTTCATGATTTTCCATCATGGGCATCATCTACTATCATCTCTCAATCTTTCTAAGTTACTCCTGCTAATCAATCTCACCTAATTCTCCATGCCACTCTGGACATCACTTTGATCATTCAAATCAAAATCTCATGATCAGCCAAGTTTGTCATCCTCATGGTTCATAATAACAACAAACAATGATGCTTTGTATGTTTAACACTTTGATGCTTTACATGCTATGCTATTCATGCTATGCTTTCCATGTTATGCTTAAATTGCTTTAATTCATTGCTTGTTGTATTTTATGGTATCTTGGCTAATAAATTTTGAGCACAGAAAAAAACTCTTTGGTCCCACCATCCGGGCATCATCCAAGTCCCACGGTGACTGCATTTCTTAAATCACAACATGCTCATTACCTTCACCATCTTCCCTGTATGCATTTTTACTATATGTTATCTACGCTATTAGATTATATCAAGGACCTTGTGGCTTTGATAAATCTAAAATTTGAGTTCCCCTTCATCAAAAATAATGATAATTTCAGAGGAATCTTAGTCGCATGGATATGCCGTTGAGCCGTTTAAGACTTGGGACGATGGTTCTCTTTTGCGAGTTGGTGCGCGGATAAACGGGCTTTGACTTAGTATCAGCTCATGAAATCGGTGTCTTAACTCAGTCTGGGTAACTTAACAATATTATCTTTGATTACTTTCTATTTTAATTTATTTTAATTTTCTCTTTAAACCCAGCATGCATTCATGTATGACTTTGAATTAACTTTGAAAAATCCCTTTTGTAAGTTTGATTTTGAGAGTCAATTGATTATTAATTCTTGATATGAGATATTCCATTCTGAATTGAGTCCTCAGTTCATCTTGTTGTCGTTTTGGGTTGTTTCCTTGAAAAACTCTTTTGTTTGGATCTCTATCCTCTTATTCAATTTTTTCCCTTAGATCGACCTTGGCTGCAGCACATCCACATTGGCAGGTAACTGCTCCCCAATGGTGAAACCTACAGGTTTACGAGCTGTTGGTACTTCCACTGCGCTGGAAGTTGATCGCCTTCTTTTTCTCTCCTTCGTGCCCGCGTGCACACTTATCCTTCCTATCATCCAAACAATTGTTGAGTTCATTGAACCTTCTCAAGATTGCTTCATCTTGAACTTTGAAACAATTCTTATTAAGTGGTGTTGATTGCGTGTCTCATCACACCTTGGCATCTACTTTTCAGTTTACTCTCACCTCACTCTATTTCATTTTACTTTGCTTCACTTCATTACACTTTATTTCATTCCATTCCACTCCGTGTCACTCTATTGCAAAGCAGACGCTAAGGCGGGACAGCTGTAGGCACGCCCAAGTTGACATCATTTTTTATACATCACCTATCACATCATAATGCCCCAAGTTGACCCTCAAATCGATTTATTTGAGTGATTTTCCCCACTTTTCTTGATTATCTAACTTTCTCTTATTTTCTCTTATTTTTTCAGATTTTTTTAGGGTTTTTCGGAAAGATTCCAGAGCCTTTTTGAATTCGCGTCAGCTACTTGGATGCTAGTTTTAATTCACGTCAGCCTATTGGACACCAATTTCAGAAAATTAGAAAACGCTAATTCTTGATAAATTCAACGTCCGTCCGAAAAGGCGCCAATTTTTAATTTGTGTCCAGTGACATGGACGTGAATTCTTTTCTTCACAATTTCACTGCCAATTCATGATAAATTATATATATTTTGAATCCACGCCCCTGTAGAAGGTCGCAAAATATTTAATTGGCGGCCTGGACTTGGACGCGAATTCTTTTCTTCATCATTTTGTGCCTAAATGGCATAACTTTTGAATCCACGTCTTTCTAGGAAGGCACTAATTTCTAAATTGGCATATGAAGAAGTCAACGCGAATTCTCTTTCTATATTTTGACCTTTTAATTCCTACCAAAATTCGTATTTATATGTAATTCGCGTGAGACCTTGTGGACACGAATTTATTTCTAATTTAGGTAATTTCTAAACTTTCCACATTTGAATTCCAATTAAAATCTTTTCGCTTGGACGCGTCTTTAATTAGCGGCCACTAGGTCGGACGTGAATTCTTACAGAATTCCGAATCGAACAACAGCCCTTTCCTTCCTCATTTTAACATCCTTTTCCACTTGGGAAAGGGTTCCTATGACTTTCTAAGGTTATGAGGACACATGGCAGATGCATTCCTCTCTCCAAATCCCATCAAAACTTAATTATATATTTTTAAGGGAATTAAATCTCTGAATTTTCACTCTATAAATAGGACCCCCCTCTCCCTTGTATTTAAGGCTGAATGTTTGGATCTTGGGGAGGTGCTGCTGGACCTAAGTGCCAAGGAGGAGTCTCCCATGTGTTCAAGGTTACATCCCTTTGGAGCTCTTCCGCCTTTGAAGACTATTGAAGATCTTTGAAGCCCTCCCCCACTTGGAGAAAATCAATAAACTTTTCATATTCCTCCTCCTCTTATTATTTCATTAGTTTAGTTGCATGCATCATAACCTCTTTGTTGTTCAATTTTCATCATCTCAACCACATTGAGATCCTCCTTTTGTGCAACACTTGCACACCTTTCCATCTTTTCTTCATCACATCATATTTTCCTTACCCTCTGCATATGGGTTTAAAGGTTAACACCAACAAGGTGTGTTCTTATTTCATGCATTATTGTCTATTTATATTTAAAACTTGATGCTACACACACTTTGATTTCTAGTATATCTTCTTGTTGATTTTTTGTTTATTTTTGCAAGGGTAATCAATAAGAAAAGCTCTCTTCATCGGCCAGTCGATTGGAAGAGATGGTAGCACTCACATCTCCCCGCTCCTTTTCAAAGGTACTTATTCGTAATCACCACACTTTATTCATTGCTATATTCTTTTGAGGCCCGGAGTCTCTAGCGATTACACTCCTATCTTAGCATCTACATGCTCCCTTCCTCTTCTTTTACTCCTTTTCACACCACATTAATTCTTTATAATTTTTCTTTGTGGATGTTTCCTTAATCTACAACGCCTAAGAGGACAAGTGGTTCACTAATTAGGACCTTGTGAAAGCAAGGGGAACCTCCCATTGTCCCACCTCTTATCTGGCCGGTGGACCATCTTGGTAGTGGGTATTGATCCATCATTTGATAGAATAAGTGATTGATAAAAAAAAATAACAACAATCCCCCCCCCAAAAAAAAATACTCTTCTCTTCTTGGTCCTAGTGCATGCAAGGGAGAAGATCCCTACATCCAACTTTAATAGGACCTATTGCTGAAATTGAGAGACTTGTGCATTTCAGAAACCAACATCAAGATCAAATGGCTGATAACAATGAACCTCCTAAACAAATGAATGACTATTTCATCCTTAATCAATACCAACCTTCATTCTATGTTGAAGGACCTCAAAATCAAGCCATTCAATATGAAATTAAGTCCAGCACCATCCAAATGTTACCTTCATTTTATGGAAACACGTAATGAGGACCCATAAAAACACCTTGATGAATTCTTGCAAATTTGCTCTATAGTCATGATCCAGAACTTTTCTGATGATGCCCTAAGATTAACTCTTTTCCCATTTTCTCTAAAAGATAAAGCCAAATATTGGTGAGGGACTTAGGGGAAACCTATAGAAACATGGGCCGAAATGCAAAAGGAATTTCTTAAAAGTTCTACCCCATAGGCCGGACCAATACTATGAGGAGGGCTATCACTGGATTCACATAAAATCCTGGAGAGCAAATTCATGAGTCTTGGGATAAGTTGAAAGATTTGTTAAGAAAATGTCCTCATCATGGATTATCAAGGTGACAGGTTATTCAGGTATTTTATGAGGGATTGACTAAGAATTATAGATAAATGGTGGATGCATCTTGTGAAGGAGCGCTTATGAGTAAAAGTGAGGACGAGGCATATGAACTATTTGAAATGCTTAGTGAGAATTCAATTAGCCATGCTTCTATGTCCTCTTATGAAAGAGCAATTGGGCCTTCTAAATGGGCCAGGCTATATGAGGTCAAGAATCAAGGGGAGTCTGAGAATAGAATGGAAATCAATTCCATTACTCAGAGGTTGAACAAAATGGATATGTTGGCCCAGAAGATGGATAAGGTTGATTTGATGGCCCAGAAGTTAGATCAACTCTTGGCTTTGGATAAACAGGAACCTACCTTCCCATCTACCTCTCACCCACTCTCGGAGCCCACACCCCAAGAAGTTTGTGTTCTTTGTGCTAGTCTAAATCATCTTGTTTCTGATTGCCCCATGGCAGCCCAACTTCCTCCTTTCATCCAAGAACAAGTTTTCACTGCCCAGGGAGTTTCCAAGCCTGCCTATGATCCATACTGTAACACTTACAACCCAGGTTGGAGAAACCACCCTAATTTTTCTTGGATAAATCAGCAAGTTGCATCCCAACCATCTAATCCCTCTGTCAATCAAGCCCACAAACAACCCTTTCAAGCCTAGTTCCAAACTCAGCCCAACTTTCAAGGAAGTCCCTATGGACCTCATGCTCCATTTCCTCAGTCTCAAGTTCAGCACCCGCAGGCCCAATACCCTCAAGCCCAATACTCTCATGGCCAATACCCTCAGTTTTGATTTAACCAGGCCCAGGTTCCTTATCAACAACCTCCTCGGCCCAACTTTGAAGAAAAATTTAAGCAACTCAAACAATTGATTTTAACTTAGCAGCAATCTATTTCCAAATTGGAGAGTCAAATCGGGCAACTCGCTGTAGAGAGCATGAGGAGGGAAGTAGGCCAACTTCCTAGTAACCTGTGGCCAACCCCAAAAATCAACCTCCTGGTTTCCCTCAACGAGTTGCTCTTCTTCCTCAACCAGGCCCACCACCGCCTCCCCATCCTCCAGGTCCTCAATTTGAAAATGCTAAAGCCATTTCAACTCTTAAGAGTGGAAAAATATTAGATGATCCATATAAGGCTAAGGTGGGGGGTGAGAGTTTGGCCCAGGTAGCCCAGCAAGATGAAAGTGAAAGTGAGGAGGAAGGGCTTATTATGAAGGATGATGTCAAGGGTAAGAAGAAATCGGAGGAGGAGCCCAAAAATTATTTGCCAAAAGTCCCATTCCCTGATTCTCTGAAACCCAAGCTCAATATAAGAAACCACCGGCCCAACAAGGAGTTAATGTGATGGGGACATCACCCAGGGTTCCCTCTGGCTCGACACCTCTCTCCCTCCCGGAGACGGGTAGGATGCGGCTTCACGACTTGATGGGTCCACGACGACACCTGGGCTTACTACTTGGATCATATTGATGTATTTTCCCCTTTTCTTGAGTCATTTTGATGTATTTGCCTTTATTTTGAGTCTTGTCCCTAGGTCATCATGTTATTTACCTATGTTTTTATCTTCATGTTAGGCTAGAGTGTCATATGGGCCCAATTAGAAGGGCCTGGCCCAGGGGCGCCCTCTCCCTTCCCCACCCCCTTGCTTATTTGCTTTTGGCACTTATCTCAGGGACTTCTATGTAATTGTTGGGATCCCTATAAATAGGACCCCAACTCCACTTGAGATGGTTAATGAAAGTTTGAAGAATTTGAGCATTAGTGCACCTCTCCCTCTCTCTCTAGCCTTCTCTCTCTCACTTAAGGGGGCGAACCCCTCTCTCTCTCTTCCCCCTTCTCTCTCTCTCCCTTGGGTGAACCTGCCCCTTCCCCTTCCCCCCCCCCCCTTGCTACATCATCAGCCAACTCACCCTTCTACCCTTTCACCTCCCCAAGAGCAATAACTCCCATCAATACCTCCACTTCCCCAAGCAACCCTTCCCATTCCCCATACACCTTCCCCACCTCCAAGGCACCCTTCCCTCTTCCCCAAGCAACCATTCCACTCCCCCACACCCCCATTCATATCCCTAGGGGAATCAAACCCCACTCTCAACACAAGTTGCGCACCCCCCCCTCCCCATCTACCCATCCCCCTTGCCTTGGCCGACCCCCTCCCTCACCCCTCTCATAGCTGCGGACCTCTCACCCCTCCACCCTCTTGGACCTCCTCATTCCCTGCTCCACCCCTCTCACCATTCCTAAACATCCCTCCCCCATCAACCATCACCCCACCACTCCCACTATTGCTAACTACCACTTCCATTAGCCTAGTTCCACCACCATCTCTTTCACTTTGCCCAAGTCTGCAGGTGGCAGAGAAAGGGTCGACTTGCAGGAGCATCGACGGATTCATACGGCGTTGTATGAAGGCGTATCATACAATTCTGGAAAGGTCCTCCAGTTAGCTTGGCAGGCAAGGTGATCCCGTCCAATTCTGAGTTCGGGGCTGTCCGGGAGAACCATTATCCCCCGACTGCGCTGGGCTCCCTTTGCAGAGTGCCTGAACCCGGTTAGAAGCTGCTCCACGACCAACGGCGGAAGATTCAGGCCAAGAGCCCTTCTACAAAGATCTTCCTCCTTCAGTCCTCTGTTAGAATCATAAATCAGAACCGCGTTCGGCATCTGGAGGCCAAAGTTACCATTTTTCTCCCTCAACTGCACGAGTCTGCCTCCCACAGTCCACAGCGACCTGCCTCCACTCTTCTGAACCCCCTTGTCTTCTCCGACATCAGACGGCTTCCCCGCCAATTTTGCTGCAAAGAGGGCTCGTCTACAGTTCCATAAGTTCTGGCAGTTCATGATTCGGAGTCCAGAACCAGCCAGAGCACTCTCTGCAACCTGCTGCATCAGATTAGTATCTGCCAGTCCCAGATCCTGTCGCCCTGTTCGAACCTCCGCCGCGGCCAGCAACGACTTTAGAAGAAATCAACATATATCTGGGGCGTTCAAGTTCATTGTATGAAGAGATTCCCCCTGGTTTCGTCATCGGAAAAATTCCTGATCGGGATCTACAGCCACTACACCAACTGACTGTCACCTTTCACAGCAAGCAAGGCTATTCGGCAGCGGCTCCTTCTCTCGGGTTTCTCAGCAAATCTCCCCTCCCCGCCTGGCTGGCTTAACGCCCCTCCCTGTGTGGAGGTAGTGTTTGATTGTAGCAGTAAAATCCCCACCCCAAGTCCACCCTCCTGTGTGAGGCGTAGTGATTGTAATCGTTTAAAACAGGTCAAGCTTCATCGGCGCAGTGTGCGGGGAATCCACACTTCCCCGCTCGCCCTCGTCTCCGAACGGGGTTGGTTTCTTCAAACCAACCAGGTGAGCTCTGACCTTTGATCCATTCCTTTCTGGTGCTTGTTCATTTAATATCCATAGAAATCGCTCCGTTGAGCAAGAGAGAGAGCGCCCGACCCCACGTGCTCCACTTACGAGCGGTCACTGTGGGCAGTGAGAGAGTGGGACCTAGTGCCCCAATTGGCACTGGCCAGCCCCTTAAGTGTGGGCTACGTACCCTTGGGAGGGAAACCCTAGCCTTGCTGGCACTCTACCAGCAAGGGTCTTGATCCATCACCTCCCCTTAGCATCATTTGGTCACCCCGGGCTCGTGTGTGTGCGGCGGTGAATTGGCCCCAATCTAGGACTTGATTGCTATGTGATTGTGATTGCGGATTAGGTCCTAGGTTTCCCGTTTGTTTGCTGCATACCCCTTGGTTGTTTCACATCAGTTGGTATCAGAACAAGTTTTAGACTTGTCTCTACAAGCCTAGGTCCTAGGGTCTTTGCATTTTCATCATCTGTGTGCATGTCCACCCGTAGTGGTACCTTGTATCGAGCCGACCCCTCTACCTCGGTTCCCCCCATGAATCCCATTCCCCAAGGTGACCCAAACATCCCTAGGGAGGCTCTCCAAGCTCCAATGGATTGACTTGAGGCTGCCATTCAAGCCCTCTCGGAGCAAATGAATGGTTTTTCCACCCGCCTAGAGAGGCTCAAGGAAGCTAGAGCCCCACCTAGGAACCATGCCCAAAGGGCTCCACGAGTTGAACTTGATAGGGAGGACCTTGAGGATGACTTCCACCGTGAGTATGAGAGGCCCCGCCAACCTAGACATTTTGAAAGGCGACCACGGGAGGACCCGGATGACTACCTCTTGAGGATGATTAAGGTTGAGGCTCCTAACTTTGATGGGTCACATAACCCACATGTCTACCTAGAATGGGAGAGTGCTATGGACCAATACTTTGATTGGTACCCTATGACGAAAGATAGGAGAGTTAGGCTTGCGAAAATGCACCTTACCAAACTTGCCAAGACCTATTGGATGAGTGTAGAAACTAGGAAGAGGATTAGGAGGGAAGAACCAATCCATACCTGGGAAGACATGAAGACCCAACTTAGGTTCAAATACCTCCCCAACTCCTACACCCAAACTCTCTTAGATGAATGGCAATGCCTCACCCAAGAGGGGAAGACCGTGGTAGAATACATTGAGTTGTTTGACTCCTACCTTTTAAAGTGTGGAGTACATGAAGACTTGGCTGTCACTCTATCACGTTTTAGGAATGGTCTCCACCCACACATCAAGAGAGAACTAATTATGAGGGAGGTGGATTCCCTTGAGATGGCTTATCAAATAGCCCGTGATACAAAGAGATTTTCTAGGAATCCTAAATTTGCCTCTCCCCGCCCAGCTGAGTCCAAAAATATGGGTCCCTGGCCCAACCTTCCTCCCCTACTGAAGACCCCTATCCCCAGTGGGGGAACTCCTTCTCGGCCTTATCAACAACCCGCCAACCCCACTCCTACAAGGGCTACTCCACCCAACCCTCCTCCCCGAAGAGAGGAAACCCCCAAAAGAACAACCCCAGGGAGTAGCACAGTGAAATGCTTTCAGTGTCATGGTTATGGCCACATCGCTTCCCAATGTCCATCCAAAGGACTGTCCAGTCTTATCATTGAAGGAGGGCCTACCCCACCCCAAGAAGAGCATGAGAGTACGGTAGAGGAGTATGAGGCTGCCCTAGGATGGGAAGAGGAGTATGAGGAACACCTCTATGAAACAAGCTTGGACCATGACCTTCCCCCCACCAACTCCCACCTAGGTGTAATTAGGTGCACCCTCACAAAACCACAAGAAGAAGACTGGCGAAGGACCTCCATTTTTCACACCTACCTCAAGATGGGGAGCCATGTTAGGAAAGTAATCCTAGACAATGGGAGTTGCGTCAACGCCGTGTCTCCTGACACTGTCAAGCTTCTTGGGCTTACTACCACACCCCACCCCAAACCATATCGGGTCTCTTGGATTAACAATCACTCCATCCCGGTCAACACTTGTTGCCTTGTACCCATCACCTTCTCATCCTATCAAGGCCAAGTTTGGTGTGACATTATCCCCATGGAGGTAGGGAGCATCCTGATAGGGAGGCCTTGGATTTATGATGTCAATGCAACCATCTTTGGGAAGACGAACACATGCACCTTTGAACATGAGGGGAAAACCATCCACCTCCACCCATCACCACCACGGAAGGAAACCCCCTCCAAAGGGATTCTCCCTTCACCGCAACCTAAACCACCTCAAAATCTAGGGGTCCCAGCCCCACCAACCTAGCCAGCACTCCAAGAACCTACCCATAAAGAGCCAGCTGGAAAAGCCATAAGCTTGCATATCATCACAAGGAAAGAGCTGGAAGAAGAGGTAGCTCAAGGGACACCCCTGTGTGCGGTAGTCTTATGCCTTGGAGAGCCAACTCCCTCCAACCCCCACCCCGTGGAAGTACACCCTCTCTTGGAAGAATTTAAGGATGTGTTCTCCGATGAGCTCCCTGATCAACTACCACCTATGAGGGATGTTCAACATGCTATTGACCTCGTCCCAGGAGTCACCCTCCCAAACCTTCCCCACTATCGCCTCAACCCCACGGAGCATGCTGAATTAAGGAGGCAGGTGGAGAAACTCATCAGGAAAGGCTTTCTCCGCCTTAGCAAAAGCCCGCGTGCTGTCCCGGCCCTTCTCACACCCAAGAAGGATGGGACATGGCGAATGTGTATCGATAGTAGGGCCATCAACAAAATTACCGTCAAATACAGGTTCCCCATACCTAGGCTTGACGATATGCTTGACATGCTTGCCGGAGCCACCATCTTTTCCAAAATAGATCTTAAGAGTGGCTACCATCAGGTTAGGATAAGGCTATGAGATGAATGGAAAACGGCCTTTAAAACCAAAGATGGACTCTATGAATGGCTAGTGATGCCTTTTGGGCTATCAAATGCCCCAATCACCTTTATGCGTCTCATGACAGAGGTCCTTAGGCCCTACATTGGAGTCTTCCTAGTGGTCTATTTTGACGATATCCTTATCTACAGCCAGTCCAAGGAAGACCATCTCAACCATCTTAGGCAAATCTGCACTACCCTTAGGAGAGAGAGCCTCTTTGCCAACCTGGGAAAATGTCATTTCATGACTGAATCCATCACTTTCCTTGGGTATGTGGTCTCCACCAAGGGAGTGTCCATGGACCCCGAAAAGGTCCAGGCTATCCTTGACTAGCCAGAGCCCCGCACTCTCCATGAGGTCCGGAGTTTCCATGGGTTGGCCACCTTCTATCGGAGATTTATCCGTGGGTTCAGCATGGTCACAGCCCCCATCACAGATTGCCTTAAAAAGGGGACCTTTGTGTGGACCAAGTCTACCTCTAGGGCCTTCCAAGAGCTCAAGGAAAGGATGACCCAAGCCCCGGTGTTATGCCTCCCCGACTTCTCCAAAGTCTTTGAGGTGACTTGTGATGCCTCTGGGGTAAGGATTGGCGGGATCCTCAGCCAAGAGGGACACCCAGTGGCCTACTTTAGTGAGAAATTATGTGATGCCAGGATGAAATACTCCACCTATGACAAAGAATTTTCTGCCGTGGTTCAGTCCCTCCGGCATTGGAGACATTATCTCTTGCCCAAAGAGTTTGTCATCTTTTCTGACCACGAGGCCCTGAAATATCTCAACTCCCAACAGAAGCTAAACGCCCGACATGCCCGTTGGGTCGAATACATCCAGTCCTACACTTTTGTAATCAAGCATAAGGCTGAGAGTAAGAATCGTGCCGCAGATGCACTCAGCAGGAGGGTCTCTTTGTTGACCACCATTCAGATAGAAGTCATAGGGTTTGAAAGACTCAGGGAAGAGTACTCTGATTGCCCGGACTTTGGGCCTATCCATACCACCCTGTCCACCCACTCACCTAGGGAACACCAAGGTTTCATCTTAGAGGACGGGTTCATCTTCAAAGGCCATAGACTTTGCATACCTAGAACCTCCCTACGGGATTTCCTAGTTTGGGAGTTGCACGCAGGAGGCCTGGCTAGACATTTTGGGGTGCACAAGACCATTGCTATGGTTGAGGGTCAATTCTACTGGACAAGTCTCAAAAAGGATGTAGCCAAAATTGTGGGACAGTGTCGCATTTGTGCCTCAGCCAAACAGACGAGACAGAACACTGGCCTATACACCCCACTCCTTGTCCCTGATCTTCCATGGCAGGACCTAAGCATGGACTTTGTCTTAGGCCTACCTAGAAACCAGAAGAAGCATGATTCAATCTTTGTCGTAGTGGATAGGTTTTCAAAGATGGCCCATTTCATCCCCTGTTCTAAAACCTTCGATGCCTCCCATGTGGCCCGCCTATTCTTCGATGAGGTAGTTCGCCTCCATGGCCTACCCAAGACCATCATTTCTGATAGGGATGTCAAATTCACCAACTATTTCTGGAAAACCCTCTGGCACCTAATGGGGACCCTTCTCAAATTTTCCACGGCCTATCACCCTCAAACCGATGGCCAGACCGAAGTCGTTAATAGGAGTCTTGGGAATCTCCTTCGGTGTCTTGTTGAGGATCGCCCAGGGAATTGGGATCTCATTCTACCTCAGGCAGAGTTTGCATACAACAACTCAGTGAATAGGTCAATAGGGATGAGCCCATTTGAAGCTGTGCATGGGTACAAGCCTAGAAAGCCTATAGATCTCATTCCTTTGCCTCCACATGCTAGAGTGTCTATTAGTGCTGAGTCTTTTGCCCAACACATGAAAGAATTGCATGAGGAAATCCGCAAACACATTAACAAAAGCAATGAGGTGTATAAGAAATCGGCCGATTCCCACCGACGCCACTAGGAGTTTCGCGTGGGTGACTTTGTGATGGTGAGAACTGAGAGACTTTTCCCTGGGAATGTCTCCAAACTGAGGTCGCGTGGATCAGGCCCCTTCCAGGTTCTGAGGAGGATCGGCACAAATGCTTACGTGTTGGACCTCCCCGAGGAGTAAGCCCCACATTCAATGTGGCTGACTTGGTGCCATACAGGGGTCCCACGGTGACACCTAGTGAGGAAGTCGAGCCTGTTCCACCTCTTGAGAGAGCCACCACCCATGAGAGAGTTCCACCAGTCCAGAGAGGCCAACGGGAGCAAATAGAGCGGATATTGGATGAACAGGTCATTGTCACCCGGAGCAAAGCATACGAGCGATACCTGGTCAGGTGGAAGGGCCGGCCCCCTTCAGAGGATTCATGGGTGAGCAGGGAGGATCTTCAGCAGCTAGACCCCGACCTCCTGGAGCATTATCGCAGTCGAGTGGACCCTTTCTCGACAGAGTCGAGCTCTTCACAGCCCGGGGGAGTTGATGGGGACATCACCCAGGGTTCCCTCTGGCTCGACACCTCTCTCCCTCCCGGAGATAGGTAGAATGCGGCTTCACGACTTGATGGGTCCACGACGACACCTGGGCTTACTACTTGGATCATATTGATGTATTTTCCCCTTTTCTTGAGTCATTTTGATGTATTTGCCTTTATTTTGAGTCTTGTCCCTAGGTCATCATGTTATTTACCTATGTTTTTATCTTCATGTTAGGCTAGAGTGTCATATGGGCCCAATTAGAAGGGCCTGGCCTAGGGGCGCCCTCTCCCTTCCCCACCCCCTTGCTTATTTGCTTTTGGCACTTATCTTAGGGACTTCTATGTAATTGTTGGGATCCCTATAAATAGGACCCCAACTCCACTTGAGATGGTTAATGAAAGTTTGAAGAATTTGAGCATTAGTGCACCTCTCCCTCTCTCTCTAGCCTTCTCTCTCTCTTCTTCTCTCTCTCACTTAAGGGGGCGAACCCCTCTCTCTCTCTTCCCCCTTCTCTCTCTCTCCCTTGGGCGAACCTGCCCCTTCCCCTTCCCCCCCCCCTTGCCACATCATCAGCCAACTCACCCTTTCACCCTTTCACCTCCCCAAGAGCAATAACTCCCATCAATACCTCCACTTCCCCAAGCAACCCTTCCCATTCCCCATACACCTTCCCCACCTCCAAGGCACCCTTCCCTCTTCCCCAAGCAACCATTCCACTCCCCCACACCCCCATTCATATCCCTAGGGGAATCAAACCCCACTCCCAACACAAGTTGCGCACCCCCCCTCCCCATCTACCCATCCCCCTTGCTTTGGCCGACCCCCTCCCTCACCCCACTCCTAGCTGCGGCCCTCTCACCCATCCACCCTCTTGGACCTCCTCATTCCCTGCTCCACTCCTCTCACCGTTCCTAAACATCCCTCCCCCATCAACCATCACCCCACCACTCCCACTATTGCTAACTACCACTTCCATTAGCCTAGTTCCACCACCATCTCTTTCACTTTGCCCAAGTCTGTAGGTGGCAGAGAAAGGGTCGACTTGCAAGAGCATCCACGGATTCATACGTCGTCATCTGAAGACATATCATACCATTATGGAATGGTCGTCCAGTTAGCTTTGCAGGCGAGGTGATCCTGTCCCATTCTGAGTTCGGGACTGTCCGAGAGAACCATTCTCCCCCGACTGCGCTGGGCTCCCTCTACAGAGTGCCTGAACCCGGTTAGAAGCTGTACCACGACCAACGGCTGAAGATTCAGGCCAAGATCCCTTCTACAAAGATCTTCCTCCTCCCGTCTTATGTCAGAATCAAGAAGTAGAACTGCGTTCGGCATCCGGAGGCCAAAGTTACCAATTTTCTCCCTCGACTGCGCGAGTCTGCATCCCACAGTCCACAGCGACCTGCCTCCACTCTTCTGAACCCCCCGGTCTTCTCCGACATAAGACATCTTCCCCGCCAGCTTTGATGCAAAGAGGGCTCGTCCACGGTTCCAGAAGTTCTGGCAGTTTGTGATTCGGAGTCTAGAAGCGGCCAGAGCACTCTCTGCAACCTGCTGCATCAGATTAGTACCTGCCAGTCCCAGATCCTGTCGCCTGTTCAAACCTCCGCCGCGGCCAGCGACGACATCAGAAGAAATCAACATAATTCTGGGGCGTTCAGGTTCATTGTACGAAGAGATTCCCCCTGGTTTTGTCATCGTAAAAATTCCTGATCGGGATCTACGGCCGCTACACCAACTGACTATCACCTTTCACAGCAAGCAAGGCTATTCGGCAGCGGCTCCTTCTCTCGGGTTTCTCAGCAAATCTCCCCTCCCCGCCTGGCTGGCTTAACGCCCCTCCCTGTGTGGAGGTAGTGTTTGATTGTAGCAGCAAAATCCTCACCCCAAGTCCACCCTCCTGTGTGAGGCGTAGTGATTGTAATCGTTTAAAACAGGTCAAGCTTCATCGGCGCAGTGTGCGGGGAATCCACACTTCCCCGCTCGCCCTCATCTCCGAACGGGGTTGGTTTCTTCAAACCAACCAGGTGAGCTCTGACCTTTGCTCCATTCCTTTCTGGTGCTTGTTCATTTAATATCTGTAGAAATCGCTCCGTTGAGCAAGAGAGAGAGCGCCCGACCCCACGTGCTCCACTTACGAGCGGTCACTGTGGGCAGTGAGAGAGTGGGACCTAGTGCCCCAATTGGCACCGGCCAGCCCCTTAAGTGTGGGCTACGTACCCTTGGGAGGGCAACCCTAGCCTTGCTGGCACTCTACCAGCAAGGGTCTTGATCCATCACCTCCCCTTAGCATCATTTGGTCACCCCGGGCTCGTGTGTGTGCGGCGGTGAATTGGCCCCAATCTAGGACTTGATTGCTATGTGATTGTGATTGCGGATTAGGTCCTAGGTTTCCCGTTTGTTTACTGCATACCCTTTGGTTGTTTCACATCATAATGGAGCTGTTTAAGCAAGTGAACATCAATATATCACTCCTCGATGCCATCAAGCACGTGCCGGCATATGCCAAGTTTTTAAAAGAGCTCTGCACTCCAAAAAGGGAACCTAGGATGGCTTCTCAAAAGATCAGGTTATCTGAAGATGTAAGTTCTGTTGTCATGAACCATCTCCCCAAAAAGCTGAAGGACCCTGGCGCTCTGTTGATCTCATGTGATATAGGTGGGGTGACTTTCGATTGGGCACTGTTAGATTTGGGAGCAAGTGTGAATCTTTTGCCCACCTTCATTTATGAGCAGTTTGATCTCGGGGAATTAAAGCCAACATCTATTATCCTTCAATTGGTCGATCGATCTGTGAAAACTCCACGAGGACTCTTAGAGGATGTAATTTTTAAAGTGCATGAATGTTATTTTCCCGGGGACTTCTTGATTCTGGATAAGGCCTCATCCCAAGAACTGAAGCACATGCCAATTATTCTTGGACGCCCATTCTTAACTACTGCAAAGGTCAACATTAATTGCGCCACGGGGATGATGGACATTTCTTTTTGGGGGATAGAAAGTTTCACTAAATGTTTTTAAAGAATCCAAATACCTGGACCAGGAAGAGGAATGTCATGTTGTTGATATCATTGAGGATTTAATCGAGGAGAGTCCTGATGATGATCATGAGTACCTGGAAGAGGGTAGTATGTTACAAGATTCTCCAATTCTTCCAATGCCCTAGTCTAGGGTCGAGCCATTGCCTGCCCTACAATGTAAGGTGACACTTCCTTCTCTTGAAAACCCCCTGAGGTTGAGGTCAAACCTCTTCAAGATTCCCTCAAGTATGCTTTTCTTGGCCCCGACCAAATCTTGCCCGTCATCATTGCTTCTACTCTTACCCCTTCCCAGGAAACTTAGTTGTTAGATGTTCTTAAGGGTCATAGGGGGGCCATAGGTTGGTCGGTGGCTGATCTTAAGGGAATCAATCCTGCCACGTGTATGCATCATATTTATTTGGAGGAGAATGCTAAGCCAAGCAGAGAAATGCTGTAATGACCCAAGATCCGGATACCGGGAAGGACCCGATACCATTCGAATCCTGGTCCGCTGCCCCTGAGCCGGAGGGCTCGGAAGGGCTAAAGGATGTGTGTGAGTGGAGTACATAGAAATATGAAATAAAGCAAGAAAATAATAATAATAAAAATAAAATAAACTAACCACAGAGTCTAGTCCAAAAAGTATAGTCTATAGAAATAAAACATACCCAATGCTGAGTGAACACTCGGCCTGGCGAGCTGGCAACTACGAACCTCCGCGCTGCACCTCCAAACTTTGAGGAGGGATCGCTACACCTGAAAAGCAGGGGGTGGGCCTCATTTCACTGGCTCAGTAGGGGTCCTGTGGAGCCTTAACCGTAAACAACGGTGGTAACGAAAAGCAACAATAACAGTAGGAACGGCAAACACATTAGCCAGTAAAACCTCGGCTCTATAGCTACTCCTACGGCACCAGGAAACACACCCCAATCTCACAGTTAGAGGAGCACTAGACTAATGAGAAAACCCTGGCTACGCTGCCATGAGAAACACCATGATAACACTGTCGTGGAGGCCTGTCCTCGCTGACTATGGCCTGGCCCAAGACCACGCGGTCTGGGAACACGGTCACAACCTCGCTGTCGTGAACCGAAAGCCGTCTAGGGAAAACCCTTGGTAACGCTACCGGAAACCCTAGACTCGGTGTCGGAAGGGCACCCAGAAACCACCAAAAAATGTTGCATTCGGTGTATTTTGATGATGTCAATACAATATGATTCACTAGCTAATAAGATAAGTCTTAGTTGTAGGTGTTTTGGCTGCTGGAGCTGTATCAAAAGAGTGAGGAAGATCTGAGAAATGATAGGGTAAATTCACCTTGAAACAAGGTGAAACTTCCAGAAGAAAAGATCAAGAGTACATGTGTCGAGCTTACCATAAGAGGTTGAGGTAGCATTAACGCAACAGAGAACGGCCTCGATGTAGTAATGCTCAAAGAAGTCATTTCAAGAGTTCTGCATCGACGCAACAAAGAACGGCCTCGACGTAGTGATGCTCAAGGAAGTCATTTCCAGAGTTCTACCTCGATGCAACAGAATACTGCCTCGATGCATCAAGTTTAAAACTGGTTTGTGAATCACACCACGTCGAAGCACCAAGAAGCTGCCTCGACGCACCAAGTCAAAAGCCAACATTTGAAGACTCTGGACAAAGGTTCTATCTTCACATTGCACCGACGCTTCAGAGGAGTACATCGACACACTCAGCTTGAAACCAGCTATTGGTAGCCAACAACATCGAAGCATCCAAGCGCTACATCGATGCACCAAAGGCCATGCATTTCAAAGCCAACTACTCAAGAGTCTCTTAGCTACACTACCTCGATGCATTAAGTAGCTACATCGAGGCAGCCTCTTTTAATTCTAAAAAATGTGAGAATCAAGTAGATCATGTGCAGTGACCTGAAGCCTTTTGGCGTGCAATCTAACACACGTGGCTGAGTTCTGGAAGGATAAAAAGTGACAGAATATTCTTTGCCGCCTAGACCAATGATTTGATTCGACTATGGATCAATTTTTCTTTTCTAAAAGGGGCTATTTCTCTACTATATATATGAGCCGATCAAAACCAGAGAAGCGCTACTGCATTCCCTACGAACTCAAGAGAGAAAAGTTGCCTTCGTTGAGAAAATAGAGAGAGCCAAAGAGAAAGAAAGAGAGAAGAGATTGCGGCCCAGTGGAGAGAGGTTTGATCCTGAGTTTCTTAAGCTCTTGAATCAACATTCAGAGCTACGCTTGTTTTTCTCTTCAACTATCTTTTCTTTTTTGTTTCTATTCTTCTCAATTTACACTGAAATTTCTTTTGTTTATGTTCCTTCTGAGATTTCAGAAGAAGGGAGACATAGTCTCTGGGTTGTTTCCCTCTGTGCAGACAGAGGAAGGGAGAATCGTCTCCAGGGTTCCTTCTAAGAAATCAGAAGAAGGGAGGATTGGTCCTCCGGGTACTGCATTGTGCAGTGGGTTCGATCTCTGCTGGAAGCAGAATCGTAGTTCAAGGGATTTGTCTCCCTTGGGTGTTAAGCTGTGGTTTCAGCCGTTGTTTACAGACTGAGTCTGCGTTTGATTTGCTTTGTGCAAGGAATCCTTACTCTATAGAGTGAGGGGTGGATATAGATTGCGGATTGCAATCGAACCACCTAAAAGTCCTCTTGTCCATTGTGTGGTTTAATTAGCTTGTTATTCTGCTTGTTTCACTTTGACTAATTGGTATATCAAAAGTTGTAGCTGGAAAGATAGGTCAGGCCTATCTGGAAAGCTGCCCCTTGTGAGAGGAGTTCCTTGGATCAAACCTCTGCCTCGTATCGATGTTAGTCATTGCTTGCATGCTCGGTTGCTGAGTGAGTGTTCTCAGTGTTGATATTATTGTGTGCACGTTCTAAGTTTTTCTATATCATCTGCACATAAGCTTGTTGATCCTTTATCTGATCCGACTCTTGTATTTGAATTGATTCCCCTTTTAGCGCAAACTAATAGTTTAGCACTTGGATTTTAATTTGGCTGGGTTTGGGGATAGATCTATCCGTCCCCCCTTCTAGATCTTTCACTCTATTTCTATCAATTGGTATCAGAGTAGGTTTCCCACAATGTTGTCTAACGACCAGGGAAGACCTGAAACTAGTAATGCTTGTAGCTTCATAGTTGAAGGGCATTCAATTAATAGACCCCCATTTTTCGATGGTGCTAACTATTTGTACTGGAAGAATAGGATGGAGGTGTTCTTGCGAGCTTAGAGTCATAAGCTGTGGAGAGTTGTCACCAGCGGTCCATTTTAACTCCCTGAAGATGAAAATGCATGGACCAGGAACAAATTTGTTTGTCAACTGTCAACTGGACAGCTCTGAACATCATGCAGTGTGCAATGCATCTAGAGGAATATTCAAGGTTCTCAGCTTGTAAAACTGCCAAGAAGATGTGGGACGAGCTGGAGCTGATCTATGAAGGAACGTCCCAGGTGAGAGGAACTAAGGTAAACATGCTCACCTCTGATTATGAACTATTTAAGATGAAGCATGATGAAAGTATATCTAAGATGTATGCGAGGCTCTCACTCATCACTAATAGTATTAAGGCTCTAGGAAAATAATTTCTGGAAAGTGATCTAGTTAGGAATATTCTTAGGTCCCTAACCCCTACGTGGCACACGAAAGCCACTGTGATAGAAGAATCCAAGGATCTGTCGACTATGATAGTGATAGAGCTGATGGGATCATTGATGACATATGATATTAATCACAAGAGAAGTGTGGAAGAAAACAAGAAGGGAAAAACTATGCCTCTCAAAGTGTCTCGAAGTAGTGGAGAGAGCAGTGAAGACTATGACAACTTCTCTGATCTAGATGATGCTCAACAAGCTATGTTGATTCGACAGTTCCAAAGGTTCTTAAGAACTAGAGATTAGACTTTCAGGAAAAGAAGGCCACGGCAGGCTGGTAAGAATCCAAACTTTAAATCTGATAAGAATAAGAATTCTGACAAAATTATCTGTTATTAGTGCAAAAGGTAGGTCACATGAAAGGAGACTGCCCCAAGTTGATGCAGAAGAACTTCAAGGCTCAGAAAAAGAAGCCTCAAGCTATGGTTTGTACATGGAGCAATGAAGAAGGAGACATCGAAGGTGAAACCTCAGATGAAGTAGAACAAGGGCTATGCCTTATGGCCAATAGTGATGAAGAGGCAAGCAATCCCTTTGAAAAATATTCAATTGATGATTGGGAAGATGCATATGTAGATTTGTTAGATAAATTCAATTGTCAAACCAAGGAATACAAAATGATGAAGAGAAAATTGAACAATGTTATTCAGGATCAAACTTCTATTAAAGAGGAAAAGGAAAAACTCAAAATAAAGGTTG
Organism: Amorphophallus konjac; assembly: GCA_022559845.1. Taxonomy (NCBI): domain Eukaryota; kingdom Viridiplantae; phylum Streptophyta; class Magnoliopsida; order Alismatales; family Araceae; genus Amorphophallus; species Amorphophallus konjac. The sequence goes on from CM040125.1 coordinate 83,973,489, forward strand.
AAGAATTGAATTTGCTGAAAATTGACCATGATAACCTGAAAATTGAAAATGAGAAGATTATGAAACACCTGGATGATTTCAAAATAAAATCTCAGGAAATCCAGAAGGAAAAGGAATTAACAATCGAGAAATATGAAGCTGTCAGGAATACAAATTCTGAAATTCAAAAATAATGCAAGAAGCTTGAAAAGGAATTAAATGATAAACAAGCTGTGCTTGAAAATTTTGTTCAGGGAAAGACAAATCTAGATACCATGCTAGGTATGAAAATAAATTTCAATAAAGAAGGATTGGGATATGATCTCTCAAGCAAAAAGCCTTTTGAATTCAAAATAGCGACCTTCAGTCAAGAGAAGGGTAAAGAGAAACTAGACACCCTATCTAGTTCAAACAACAACAAACATGTCCAGCAACCAAAGATGATGAAATTCATAAAAGTTAGTTCAACAAATCCCACTGGACAACCAACCAAACTTTAGGATAATCAAACTGTTAAAACAACCCTACATCGACCGAGCCCAAGTGGTGAGTCAAGTCGCCATGTCCCTAACAGAGCTAAAATTAGCCTTCAAGCTAAGATGCATCGACGTAGCCAACACCATAGGTCGATGCACCGTAACTAGAACAAAATCTCTAAGAAATATAGAAATGTGAATAATGACAAGACACACTGGTCACATCTTGATTATTCTCAAAGATATTTCAATAAGCACACCTTCCAAAGTAAGAAGAGTTTTATGAGGTACCCCACAAATCACTTTGGAAGTAGGTGGAATAAACATGTGTCTAACAAATCTCAAGTAAAACCAAACCCAAATCTTGCAAACTCCAAATCTGTCAATGCTGAAAATAAGAAATTCAACAACAGTCAGAAGAAAATTGTTAGACAGGTTTGGATCCTAAAAAATTTGCTGAAAGGTTTGAATGATGTATCTGGACCCAACTTTTCTTGGGTTCCAAAATTTTCTACATAAATTGCTTACAGGTCGACCTGCCAGCTATGCAAAGCAGGTGGTATTTAGACAGTGGCTATTCGAGGCACATGACAAGAGATCGAACTAAGTTCAGCAAGCTGGAGATGAGGGGAGGAGGAATGGTTAAGTTTGGAGGGAAAAACAAGGGTAAGATAGTCAGTTTAGGCACCATTAGTAAGTTTCCCTCAAACACCATTGAAAATGTTTTACTTGTTGATGGACTTGAGCATAACCTGTTAACCATCAGTCAACTCTATGACAAGGGTCACACAGTTATTTTTGACAACCATGCTTGCAAAATCTTTGAAATAAACTCTGGCACAGTCAACTTTTTTGGACATAGAGTCAAGAATGTCTACATAGTAGACTTGGATGAAAACTCTTCATCTAATCTCTATATGTCTGCCAACCTAGATAATATTGCCTTCAATTGGCATAGGAGGCTGGGTCATGCTAGTTACAACACTTTAAATAAATTGGTCAAGCATGATTTAGTTAGAGGTCTACCCAAGCTTCAATTTAAAACAAACACAAAATTCTATAATGCATGTGCATAAGAAAAACAAACAAGAAAATCCTTCAAAACAAGGTTAGAATCCCTGTCATCTAGACCACAAGAATTCCTGCATATGGACTTATTTAGCCCCACAAGAACCCAAAGTTTCAATGGTAGAAGATTTGGGTATGTAATTGTGGATGATTTTACTAGATTTGCATGGACATTTTTCTTGGCTCACAAAAGTGATGCATTTCAGGAATTCCAACACTTCTTTAATAAAATAAAGCAAGAAGATAAGCACAGAATATGTGTTATTCAATCTGATCATGGGGGAAATTTGAAAATACACTATTTTCAGATTTTTGTAAACAAGAGGGACTGACTCACAGGTTTTCTTCCCCTAGGACCCCAGAGCAAAATGGTATAGTGGAAAGAAGAAACAAAATGATCGTGGAGATGGCAAGGACAATGCTCATTGAAAGTCAACTACCACGAAGATTTTGGGCAGAAACTACAAACACAGCCTGTTATATAATTAACAGGGCTATGGTAAGACCTGTCCATAAGAAAACTCCATATGAACTGCTTAAAGGTAAGAGACCTAACTTGACTTATTTTAAGATCTTTGGTTCTAAGTGTTTCATTCATAACAATGATAAAAAGGACTTAGATAAATTTGAAGCCAAGAGTAGCCCAAGGATTTTCCTAGGGTATTCTGAATTATCAAGGGCATATAGGGTCTTTAACATTTCTGACCAAACAGTAGAAGAATCCCCTCATGTCATATTTGATGAAACATTCAATTCTACTGAGATGAATAATGATGATAGGAAATCAAGAGATGATGGAGAATTTCTGGAGGACAAGCTGAATGCGGAAACAAATGAACCAGCTGCACAAAATGACCTAGAGCAGGTGAGTCAGCCGAGCAAGGTGAGTCCTCAAATAATATCAGATTTCTAAAAGACCATCTTGAACATAACATAATAGGAAATCAGCATGATCTCCTAAGGACTAGATCTTTTCGTAAAGAAGTAAATAATCAAGATCTAGTAGCTTTAGTTTCACAAATTGAACTCAAAACAATTGAAGAATCTTTGAAAGATGAGTCATGGATAAATGCCATGAACGAAGAATTGGGTCAATTTGAAAGGAATAAAGTCTGGAACCTAGTGTTGACACCCATTTTATGACCAATGAGTTGGGTCATCTCCTTATCTATTTTTATCATGTCCCGAGTTGTTCACCGCTTATTGGGTCATTTTTGGTCACTTTTTGGGCTTATTTTACGAGTTATTCTCCCTGGTTGGGCTCGGTTCCTTTGATTTCTCGACATTCGAGCTTATTGGGCTAGGATAAGGGCTAATAAGGATTTTAATATGGATTAACTTGGAGATTTATCAATATTTATTTCTTTTGCCACGCCTATCAGCTATGCGATCTATCATACGATCGTTTGGTGAGCTTTGGCGGTCCTTTGCTAGACCGTTAGGCAATAGAGAGTCTTGTTGGGTTTCTTCGGTCTTATCTCTTTCTAGATGACTGAGCCATGCGGTCTATCGGACGACCGTTTTTCAGAGCCTTGCGGTCTATCGCAAGACCATTTGAGGAGACAGATAGTCCTGCTCTGTCTGTTCTTCCTCTCTTCGGCCATGGTCGAACAAGAGTTCTTGGTTTGTTGATTTCTCTCTAGATAGAGACTCTCAGATGCTTCTGATTGTTTCTATAGACTCTTGGGAGTATTATCTTTGAGATTTATCTAGGTTCAGGCTTATTTTCGTGTCATTATCTCTCCAACTCGACCAGAGGGTTTGGGGGTCTATAGAAGGAGCCCTTGACTTCATGGCTTGAAGTGGAGATTTCTGGAGTTCACGTCGAAGTACTGTTGCATCCTGGAGGGAGTACCAATCAGGGAGAAGTCCTTTCTACGTCCTTAAGTCTTCTGGTCCAGGGATTATTAAGTTTCATTGGTTTAGTATGAGTCTTTTCTCTTAGTCTTTCCCCTTTGCATCATCATAGCATACTCCTACTTCTTCTTCCACATTCTCTGCACTCATATCACATTTTTAAACATCCTCCTATCTTTTTCACACCCCCACAGGGGTTAAAAAATTGTCAACTCCTAGGTATTCACCCTTCATTTTATGCACTTTAGTTTAATTGCATTATAGATACTACACTCGTCCAAGGGCTTATTGTGTTATTTTTCTTTGGGTCTACATTCTTCTGCAGGTTTACAAGATTCATTGCATGAGGCCCAGCTCTTCTGGCCGGCCAGGAGGGGTGGCGATTCAAAGTTCTACGTTGCTTTTCTCGGTACCCTTGCGGTCATTTAGAAGACCGCTTGCAGATCTCAGGCGGTCTATCGCATGACCATTTGTGTTCTATTTGCGATCGTCTAGAAGACCGTTTTCCTTTCGCAGCACTTGGTTATTCTCTCCTGTGGGTGGGTGTGCTTCACTCGGCTCTTTCCAAGGTACATAATGTAGTTTTGCTGCTTTATTTGCTTTGGTGGCGATCACATCTTTCCTTACTTGGGTACTTGTCATCATCCTCTATCATCTCTTCCATTTGTTCTCTGCTTTTTGTTGCTCCACGCCCCGGCGTGTGTTTAGTTTCCTCCTTGTTTTATCTTTGCGCTGTTAAGATGACATGCCCACATGCTCCATGCTTGATGTTGTTGATTGCTTGAGTTATCACATCACACCATATTCACATATCTGTATCCATATCACTATACGCATCATTTCATCACACACCATCACCATCAACACACGAAAACATCAACAACCTCTATTTTTTGGCGATCACAGTGGGACATCTAGTGCCAATCGTTCTGAGTTTCTGTCTGATTTGCTATTCTTAGTTGTTCTTAGTTGCCCTTGTATTTTTTCTCGAATTTCCCATTTATTCCCTGTTGTTTTCTACTCTCTGGTTCCCTGGCGGTCTCCTCCCTGGCCGTTTCTGGCTTAAAATCGGTCTAGCGATAGACCATCTTATCTGTTTAGCGGTCTCCCATACGACCGTTTCTCCAGTCACAGGTATGCACACTGAGGTTGCTGTTATTTCTGTAATTTTTTTGGGCTGTGTTTATTACTTCTGGGTGGTATCTTGTCTCCTCCTGTTGTTGTCTCATATATTCACATCATTACTTGCATATTGCTTGCTAGTTTCTAGGCTAGAAATTGCATGCACTCCGGTACACATAGGGTCATTCATCTTTCATATCGTAGTTGCATTCCCATCTTGGTGTGTGATTCTCTCACCTCTATATTCCTTGGGATCGACTAGGTGACCACATCAGGGACCTCCATAAGTCCCCGCGAGCCATGGATTCCCACACGGACACCAGGCCGGTTGTACCTTCACCACCCCGTGTCCAGGTTGCATAAGTAAGGGAGAGTTTACACCTAGAGTTAACCAAGTTCCCAATATCCCTCCCATTAGGAACCTAGGTTCTAAAGGAAGAGATAAAGGAAATGTGTGCATCATCATAACTTGGTTGGCTTTGGTTGCCTCTCGTCCCTTTCTTATTTTCATAAGTTTGAGCTCATCGTGTCTAGTTACTTATTTGTGGTTGTTTGTGTTGTTTGCATCACATCTTAGGTACCACGTTGCATGTGGAGTTGCTTTCGTTCCTTAGATTCATCTCCTAGGGGCAATTCCTATTTCACTTCTTACTCCAATCCTTTGTTCGAGTCCAACATGTCTTCCTACGATCTTCCCCGTTCCCATGAGGAATCTCTTCCCCAGGGACTCTTAGAGGACCCTCCCAGGGTCATCCAACTCCCATCAGGAGAAGGGTCTATCCCCCCTCCATCCTCTGTCTCCATGGGGGGCGCGCAACCCTCCCTTTCCACCAATAACCCCACCAGTCACATCTTGCAAATGATGGCCCAGTTGGATCCAGCCCAACTTCAGGCCCTCTACCAGACCTTGCAGGGGTCCAGTACCCCATCTCCCACGATTACACAGGGTCTGTCCACTACCTCTATCTTTTAGTCTAGGGTTGATGGGCCTGGGGCTCCACCCATTCCCATCGATCTTACCCCGATCCAGCCTAGGATCCTCCAATTCTCGAATCTGGAGGCAGGTCAGTCCTTTGGATCGGCCCCTCAAGTCCATGATAAAGGGAAGACTATTCTTCCCTCATTTACCTAGACTGATTCTTATAGGGCCATCCCATCGGTGCCACAAGTTCTTGTTGGCCCGACCAATTTCACTCGCCCTCAGCAAGGGCCAGCCCATGTCCACTCCAGTTTGGGTTATCCTTTAGTCCCATATCCTTCTTATGGGCTTCCCCCTCCTTCATATACCCTTCGTCTCCTTGCCTTGAGCTCACTCCTTTTACTCCACCTACTCCATCTCGGGAGCAGGAACTCCTCGATAAATTGGCCACCATGCAACAACAACTCGACTTTCTTCAAAAGCGGGATGGCCCACAATCCTTGGCAGACGTTCCGGTTCCCAGCTTCCATAATATTCAATTCCCTTCTAAATCTGAGCTCCCCACATACTGCAAGTATGACGAGAACAACAACCCTTTTATTCATGTGTGGGATTTCATTTATGAATCGGTGCAGTTTCAGTATGATGACCGCCTTATGGCGTATTTGTTCCGCCGGTCACTAGATGGAGTTGCACTGGAATGGTTCTATGCTTTACCACTAGAAGACGCCGAGAGTTTCAAGGTAGTAAAGGAGAAATGTATTCAAAGATTCCAGGGCCGGGTCGGCCCAGAATATTCATTTATAGATCTTGTGGCCGAGAAGATGAAAGTAGATGAAGATTTTGCTACCTATGCCGACAGATGGAGGTAGGTGGCCGCCCGGGTGCCGGGTCATATTCTGGAGGAGGAAAAAGTCAAATTGCTCATATCCAATGCTACACCCACTTTCCGCAACATACTGGCCATGAATGATATTGCCAACAGGCACCAACTTTATAGCCGGGCGAGATTTATTCAAACCCAGTTCAAGGACTCCCCTATCCATTCTCTCTTCGAGGCCCAGAAGCCTAAATAAAATAAGAAATCTCAGTGGCCCATTACCAAAGGAGTCCAAACCAATGAATAGGTGCAAGCCGTTGCATTCCCCTCCCTTAACCAGTCCGCTCCGCTCCGCTTCCCACAAACTCCACGTAACCCCCAATTCTTCGCTCCTCAAAATCCTCAACCCATTTTTCCCACTCCACCAAACACCCAGCCTACCTTCCCCGATCCACAACAGCCGCAACAACCATCGCAATACCACAATGTCCCTCCACCCAACGGCTACACAAATAAATGCCCGGCTCCGAAGAGAGCACAAAAGCCTCCTCTGCCCGAATCCCTCACAGACATATTCTCCGCTCTCATGTCCATAAGTGCAATTAAGCTTCCTCCGGAATGGCCCAACTGGAACCCGACCGTTGATCAATCTAAATGCTGCATGTTTCATAGGCAGCCCGGGCATACAATTGAAGGGTGTTATCAGTTCTGAGATCTGGTATACGACTTACATGAAGGGCAACCAACGTATTGATTGGGCCGAGATGCATAAGGCCATTGTTGAGATAAAAGAGAAAAGAAGGCAAGCGCCGAGGCAACAAGTGCAGCAGCAACAAGAACCATAGCCGCAGCCACAGCTGCAACAGCAGCAACCCGTTCAGGATTTGGGGATTCACCAAAACCCCATGCCTAATCATCTGCCCGCTCCGCAACCCCAGCCGCCGGCACCGGCTCAGGTTAATCTTGTCCATCCCCCGGCTCCCGACGCCGGGTGCTCCTACGATGATGAAGCTTCGATATAGCAGTTCATGGCCCTCCACCACAATTCTCGTAACCCTTCTTCCACCGTCATCCTCCCGCCTAACCATCAAACCTCCCCATCTCCCGCAATCGTCAAACCCTTCATGCTACCATCTGCCTCCCTTATTATTCTACCTGTCTCCACTCCATCGCCAACGCCTACCCCCGTCATTACCTCCCCTCCACTTAACCCTTCACCAGTCATCCTCCCTCCGTAACTTGCCATCTCCACCACTACTCCTATTACCCCCATTACTTCCACTACACCCTCCACCACGTCATTCATCCACCCCATCCGGCCAACTAAACTGCTAATCTCGAGCCCATCTGACATTGTGCCAGCCCAGAACCTTGCCCTACGAAGCGGGCATTTGTTCCATAGAAATTATCCTTCTATTGGTGCACCTGCACCCACTCCCCAGTCCTCATAACAGGCCGCTAGTCAAGAGGAGGCAGAGCCGCTACAGGGTACACAATATGATTTGCTCCATCATTTGGACAGGGTGCCCACTAACATTTCTGTGTTAGAATTGATCAAGAGGTCCACGCTTCACCAAGATGCCCTCTGAAATTTCCTGCAAAAGGTCATAGTAAATGAGGACATGGCAGTAGACAGCTTACCGACGGCCCTGGCTACAATCTCCAAGGGGTTGGCAATCACATTCTCTGAAATTGAACTAGCACCTCTTGAGGCACGCCAAATGCCGCTATGCATTTCTACCAGTCTAAACAAAGTAAGCATAGACGTGGCATTGGTAGACACATGAGCCTCTATCAATGTCTACCCTTTCAGCACTTTAAGGGCCTGCAACTTGTCAGATGATTTACTAAGGCCGACCCCAACTACTATTGCAGCATATGACAATTCTAGAAGAGCATGTCATGGGGTAGTCACCATTCAAGCTGAGCTTGGGCCTCTTGCAATGTCAATTGAGTTTTATGTGCTGGACATTGACCCTATGTTCAAGGTCATCTTGGGTCGCCCGTGGATTGATAATCTTAATGATGTACCATCCACCGCTCATCAATGCCTCAAATTCCCTTTTCAAGGGAGGGTAGTCAAGGTAAAAAGCATATCCACGGTCCAATCAGCAAAGCTATTTTAGAAAGGATTTTGCCAACACTACGTCCCAGTAACCGGCCTATCATCTCAGTCTTAGACCTGGATTTTCCATGGGCCTATGCGCCACGCAAGCTCATCACTACGCCAATCAACATCAAAGTGAAGCCCCAGATACGGGATTCTAAGGGTTGGAATATGATATTAAAACTGGGCTATCAGCCGGGGAGAGGTCTTGGTGCACAGTTATAGGGGCGAACCAAGCCAGTCCCCAAGGGCAAACAAATGAATAGGAGGGGTCTCAGCTATCAAGAATCATCACTCTCAGTTTTGGGTCACTCTGGACCATTAACTTGGGACTACCGCCAACATTTTGTCAAGGGCCCTCACCAGCCAGGCACATTGAAAGCTTCACCAAGTCAGCCTAAGGAAGAAGATACAGCTTATGCAGTCGACAACTTGCCAGTGCTACCAAAGGGGCCCGTTGATGATATGCACGATTTCAGCCAGGCATTTGCAAGGTTATTTTATGAAGAAGACTGTTACCAAAAGAACCAAGAAGAGCGGCTTGTGCCTTATAAGCCAGAGAAGCCAGTTTACCGCCTGGGGGAAAGGGGGAGTTCACCTATCACTTTTACTTGGTCTCCTTCCCATCTGACGTCCCTCTTCCAAAGGCTAGATTCTATACCTCGCTCACCTCCTATCATGATCGATCCGTTCATGTTTGAAGTGCCTACTGGTTTTCTCATTATCAGAACTTGTGATTTCTGTCCTCCGGTTGATTTATATACTCCTTTCTTCTCCTCCTCCAATCCCTTCCTCGATATCTTCTGTCCGTCTAAGTATCCCCTTAGGCTCCCTCCTCTGTCTTCTTCTCCATCTTGTTGCATGATCTCCACTAATCTCCAAAAAAGAATGTCACATTTGAAACGGAGATTTCAGTGGAAGATTACGATATCTTCTCTCCATCCTCCTCCGAGGGGCATGAGGCCCCTGTTGCCTTCATTCCACTAGATTTTCTCTCTCCTAGGTTAGACGTAGGGTCCGTCGACTCTAGGCTAGTAGTGTCTGTTAAGTCTAGAGAAGTAGGATCTTGTTCTAGGTCATCCAACCCATCCTTGCCTGAGCAGCGCCCGCTGGCGCGACATTCTAAATCTCTTCCTAATAGGTTATTGCAGGATCTGGCACATCGATGTCATGCTCTTCTTAAATTGCCGGAGTTCATAGCCACGACAATTGTGATCAAAGAAGACGAGGAGCAAGACGGGTGTGGAGCGATGATGGATTAGGAGTCTATGAAGTCGTGGATGAGAAAGACCCGGCTGATTTTGAGGACAGCGACGTAGACGACATTGTTGATTTGTATGCACAGGGCTTAAAGAGATTCGATGAGCTATCATCAGCAGTGGATGTACCTACGAACGAAATAGATCTGGGAACTGAAGAAGACCACATGCCTATTATTATTGCTGTTAGTCTCCCTCCAAAAGTTGAAGAAGATTTAGTCAAGGTCCTAAGGGAGTACAACGATTCTTTCGCCTAGTCTTACGAGGACATGCCCGGTCTCGACCCCTCTCTGGTACATCGACTAGTGCTTAAGCCAGGGGCAACGCCCGTTAAACAAAGACTAAGAAGATTTCACCCCCACATGGCCTTGAGGATGAAAGAAGAGGTTGACAAATTGCATAAGGCCAGGTTCATTAGAGTTGTCTTATATCCCCAGTGGGTGGCAAATATAGTCCCTGTCATCAAGAAGGATAGAAAGGTGCGAATGTGTATTGATTTCAGGGATCTAAACAAGGCATGTCCCAAGGATGATTTTCCGCTACCTCATATAGATGTGTTGGTGGACAACACCGCTGAGTATGAAGCATTGTCATTCATGGATGGTTATTCAGGATACAACCAAATCCGTCTCGCTCCTGAAGATCAAGAGAAAACCTCCTTCACCACGCCCTAGGGCACGTATTGCTATGTGGTTATGCCATTCGGTTTGAAGAATGCGGGTGCCACTTATCAAAGGGTGATGATGGCTATATTTCACGATATGATGCATGTTTACATGGAAGCCTACGTGGATGATATCTTGGTGAAGTCAAGGATGAAGGAAGAACACCCTTCCATTCTAGCTAAGGTGCTTTAGAGAGCTAGGGAGTACCAATTGAAAATGAATCCTAAGAAGTATATTTTCGGAGTCTCTTCATGGAAGTTACTGGGATTCATAGTCAGTAAAAGGAGGATTCAAATTGACCCTAACAAAGCAAAGGTCGTCATGGACATGCTTCCGCCCAAGAATATCAAGCAACTTCGAGGATTGATTGGACGATTGCAATTCATCAGAAGATTCATATCCTAACCTTCTCAGAGGTGTCGCCCATTTTATGAATTACTAAAGGTGGGAGTCAAGTTTGAATGGAATGAAGATTGTCAAAAGGCCTATGATTATTTAAAAGAATATTTGTCTAATCCCCTGATTTTACAGCCTCCTGTCCTTGGGAAACCCTTGATCCTATACATTTCTGTGATCGAGGACTCCCTAGGGGTTGTCTTGGCACAGGTAGATGATGGAGGCAAAGAGCGGGCAGCTTATTACCTCTCCAAGTTATTTAATCCCACAGTGGCCAAGTACACTGCCATTGAGAAGACTTGTGCCACTTTAGTGTGGGTAGCTCAGAAGTTGAAACACTACTTTCTAGCCCACCCAGTTAGGTTGATCTCTAGAATGGACCCAATCCGCTATCTCTTAGAAAAGCCTATCCTTTCTAGTAGGTTAGCTCGCTGGCAGAGCTTCCTCTCTCAGTTTGATATCACATTCGTTGTTCAGAAGGCAGTCAAAGGATATGCCATCGCTGACCACCTCGCTCATCTTCCTATCCCCTGCACGGACTCTATTCAGGACGATTTCTCTGATGAGCATCTCTCTGTTCTTACCCATCATCCCTTTTGGTCTCTGCACTTCGATGGTATGCTCAACTCTCAAGGCCAAGGGATAGGTGCTGTTCTCCTCACTCCGGAAGGGGTGACGATTTTCTTTGCATATCAGCTTCGCTTTCCTACTACCAACAACATTGCCGAGTATGAAGCTCTTTTGACTGGATTAAAGCATGCATATCTCTTGGGCGCGTGTTATTTGAATATCATAGGAGACTCTCAGCTCATTCTACGGCAAGTTCTGTCCACTTACTGCACTCGTGACCTGAAGCTCAAGTCATATCAGAATTTGGTCACTCTCTTGGCTAGGTAATTCCGTAAGCTCATCTACATCCATACTCCTCGATCTCAGAATATCCTTGCTGATGCACAGGTATCACTCGCTTCCTCTTTATCTTTTCCTCTCAGTCGAAGCACTAAGACCATCATCGTCTAGAGATTGGATGCCCCCTCTCTTCAAGATCCTTGGTACGACAACCTTAGGAAAACTGCAAAGGTGAGGACTGAGAAGGAAGATTTAAAGGAAGTATCTTTAACTGAGTTAGAAGAGATTCTGGAAGAAGAAGAGTTGCCATGGTACCATGAAATTGAGATGTATTGCAGGGATGGATCATTCCCAGATGGGGCAAGTGCTGAACAGCGTAAGGCTATTAGAAGAGCCGCCTCGAACGACACTATCATTGCTAGAGAACTGTACAGGCGTCCTCTCAATGGAATGCTCATGAGGTGTCTCGATGATGATGAAGCTTGGAAGGTGGCCGAAGTAGCTCATTCAAGTGAGTGTGGAGGTCATGTCAATGGCCAGGCTCTAGCGAAGAAGATCCTAAGGCAGGGTTACTATTGACCCACTCTAGAGGAAGATTACTCCCACTATGTCTGGAGGTGTCTCAAATGCCAACTCCACGCTGATAAAATCCATGTCCCTGCTTCATCTTTTCATCCTCTCTCTGCTCTTTGGCCATTCTCCATGTGGGCTTTCGATGACATTGGCCCGCTCGGTGATCCCAACTCTCAGACCAAGCAGAAATCCTTCATCCTTACCGCCACTGAGTACTTCACCAAATGGGCCGAAGCTGAAGCGTACACAGAGATCAAAGCTACCACGGTGTGCCGCTTCATCATGAAGAATATCATCTCGTGATTTGGAGTGCCAAGCAGCATTGTTAGCGACAATGGACCCCAGTTCATCTCTCAAGAGCTCCAGGACCTCTATAAGAAGTTCAATATTGCACTGCATCATTCTTCTCCATATTATCCTTAGGGTAATGGCTAAGCTGAAGCCACTAATAAAACCCTTCTTAAAATCATAAAGAAAACGTGTGAATCTCACAAATTCTTAGATTGGCCTGAACGATTAGTGGAAGCTCTATGGGCTTATCGCACCTCCGTCCGCACTCCTACGGGACAAACCCCTTATGCTCTTACTTACGGGATGGAGGCGGTACTCCCATATGAGATCTTGATCCCTTCCTTAAGGGTACAGCTCGATCAGTAACTTGATCTCGATGAACGTCGAGAGGCGTTGCTCGTCCAGCTGGAACTCTTGGATGAAAAGAAGCTAAATGCGGCAGATCACGTGTCTGTTTATCAAAAGAGAGTTTCGCGTTATTTCCAAAAGAAGGTAATCGAACGCAAATTTCAAATCGTTGATATGGTTTTAAAACGTAAATTCATTAGGTCTGGAAGTCCTAGGTCTAAATTGCAACCTAACTGGGAAGGGCCGTTCGTTGTTAAAGATACTTATCTAAGGTACGCATATCGCCTAGTCAATGCGGAAGGTGAGGAGCTGTCTCACGCTTGGAATGGGTTGTATCTTAAGCATTTTTTCCCTTAGAGTCCAGCTAATGAAGGCCCGATAGCGAGGTGTTCTTTTCCTCAAAACACAAAGGAAGATTCCAAGTTTGGCAATCACACACTTCACGACATCCTTGGTCGGGTTCCTCGGTTTTGTGTAAACACCGTTTCTCCCTAGCCATGCTTGGGGGGAAGTGAAGGTCCCTGTCCGTTTCTCTCTTTAGCTAAATCTAGGGGCAAGAGGCGAATAAGGGGGCGATAACTGATCTAGACACCCTGACGAAAGGAGGTCTCAAATAGGGGCAGTCCATTATGACCTAATTCCACAAAGAAAAGCAACGGTAACACTAAAGAAAAAAGGAGCAAAAATCAAGGCAAAGCCAAAAGCTCAAAAGTCAAGGTCCAACGAGCTCCAAAAGTATGAAACTAGGCATGGCAAGAGTGGCAGTATGCGTGCCTAGGGTGGATGAAGGTTCGATGATGGACACAAAGCCCCGGCGTAACAGACTAAATCTCTGAAGTGGTTGTCATGAGAAAGATTCAAGCCCTAAAAACCTCTATACCTGACATAAGCTTACCTCTTGAATTCATTTTTTCATTTTTAAGGACTAAACTATACCCTGGGTATGGCCTCGAAAGAAGCACCATCATACAGATTGGCCCCGACTAGGGATTGTCACTTTAGGAGCACGCCAACCTCAGAAGATTCCTAGTATGACAGGTAGGGCTCTCGTTGCTAGGACGGAATGTCTTTCAAAATCTAAAAAAATCAAATATTTCCAAAATCTAAAAATAAAAAAAAATCAGATATTTCAAAATAAAAAAATCAGATATTTCCAAAATCCAAAAAAAATCAAATATTTCTAAACTCCAAAAATCTAAAAAATTAAATATTTCAAAATCTAAAAAAGTCAAATATTTCAAAATTCAAAAAAATCAAAAATAAAAAATACCATCATCTTCGCATGGCATGCATTGCATTTATACATTTTTGTTCTATTCTGCCTATTTAATAAGGTTCCACCCCTTGACCAACTATCAAGAAATCGGTCATTCTCTAACTTGCTAAAGGCAAGGGGTTGAGCCTAAGAACAAGATCTAATTTGTTTTTGTTTTAAGTGTGTGCAGATACATGTTCCATTGCCCAAGATTCAAGGTTCCCAAGTTTCTCCATCTCTTATCCCTTGCGGTCTATTGGTAGGCCGCTTAATATCCCCTAGCGATCGTGAGGAGACAACTACCCTTACCCGAGAACTAGAACTCTCAGGTTTCTCTGTTCCTCCTCTCTAGCGGTCCTTCGATAGACCGCTTAGCTTCTCCTAGCGGTCTAGTGGCGACCGTTTGCTATTCCCGAAAGCCAGAAAACTCTGAGTTTTCTTGGGTGCTCCTCCTTGGCGGTCTATCGCTAGACCATTTGGAGACCTTAGCGGTCCTTTTCTCGACCGTTTGTCAGACAGAGAACTCTGCCTTACTCAATCAATCATGCCAAAAGAGTTGATTCCACTGCACATCTTTCAAACCAATATTCTTATTCATTCACCAAAGGTTCGTGATACATCACTCTTTTAATAAAATCCAAGAACATGATCAAAGAAAATTCAAATTACATTCAATTTTCCATCCGCATATGGCCGAATCTTGCATAGTTCCTTCACATAAGCTCGGTACCCTTCTTTATCCTATATCACTTCTGCTTGTAAGGCACGGACATGGCTGATCTCCTACATAGTCAGAGCGTTCTGGACCACCTGCTCATCCTCCTCAGTCCCGATCTTCCTAGCTTGAAAGGGAGGGTAGTGAGATAGTGCTTGAACTATAGTACGGGGAAGTCCGACTTGTAAGTAGCACCGGTGAGGGTTGTGCCTCACTAGCTGCAGGTCTACGCCCAATCGTCGGGGTAATATGAGAGTAGTGCCTTGAAGAGCTCGAGGTCGCATCACGAACTTGTCAATTGGCAAAGTATTGAGGAAGAGGCGCCAATCATCCCGTGTTTTCTTGTCCGCGGTCCGGCATTCAACCTGTGAAGAGAATCCAGATGCACCTCCTATGAAGTAGAGTGGGTGGCTCCCGAATATGCGGCTAGTTGAAGGCAAGTTCTCCTTGGGTAGAAATTTGAGTCTAATTCCCATCCAACACTCAAGGACATTCATTGATCCAAAGAGGGGACCCCCTAGTGAAGTTGAACTAAGGCCTTCATAAAGGTAAGAAAGGATGGCTTGAGAGATAGATAAACCCCGCCACAACCCACTAATAATGCTGAGATTTTGGATATCTAAGAGGTGGTCAGTGGTAGAAAAGAGCAAGACCCCGCACAAGCAAATGGAGACGGCTTTTGTTATGGCTTCATATCTCCCACACTTGTTTTTACAATGAGAAGTGATCCATTGAGCCAAGGGTATCAAATGAATATGGCGAGGGCTAATCATGGTTTTCACATCTTTTGGATCGGGTAGGAAATCTCCCAAGATGAGTGATAGGTTTATAGGTTCAACCGTGTGACACACCAAATCTTCATCTCCCCCCTTAGTCTTAGGGAGGGCTAGGTAGGTCTCTTCCTCTTTTATAAGGATGGTAGCTTCAAAGGTTGGGAATATGAAAGTATGTGTTTGAAGATGCCATAATTCCGTTAAAGCTGAAATGCTTGGCCAATCTAAAGAAATTTTCTAAAAATTCTTGGCTAGGACTACTAGAGGGTGAAGGTGCCATTCCCTTAAGATTGAGAGGACCTCTAAAGAGAGTTCTTTTATCATAGGAGCCA
This sequence comes from Amorphophallus konjac, assembly GCA_022559845.1. NCBI lineage: Eukaryota > Viridiplantae > Streptophyta > Magnoliopsida > Alismatales > Araceae > Amorphophallus > Amorphophallus konjac. The sequence goes on from CM040125.1 coordinate 83,989,293, forward strand.
CTCACTTCAAGCTAGAATAGCATCTGGGGCGAGGAAGGAGCTAAGAAAAGGAAGACAAAGAGAGAAAAAGAAGAAGAAAGTCATGCGAGGAACTTAAGGAAATTCATCAATCTTTGAAATTAGAATTGAACTCACCTTTCTTGAAGGGCTTGTGCTCAAGTACTTGGGGATTGAATTTAGCAGCTGCAGCTCCCCATGCTCTTTTCTAGCCAGCTTTGGCCCGGTATAGACCACCTCTCCCATGGTTCTAGCTTCAAAGCTCCTCTTCATGTTGATTTGAGGTGATTTTGAGAGAATTTTCAAGGTTTAAAGCAGAGATTTCTGAGAGCTGTGAATTCTGGGTCTATCCCTAGTTATAGGGCTTTAATTCTGGTCTTAATGCATTAGGATTGAGACTAGTTAGCTTCAATTTAAGTTAGGATAAGTCTTGACACAGATTAGGTGCCTCTAGTCACGGGTTCGGACTCTCACGGAGAGTCCCGCTCGGACTTTAATGGGTTTTCTCCTTTGCGGTCTATCGCGCGACCGCTAGGCTCCCTCAAATGGTTGTCATACGACCGTTTTCTATTTTCTCCACCGCCTTCTCTCCCGCTTGTCTAACGGTCATGGCCGCCTTCTCTCCCGCTTGTCTAACGGCCATGGCTCGACCATTTCTTCCTCCTGGAGGTCTTCCACAAGACCATTTTCCCCTGTTTTCTCTATTTTGATTATTGTTAATCATCAGTTCTCTCCCACTTTCTCTCTCACTCTCTCTCTCTTGCTCTCTTTGTCAGTCCTAGAGGTCATTGTCAGTATTCACATTCACACATTTGCATTTAAACGAAAAAAGACAAAAAAGATCATATATTCATTAACATAAGGTCATGTACATGAGTATGCATATAGGAAGTACAAGTCATGCCCCAGTCGGTCCCTCTCCTGGACCCCCGTTGTCGTCAGTACCCTCGTGCCACTTCGCCGGCGGGGCCATGGAGGTGCTCCCCTCCTATCGGTGTCGTCATCTCCGCTCATTCTCCTCATTCCTCCGCTGGCCGGAGGAGCCCATGAAGTAGTCCCGGTGTACGCTGCGCGTGCCGCTCTGTGACACGTTGTGCAAGGACTGTCCACTCACTAGCTGGAGTGCCCTCTCCAGTGCTCAGATCTCCACTCTCAGCTCCCTCACTTCTAGCTAAGAATCCACCGCCGTTGTCGCTCCAGCTCTAAGCCTCTCCACCTCTGCGCGACGATGGACCATCTCATCCGCCTCTGCTCAAAGTCGCTCTGCCTCCGCTCGGGCGCACTCTACCTCGCCCAGTGCTGCAGTCAACTCCCTCGTCTGCATAAGCATTCATCAGTCAATCATTTGCACTTTCATAGAATTTATTCAAAGGAAATCGGTTGGTTTGCTTACCCTCTCTACGAGAGTGGCCTCAGCCTCCTCGGCCTGAGCAACTGCCCGTGCAAAGTCGACATCTCTCTCGGCTCGACCTCCCGCAGGCTGGGAAGAAGAGGATGGAGCGTCAGGTCCCTGCCGATGTGCTCCCTCGGCTCGCTGCATTTTAGAAGTTAGTCAGTCAAGTGCATAAACATCGGCATATTTAGTCTAAGGTTTCAACACTCACCTGAAGCTCCAGCGCGCACTGGAACTCATCCCTCTGCTACACGGTGGAGTAGAGGAGACCCTGGAGCTCCGCTATCCGTCCCTGGGGGTCTAGTTGCATATAGCAAGTCAAGGTGTCAGTGCATTAGAAATAATTAGGAAAGTTTAAGTTTAAAGAGTCGTACCGATCGTCGGGCGTCGCGAAAAACTTGGTCTCTGTATCTCCTGGCGTAGGCCCTCAGGTAAGCCTCATCGGTGCTAGCTCAGGCTCGTACCACCCGACCTCTCTGCATCCAGTCATGTACCTGGTCGATCGCCCGGATCACCCAGTCGATCTCACCGCTCAGTCCCTTCGAGGACCGTCCTACGCGCTCATCGTCCCCCGTCGGGAACTCCATGTTAGTCTGTGAGGACTAGGTGCAATGGTGCACACACGGATTTAGAGGGGGGGGTGAATGAATCCCCTTTAGAAATTCTGCCCAATTTAAAGTTTAAGCTACAATCAGTAAACTATGAGGAATTAAAACTGATTGACGTTAACTGAACGTGAGGCACAAGATCAAATATGTTGAGGCACACTAACGAACAGATCGCAGGTCTATGCAATGAACTATACAGGAGCTTCTCAGCCGTTCGCAGAAGTAGACTAAGCACACTTATGAGTTCTGGAGGCACTCAGGTAAAACTATCGATCGGAGCGTACCAAGACATTCATCTAACAAAAGATAGATAAGCAATCAAACCACAGTAGAGAGAAGATTTTTAGGTTGTTCGGTCGTCCAGACCTACATCCACCCCACACTCCAACCAGAGTGTGGATTCTGTTGATCCATAGCTTAAACTGCTGGGCCTTACAACTTGCCTACAACTGCTGACTTACAGCTTGCTCTGCTGGGCAATATAGCTTAGCCACCGCTGATTCACAGCTTCAAACCGCTAGGCCTTACAGCTTATGCCACCGCTGAATTACAACTTCAAACCCGCTGGGCCTTACAGCTTATGCTACCCGCTGATTCATAGCTTCTGAAATGGAATGTAAAATGGAAAACAAGTATGATAAAATTCAGCGACGGAAAGTTGGAAATAAAGCTCAGAAAATATAGCTCGCTCTTGGAGAAATGTAGCTTGGATTTGATCCAGAAGCTACAGATCTTCTTCCTCCTTCGATCTTGCTGCTGCACTCTCTTACGATCTTTGCTCTCAAAACTTTCTCTAATTCTTCTTAGTCTGCTTTTTTCTTTCTGATCTCTTTTTCTCACTTCCTTCAATTCTATCTCCCTCTCTTTCTTTTTCTCTTTCTTTATCTTCTGCTAGCTCTCTGCTGCTCACACTTCTTTTCTTCTTTTGCCTTCACCTCATTGTTTTCTTGTTCTTCTTTGTAGGTGCTTTTATACAAATAACAGGGGCGCCGAAGGTAATTTGATGGAGATGGTGATGCTCCCTCCGTCAGATGGTTCCACGTGGTAGGATCCCAGCGATCTCTAAAAGGAATCGCCCGGTAATGTGGAGGGAATGTTCCCGCCAATAATTGGAAGACCACATGTCAGATGGAGAGGGTTTACATTCCACGTGTCAGATGCTCCAGGCTACTTTCCTTCTTGGATCACGTGCACTTTTATCCTGGTGCTTTAGTTCCTCGTGACTTGGTGTTCGCAGGTAGTTGGGACACGCGTTAGGTGCTTGATCAAAAGTCTTACCTGTCATTATAACGAACAAAGTATCAGTCACGTGTTATAGGACTTAGACAACTCATACGTCTATGTGTACAGGCATAGATGCAAGAAGAACTAGCATAGACTATATCATGCAACTAGCGTAGACCTGAAATACATATGCACCAACCTTAAGTGTGCGTGAGGCACTACGTGTTGTGATATAGAGCAGAAAGGGCACTAACCATCTACACTTGTAAAGCTAACAATGCACTGACTTTGGTTGGGCAGAATACACGTGTGCACTGACCTTATTACGCATATATGAAAACATGCATAGACCTTTCACCGATTCTTGCATGCGTATATCAAGACATGCACCGACCTCCAATATGCGTAAGGCAAAAATGTGCACATACCTTATATGGTCACAACGAAACCTGCACCGACTCTACATGCCCAAAACCTGCACCGACTCTATATGCTCATAACAAAACATGCACCGACCATATATGCTCACAACAAAAACTACACCGACTACATGCAAAATGCAAACCAGCACCGACTATATGCTCAATGCAATAGTGCACCGACTATATGCTCAATGCAATCGTGCACCGACTATATGCAAAATGCAATCATGCACCGACTATATGCAATACGCAATCATGCACCGACTTTGTGTGCAGTCACATAGGATGTGCACAAACCTTATGTGCAAGCATATAGAACATGCACCGACCTATATGTGTATGAGACAAAAACATGCACCGACCTTGTGTGATTTCTAGCAACACCCGGCTTAGACCTATATATGGTATAAACTAGCATTGACCTTAGTTTCATGAAAACTAAAACTAGCAACGACCTGTATGCAATGATAAAACATGCATCGACCTTCTTCATGCAGTGAATAGTGATATGCATAGACCTTGTGTATGCAAGAATAGTAATATGCACCGACTTGCCTCTGTCTCACTAGCAACATGCATCGACCTTCATGTGCAACACAGTAAACATGCATCGACCTTAGTATGCATGCAATCTATTTGATGAAATGACTATGCATTCAATCTGATGTGGTTCTATGCAGCGTGAAAATGCATCTATCTGAAAAAGGATATATCATGCAAATGATTATGATGACAACATTAATGCATAAAAATGAATGCACAGCAAACAATCCCCATTAATGCACAGTGCAATGACCAGATGCATAATCAAATGCATATTTCATCATCATTCAATCTTTCATGCAAATACATGATGACTTATAGTGTTTGCAATCATCAAAACCACAGGGACACAACAATCTTCTCCTTTTTGATGATGGCAACACTATGAGTCATAAGGATAAAGCAAAATACTGACTCATGTCAAACTATTCTCCCCCTTTGACTTCATCAAAAAGAAAATAGTTTGATACGATAAATACAAACATGCATGATATGATTGAATCATTAGCTAAAATGCAGACAACAAACAAATCTCCCCCTGAGAGCTATAAGGGGTGTTGGGAAGGCACTCTCCCCCTTGGAAAGAAATGATTAGAATGTATCAGCAAAAACACAGGTAAACTGATGGAGATCAGTTTCATGAAAAATTTGCAATGAGTTATCAGAGTCATAATTCCAAGGTTAAGGTATTTCAGACTCTCCCACTATAAAGTCTTATGACATAATCTTTATTGAACACCCTGGTTTAAACATGATGTATTCAAGTTTTATTCATACATTTTTTACTCGTATCTGAAATCAATTTCAATAAAGATGAACCATGTCTTCATGTTAACATCTAGTTTAACCTCCCTATCTCTTACTCATTCAAATTCAATGACTCCTTTAGGAGTTACAAAATATAGTGTTGAGATTAAACAGACACGAAAGGATCTGATTTTGTCCCAAGTTTCAGCAATATTCTCATTTCCAGATTGTTTTTCTATCTATGCAACATCAATGTTTATTGCAATAACTCTCAAGATCAATCGAGTTTAGTCCACACCTTGTAACTAGAGGATACACATTGTTTAGACGCCAGTATCCCTAAGCACTTAGTATGACTGACTGTCATGATTCATATAGAACAGAGTTAACTTGGACACTTCATGACATAGAATGACTCCATTTCTTTGATGAGGATCCTAGTTTCTCAGTGCAACCTAATCATTACTCTGCCTTAACCTTTCACATATTTTTCATTTAAATTTTCACCAGAGATAACTAAGGCACTTCATGACACAGTCCTTTGGACATGGTTTCTCAATGACCAAAGTCATTACTCTGACCTTACTTTACATCCAGACATTACTCAAATCAAACAAACGTTTAAAAGCAACACTCACCTTATGTATCTCTACCAAAAAAAGCCATGGTTATAAAACTTTCAGATTTCAGAAGGTTTTACATGATATAACATGAATCAACTGGTTAAAGTTTATTAAAGGATTGATTCAGATATTTTCAAGATGTTCGAAATCAAACTCAAGAAATACATAAGACTTAAACCTGCTAAGTTATTTCAGATATTCTTAGTTCCATACAATGGAAGATTCCTAGTACAAGTGTTTTCAGATTTATGATCAGGATAACTCATTGAAAACTTCAAGAATATCTGACAGAAGTGTTCCAGCCCTAGAGAATGATTCAGAATGATGATCATCAAGTAGCATACAAGGGTGAGAAGTTTTTACAGAAGATCTGAATCAAAGATTAGTCATGGAAGAATTATATCAGCCAGACAGATTTTCAAAGAATAATATCGAGCAGGTGACTATCATTGATTAAGAAATTTCAACTTTAAAAGAATGATTATGATAATCAAGAAGTGTAGACAGTAGCTCCGCCTTAGCAAATGGGATTTAAGTTCAACTGATTTCAAAACAGATGAAGACAAGTGAGATCAACTGATACCATGTTTGAGATAAATTGCTTGAAGAGCAAAGAAGATCAGTATGACAAAGATGGTCATGCAGTCCAAGAAGTCTTCTTATGCTCCCCCTGAACAAGTATAGAAGCAGAATCACACCAATGAAGATATCGACTCTCGGTGTCAGCATTTAAACAGAATGCTTGTAAAATAATGTCAACTCATGGTGTCGACACTGAGGATCAGATGAAGCTTGCATACAGAATCAATCAAGGATAAAGTGAATTTTACTTCATTTGCATCAAGAAACATTAAGGCCTAACCAAGAGAGATTCAGATTGAAGAGGGAACAGCTCAATCCAAGGATGTGAACAAACAATTCTGATTAAGACAAGAGCTCCCCCTAAGAGTATCGATGACAGTTACTCTTTTTGGTATTTTCAATATGAATGATATGCAATATACACATGCATGCCTATGCATTGACTCCCCCTGACTAAATGAACTACATGTACTCAAAACTGAATTTTAAATGCAACATATGCAAGGTACATCATACAAGGAAGTTTAATGAATTATGTCTTAGACTGCCCTATATGCAACATCACCCATGGTACCAGGTAGAGGGCTTGGTCTAAAGGACCACCTCACACATAGTAAGAACCTCCAGACAGATTTCATCTGTCCTTTAGTAGCTTACCATTTTATATACCACAATGGTCATTCATGACAATGCAGTGCCAAAACTGTCACGCCCTGAGCGCGGAAAATACCCGGAGACGCGTGACGAGTTTATATCAATCATGTCAATCAGAGTGGTCGTGTATTCGACGTAAAGACAGAGATGCGCAAAATAGCAAGATAACCCAAACCTTTATTATTAATAGGCTATTACAAATCCAACACTCTGTTAAATAAAAATGAAAAGAATACATATTTGACTCAAGAAACTATAGAAAAGACTAGATGACACTTGAGCAGCTCTATCACTTTCACTCTTGACCATTCCCATCCGATTGACTTCCATCGTCGTCGGACTTACCTGAAAAGTAAAAAGGGACAAACGAAATGAGCGAACGCTCAGTAGAAAATTATATCTCAAGTACTAGCAAGGGGTTTAAGTAATTACATCTTTCATGAATGCAATAAAGCTATGCATGCTCGTTTAAAACGACAAGATAGAGAGAATGTAATATCAAGGAAATAAGATGAACAAATCATGAACTTTCAATATGATAATCAAGACATTTGAGATATTCAAGCAAGTACATTTAACAAGTCATGTCAAGAACTTTGGCTATCATGTAGCAAGCAAGTAAATTACCCTTTTTCGGGCCACGCATTTCATTTCATGTCAAGTACGATTCAAGTACAAGATGTATGTGGAATGTCCAATCAAGCAAGTCAAGTACTCGGTATAATGTCAGATACCTTATCATTTTAACTCCCATGGGCACAAGTACTTTCGGGTGCTCCTCCCAGGACCAGATCGGGCCCTATATGCGCAGGCATTTATCATGTATTTTGACATCCACTCTTGTTTATAGCTAACATAGAATTTCAATAATCAAGCTTGTAGACATGTATGACAACTTTGACAGAATGGAGTCCAAAATATGACAAAGGACATAGAATGGCGATAATAACGGTATAATCACGATCTCGATAAAACTAGGTAGAATATGGTTCCCTTGACTTGGGTACCATGACAAAGCAATATGGACATTCTATATATAGAATTGAAGTCCACATGAACATTATATTAAGGTAAGATACCCTCATTCTTATCATAGAATTGAGGTTTACAAGAATGACATGATATGGCATGATATCATCATCCCATTAAGAATTTCTTATGATATACTCTTTGTATAATCATAAGGGCCGGTATACCATGTTTCTTTAGAGTGACATGGCATCAATGGTGTAATGGGTTTTTAGGGTACAACCAGCTCAGTCGGCCTTGAGGGAATCCAAGGTACGAGGAGTCTTACGGAGGTCTCTATGACTAACTCGCTAGTCCAAAGGAACGGAATGTCCAATGGAGAGCTTGTATGTCAATGAGAGTTGAGTGTGATCGATAAAACAACGTGAAAAGTGGGACTATACTCACGGAGTGGAGAATAGTGCCGATATATACGTATATGTATAATATGAAACCATCGGTTAACAGAATCAGGATAAAAATCAGTTTACAGAAAATAACGACTTAGGTCAAGTCGTTTCTCAAGTAATTAACGCCTAACATAAGGGCGTTTACACGTGTTTCCATTTTGCAGAATTTTCATTAATTCAGTAATTTATCTAAAATGCGCCTTGGTCAGGGTCGTTTCTTCAAGATCTGACGACTACACCAGAAGGCGTCTTATTGTTTACATATTTGACAGAATATAATTAATTTTCAAGAATTATCAAAACGCGCCCTGGGCAGGGGCGTTACTATTTAATTCTATTTTTCAGAATATATAAATTTCAAGATTTTAACCGATACACGCCCTAGGAAGGGGCGTTATCTTTCAGATTCACGCCCTATGAGGGGGCGCTAATATGTGGAAAATGACTTTGTCCAAGTCGTTAATTCAAGTTCCTTCAGAAACTTTAAGGACAGTAATAATTTCAGGATAACAGAGGAACGAATGTAATATCATGACAGTAAAGTTAGCAGGTTGAAGACATAGGATCATGCATATATTTATAATCATGATTTCTTAGATAATCAGTTCTTAAGATGGGTGATTAACGGTTTAAAGAAATTAACGCCTGCGTACGGGGCGTTAAACATGAAATTTACGACCTGGGAAGGGTCGTTTCATGTGAATTAGCGCCCTTGACAGGGGCGTCTCTTTCAACATATTGCAGAAAACGCATGGAAACTATAATAACCGTATGCATGACATGCTTGTATATATATATCTTGCATTAATTTCATTTGGGCTACAGTAACTTGAGAAAACCTACCTTAATAACTGTCTGAAGCTGGACGAATGAAGGTGAAAAACTCTATTTGTTAACAGGGCCTTCTCGGAAGGAAGGAAGTTGAGTTTTGTCAACCCAATATCCACAGTAGCAAGGTCAGATGGAGTAACCGGTTGATGAAAAAAACAAACTCCCTACACATAAGAGAAGATCAATACATGATCGTATAGTAGGAAACGATGAGGATTTAAGGAAGAAAGAACATCACCTGGTTCTTTCGTAGGAGCTTCTTAACCTGTAAGAAGGGATGAAGAATCGTTAATTCTTCATGTGCTACGTACATAAGAAAAGGGAACAGAACAAATAAGAAATAAGAAGAACTTTGGTTCTTCACGTACCTCTGCAGTCGATTGGTCAAATAGGTTTAGGTTTGGATCGAACGTATTATTTATAGGGTTATGGAAATCCTATTAGAGTTAGTGTTCGTGTGAGGGTAATATATCCCTAATAGAGTCCTTACCCTAGTAGACACTTACTGGATTAGGTTAATCTTTCCCTGGATAAGCTCTGGTGTTGAACGGAACTCGAATGGAATTAACGACTTTGGTCAGGGCGTCGATTCCTGAATTGACGACCTTGTACAGGTCGTTTCTTAAGAAGCACCTTGTATAAGGGCGTTCCTTATTTTTAAAACACGCCCAAGTAAAGGGCGTTTCTTGGCCTTGCCCTTTTTGGCGTTTAGAATTTGACGCCGTGTTGTCAGGGCATCCCTTCTTTAGTCACGCCGTAGATAGAGGCGTTCCTTTTGAAATTAACGCCTTACTAAGAGGCGTTATTTGTATCTTGTTTTATTTCATCTATTTAACCCTCTTCTTATTATCTGTATTACTTCTGTAGTATATATATTTTAATTCATTTCAAATATTCATTTATCAGGGTTGCTACACCCTCCCCCACTTAAAAAGAATTTGGTCCCCAAATTCAATATAAACATGTAGAACATATACCTCTTAGAATAATTCGGGAAATCGTTTCTTCATAGATTCCTCGATCTCCCATGTTGCTTCATGTTCAGAATTCTTGTTCCATTGCACCTTGAGCATGGGAATAACCTTATTCCTTAGAGCTCATATTTCATGATCTAAGATCTTCATAGGCTTCTGTTCATATGTGAGATCTTTCTGGATCACCAGATCTCCATGTTCAATAATATGCGATGGATCATGCACATACTTCTTCAACATAGATATATGAAATACATTATGTACCTCGGACAATTGAGGAGGCAATGCGATGCGATAAGCAACCTCACCAACTCGTTCGAGTACCTCAAATGGTCCGATGAATCTTGGTGTAAGCTTGCCCTTAACACCAAATCTTCGTATGCCACGTCCAGGTGATATCTTGAGAAATACATGATCTCCGATTTGGAATTCAAGATCTCTCCTTCTTGTGTCAGCATAAGCCTTTTGCCTTGTCTGAGCAACTTACAATCTTTCCCTGATTACTTGTATCTTCTCAGTTGTATCCCTTACCATGTCTGGACCTAACAGTTGTTTCTCTCCAACTTCGTTCCAGCATAAGGGTGATCGGCAACTCCTTCCGTATAAGGCTTCGAAAGGTGCCATTTGGATACTAGCTTGGTAGCTGTTGTTATATGCAAATTCAACTAAAGGCAAGTGGTCATGCCAGCTTCCTCCAAAGTCAATGATGCATGCTCTAAGCATATCCTCAACAACTTGATTAGCTCTCTCGGTCTGACCATCCGTTTGTGGGTGAAAAGCAGTACTGAAGTTGAGCCTTGTTCCCAATGAATGTTGTAGTCCCTTCCAAAAATGAGGAGTAAAACGGGGGTCTCTATCAGACACGATTGAGACAGGAATTCCATGTAACCTGACTATTTCTTTGATGTATAGTGCAGCTAGCACATCAATTGACCATCGGCTTTTTATTGGCAAGAAATGTGCCGATTTAGTTAATCGGTCAATGATAACCCAGATTCCATCATGCCCTCCTTTTGATTTAGATAGACCCATGATGAAATCCATACCAATATCCTCCCACTTCCACTTAGGAATATCTAGAGGATGAAGTTTACCAGCAGGCTTTTGGTGTTCCGCCTTGACTTGTTGGCATGTGAGACAGCGTGATACATAGTCCGCTATTTCTCTTTTCATATTAGGCCACCAAAAGTTCCTCTTTACATCTTAGTACATTTTGGTTGATCCTGGATGAATAGTGTACCTTGATCGGTGTACTTCATCTAAGATCTTCTTCTTTAATTCCGGACAGTCGGGTATACAAGTTCTACCTTTGAATAGTAATCTTCCATCAGAAGTTAGTTGAAAATCAGATTGTCCTTCTACTCTGCCTTTGATTTCCACTAATATAGGATCATCATCCTGAAGTGCTTGTATTTCAGATAATAAATCTGACTGTATGCTTACATGAGATAAGGTGACAAATTTGGCTTCCTTGTCCAAGCTTATATTGAGCTCGGAGAATTGTTCTAGCAACCTCCATTCTTGTATCATATAATTGGCTATCATTGCTCTCGGCTTTCGACTAAGGGCATCAGCAACATAATTACCCTTTCCGGGATGATATTGTATATTGAAGTCGAAGTCCTTAAGATATTCCAGCCAGCATCTTTGTCTCATGTTTAGCTCCTTTTGTGAAAATAGATATTTGAGACTATTGTGATCGGAGTATACAGTAAAATGCACTCCATATAAGTAGTGTCTCCATATCTTTAGGGTAAATACCACCGCGGCCAGTTCTAAGTCATGGACGGGGTAATTCTCCTCATGCTTCTTCAGTTGACGTGAAGAGTATGCTATGACCTTTCCTTGTTGCATTAGGACACATCCGAGGCCAATGCCAGAAGCATCTGTGTAGACCTCAAATTTCTCTCCTTCTATTGGTAGAGCTAACACCGGAGCTGTAGTGAGATGATCCTTGAGAGTTTGGAAACTTCTTTCACATTCCTCACTCCATTCATATCGGATCTCCTTGCGAGTTAACCTTGTGAGGGGCACGGCGATCTTGGAGAAGTCTTTGATGAATCGCCGATAATATCCTGCAAGGCCTAAGAAACTTCTGATCTCGCTAGCATTGGTTGGTTTTTCCCAGTTTCTAACAGCTTCGACCTTTGACGGATCTACTGATAATCCATCTTTTGAAATCACATGTCCTAGAAAAGCCACTTCTTCAAGCCAGAATTCACACTTGCTGAGTTTTACATATAATTGATTTGTCCTCAAGACTTGCAATGCAATCCTCAAATGCTTTTCATGTTCTTCCTTAGTCTTGGAATATATCAATATATCATCAATGAAGACTACTATGAATTGATCCAAGTAAGGCCTGAATTTGCTATTCATTAACTGCACAAAGGCAGCAGGGGCATTTGTTAGTCCAAAAGGCATAACAACAAATTCGTAATGGCCATACCTGCTTCTGAATGCGGTCTTGTGAATGTCATCATCCTTGATTCTTAAATGATGATATCCCGACCTGAGATCAATTTTAGAAAAATATTTGGATCCTGAAATCTGATCAAATAACTCATCGATTCTCGGCAGTGGATACTTGTTCTTGATAGTGAGATGATTCAACTGTCGATAGTCGATGCACAATCTTATGGATCCGTCCTTCTTCTTCACAAATAAGACTGGTGCTCCCCACGGGGAAGTACTTGGTCTAATAAACCCTTTTCGAATTAGTTCCATCAACTGCTCCTTCAACTCTTTGAGTTCCGCAGGGGACATTCTATAGGGTGCCTTTGAAACTGGACCAGCACCAGGGACTAAGTCAATGGTGAAGGCCACTTCTCTTTAAGGGGGTAATCCCGGCAAATCTTCCAGAAATACGTCTGGAAATTCTTGCACTACCTGAATGTCTTCTATCTTGGTTTCCTTAGCTTCTTTAACAGTGACAAAGGCAAGGAAGGATACACATCCTTTCCTGACGAGCTTGCTTGCCCGAAGAGCCGAAATAAGAGGGGATTTGTTCCGACTCTTGGGGCGAGTAAAGACTAACTCTGGAAAATCTTTGAAAGCAACTTGGCTATTGCAGCAATCAACCGTTGCCTGGTATTTGGATAACCAGTCCGCTCCCAGTATAACATCATACTCCTTTAGATTGAGGCATATGAGATCTATCGGTAAATTCCTACCTTGAACCATTACCTCACAGTTTTGTTAGTGATGAGTAATATCATTTTCGCTTCCAAGAGGAGTAGTTAGAACTATTTTTATCCATTCTGGTTCTAACGGTAACGGGTCGGCAAACTTCTTAGAAATAAAGGAATGCGATGCACCCGTATCAAATAAGACATAAGCACTTTTGGAACAAACTGTTAATGTACCTTCTACCAGTTCACCTTCTTCTTCTGGTTCGGTCTCCTAGATTGCATGAAGACGAGCATTCTTTGTCACCGGGCGTTTACCGTCACCGGCTTGGTCATTCATTAATGGACAATCGGGAATCCGATGTTCGCGACTCCCACAACGGAGACAAGCTCCTAATTTCCTCTAGCATTCTTCGGTCTTGTGACCAGCCTTGTCACAATGCTTGCACACTACGTTTGAAGGTGTAGTGGTCATAGAGAAGGGCTCGGTCTTCTTGAATTTTTGATCTTGAGAGGAAGAACCTCCATTACTAGGCCTCTTCTTAAAGTTGGGTTTAAAAGAACCCGAACCTGTGACTTGCTCCTTCTTGTCTTTTCCACGGATCCTATCAGATAGTTCCGTGGCATCTTCAAGTAATTGAGCTCGGCGCACTATTTCAGAATAAACTTGGATGTCCATAGGCGCCAGTTGAGTAATATAGTGGGGCCTAAGCCCATTAAGAAATCTACGGGCTTTCATCTTCTCCGTGCTAATAAGATGCTTAGCATATCTAGACAACCTGGAGAACTGAGCTTCATAATCTGCTAATGATAAAGATCGTTGCTTTAATGCAGCGAATTCTGCAGCCTTCTTTTCTTGGACTCGGTCCGAGAAATATTTAGCATTGAAGTATTCCACAAATTCTTCCCATGTTACTTGAGTAGGATCGATGGTTGCTTCAATAGACTCCCACCAGCATCTAGCATCTTTCTCCAACTGGAATGTAGCTAATAGAACTTTGTCCTGATCCGTGCATTGCATGACACGGAATATGCGTTCGGTTTCCCGAACCCAATGCTCGGCATCGTCCGGATCGGTCGATCCCATAAACTTCGGGGGATTCATGTTCTTAAAGGCTTGGTGTAAGCTTCCAGCTCGTGGAGTACCACCTTGTGCTACCTGTTGTAGCACTTGAGTCATCCCTTAGAGGGTACACTGCATGTTGCGCCATTGAGCACGTTCGGCAACCATTATCCTACAATTATAATAGCTACATTAGTATTATATCACTGTGATCTTATTAAAAGACTCATTGACTCTTACCCCTTGGTTCTACCCAATCTCACTTGGTTAAACGTTCAACTTATCCTTGGACTTGGGTTTTTTCCTAGGAATTGAATACCTTAGGCTCTGATACCACAAAAACTGTCACGCCCCGAGCGCGGAAGATACCCGGAGACGCGTGACGAGTTTATATCAATCATGTCAATCAGAGTGGTCGTGTATTCGACACAAAGACAGAGATGCGCAAAATAGCAAGATAACCCAAACCTTTATTATTAATAGGCTATTACAAATCCAAGACTCTGTTAAATAAAAAGGAAAAGAATACATATTTGACTCAAGAAACTATAGAAAAGACTAGATGACACTTGAGCAGCTCTATCACTTTCACTCTTGACCATTCCCATCCGATTGACTTCCATCGTCGTCGGACTTACCTGAAAAGTAAAAAGGGACAAACGGAATGAGCGAACGCTCAGTAGGAAATTATATCTCAAGTACTAGCAAGGGGTTTAAGTAATTACATCTTTCATGAATGCAATAAAGCTATGCATGCTCGCATAAAACGACAAGATAGAGAGAATGTAATATCAAGGAAATAAGATGAACAAATCATGAACTTTCAATAAGATAATCAAGACATTTGAGATATTCAAGCAAGTACATTTAACAAGTCATGTCAAGAACTTTGGCTATCATGTAGCAAGCAAGTAAATTACCCTTTTTCGGGCCACACATTTCATTTCATGTCAAGTACGATTCAAGTACAAGATGTATGTGGAATGTCCAATCAAGCAAGTCAAGTACTCGGTATAATGTCAGATACCTTATCATTTTAACTCCCATGGGCACAAGTACTTTCGGGTGCTCCTCCTAGGACCAGATCGGGCCCTATATGCGCAGGCATTTATCATGTATTTTGACATCCACTCTTGTTTATAGCCAACATAGAATTTCAATAATCAAGCTTGTAGACATGTATGACAACTTTGACAGAATGGAGTCCAAAATATGACAAAGGACATAGAATGGCGATAATAACGGTATAATCACGATCTCGATAAAACTAGGTAGAATATGGTTCCCTTGACTTGGGTACCATGACAAAGCAATATGGACATTCTATATATAGAATTGAAGTCCACATGAACATTATATTAAGGTAAGATACCCTCATTCTTATCATAGAATTGAGGTTTACAAGAATGACATGATATGGCATGATATCATCATCCCATTAAGAATTTCTTATGATATACTCTTTGTATAATCATAAGGGCCGGTATACCATATTTCTTTAGAGTGACATGGCATCAATGGTGTAATGGATTTTTAGGGTACAACCAGCTTAGTCGGCCTTGAGGGAATCCAAGGTACGAGGAGTCTTACGGAGGTCTCTATGACTAACTCGCTAGTCCAAAGGAACGGAATGTCCAATGGAGAGCTTGTATGTCAATGAGAGTTGAGTGTGATCGATAAAACAACGTGAAAAGTGGGACTATACTCACGGAGTGGAGAATAGTGCCGATATATACGTATATGTATAATATGAAACCATCGGTTAACAGAATCAGGATAAAAATCAGTTTACAGAAAATAACGACTTAGGTCAAGTCGTTTCTCAAGTAATTAACGCCTAACATAAGGGCGTTTACACGTGTTTCCATTTTGCAGAATTTTCATTAATTCAGTAATTTATCTAAAATGCGCCTTGGTCAGGGTCGTTTCTTCAAGATCTGACGACTACACCAGAAGGCGTCTTATTGTTTACATATTTGACAGAATATAATTAATTTTCAGGAATTAACAAAACGCGCCCTGGGCAGGGGCGTTACTATTTAATTCTATTTTTCAGAATATATAAATTTTAGGATTTTAACCGATACACGCCCTAGGAAGGGGCGTTATCTTTCATATTCACGCCCTATGAGGGGGCGCTAATATGTGGAAAACGACTTTGTCCAAGTCGTTAATTCAAGTTCCTTCAGAAACTTTAAGGACAGTAATAATTTCAGGATAACAGAGGAACGAATGTAATATCATGACAGTAAAGTTAGCAGGTTGAAGACATAGGATCATGCATATATTTATAATCATGATTTCTTAGATAATCAGTTCTTAAGATGGGTGATTAACGGTTTAAAGAAATTAACGCCTGAGTACGGGGCGTTAAACATGAAATTTATGACCTGGGAAGGGTCGTTTCATGTGAATTAGCGCCCTTGACAGGGGCGTCTCTTTCAAAATATTGCAGAAAACGCATGGAAACTATAATAACCGTATGCATGACATGCTTGTATATATATATCTTGCATTAGTTTCATTTGGGCTACAGTAACTTGAGAAAACCTACCTTAATAACTATCTGAAGCTGGACGAATGAAGGTGAAAAACTCTATTTGTTAACAGGGCCTTCTCGGAAGGAAGGAAGTTGAGTTTTGTCAACCCAATATCCACAGTAGCAAGGTCAGATGGAGTAACCGGTTGATGAAAAAAACAAACTCCCTACACATAAGAGAAGATCAATACATGATCGTATAGTAGGAAATGATGAGGATTTAAGGAAGAAAGAACATCACCTGGTTCTTTCGTAGGAGCTTCTTAACCTGTAAGAAGGGATGAAGAATCTTTAATTCTTCATGTGCTACGTACATAAGAAAAGGGAACATAATAAATAAGAAATAAGAAGAACTATTGGTTCTTCACGTACCTCTGCAGTCGATTGGTCAAATAGGTTTAGGTTTGGATCGAACGTATTATTTATAGGGTTATGGAAATCCTATTAGAGTTAGTGTTCGTGTGAGGGTAATATATCCCTAATAGAGTCCTTACCCTAGTAGACACTTACTGGATTAGGTTAATCTTTCCCTGGATAAGCTCTGGTGTCGAACGGAACTCGAATGGAATTAACGACTTTGGTCAGGGCGTCGATTCCTGAATTGACGACCTTGTACAGGTCGTTTCTTAAGAAGCGCCTTGTATAAGGGCGTTCCTTATTTTTAAAACACGCCCAAGTAAAGGGCGTTTCTTGGCCTTGCCCTTTTTGGCGTTTAGAATTTGACGCCGTGTTGTCAGGGCGTCCCTTCTTTAGTCACGCCGTAGATAGAGGCGTTCCTTTTTAAATTAACGCCTTACTAAGAGGCGTTATTTGTATCTTGTTTTATTTCATCTATTTAACCCTCTTCTTATTATCTGTATTACTTCTGTAGTATATATATTTTAATTCATTTCAAATATTCATGTATCAGGGTTGCTACAAAAACTGTCCTTTATGCATCATATTTTCAATGACTGTATATCAAACATATGTGTATGCAGACAGTTAACATATGCAATTGACATATATGCACAAATATGCAGACTATGCTCATGAGTTTCTAGCCTTCTCTTTGTGCATAATCAAATGTCAAACATTAATGCATGCAATTGAGAAATGAACTCAGCATGTCTTTAATGAATATGTGCACACATAGCTCAATATATGAACAGATAGACTCATGTAGTTCAATGCAAATGTCAAAGCACATGCATGAAGAATTTGACTAATCAGATTTAACATGATATGCAGTTTAAAACAGATTCCTAAGGTTTTCAACAGAACAAATGTGAATAGAGTAAATGTTACCTGTCGAGTACAAGAGTGGGGTTATACAGACTTGGGTGCCTTTTTTTATTTACGCCTCTTTATTCTTCATCCCAAGGCACACCTGCAAAACACCAAATCATTTGGCAGAAACAGGCACCCAAGATTTCTTGGGTCCTGAAATAATAGAGACACCTTTATTAGGTGCTCTAAACAATTTTTGTGCTTGAGAGTCATCAAACTGTTAGATCTAGAGGGGGGTGAATGGATCTTATATACAATGATTTTCCAATTTAAAAGTTAACTCTGACAGACTTACACAAACTATAATAGGGAAGCTTGAAGAATCAGATGGGAATCAATCAATCATCTGTAAGTATACAATTCACGCAGTGCTGAGCAATACGTATAGAGTAACTATTAGAAGATTTAAGGTCGGTCAGATAAACAAGATGTAGTAATCGACCGATCTCCTGCGGATGAAATCCAATTATATATCACACAGCTACTGTAGAATGGGGATAGAGGATATGGAGATGCACGCACAAAGCAAACCAAGATGGACAGGATTTTTAGATGGTTCGGTCTGCTACCCATAGACCTACGTCCATCCCCCACTCAAATCCAAGTGGGGCTTCCCTTGCAAAAGCAAGAACAAACAACTGCTGCCAAACAGCTTGCCCAGAGGGAAACAAATCCCTCACACCGATCCTGTAACCCACAAGATCTGAACCCTGACCTTGCAGCCCACAAGATCAGAACCGGAGGACCAATCCTCCCTTCCTCCAAACCGAAGGGAAAGCACGAGCAACTTCCCGTTACTCGCAACCGGAGACTATGTCTCCCTTCTCTTGAATCCACAGAAGGGACCCGTGAGTGACCCTCAGTCACCCACAACCAGAGACTCAAGTCTCTCTTCCTCTGAATCCATAGAGGGCAAACTGGAGATACACTCTCCCTTCTCCTGAAAACCCAGGAGGGACCCCGAACTCCAAACATAGTATTGGAAGAACACACAAAAGAATGGAAGATAATAACGAAAGATCTAAAAGGACAAAACAAAAATAAATGTAGCTCCGAGGAGCATGAAGACTCTGGATTTGATCCACGAGTCACTACATGAACAGATCTTCAATGAAGGCTCTGGTTGCTCACTCCTTCTTCTCAAAACTTTCTTTTCTGAACTCTTTCTTTCCTTCTCTTTTCTTGTGCTCGCACACAGGCTCAATCTCTGGTACTCGAGTCACTATATGAACAGATCTTCAATGAAGGCTCTGGCTACTCACTCCTTTGTCTCAAAACTTGCTTTTCTAAACTCTCTCTTTCCTTCTCTTTTCTTCTGCATGCACACAGGCTCAATCTCTGGTACTTCCTCTCCTGCTTGTTCACTCTTTCAGATGGCTGCTCTCACCTTCACGATAATCACTCTCTATTCACGATCTCTCTTCCTTTTCTTTTCTTCTCTCTGGCTCTCGCTCTTTTCTTCTTCTCTGGTGGTTTTGTACTCTTGCAGCTGCTCTCTTTTCTTCTGAACTTTTTCTCTCAAGCTTCGCCTCCCCATGAAAATGATCCACACACACACATATATATTTTCAGCCGATGGGGTCCATATAGTCACGCCTTGGGCATGTGGAGGGAATACTCCCGCCAAGAAGATTCTGGAGCAGCCCTGCCATGTGTCAGCCTCTAGTTCAAGGATGATCCATGTGGCTTTAATCTTTCTGGGATGATCCACCTTGGATCACGTGCCACTTATCATTGTTACACAAATCCACGTGCAGTCAACCTCTGTGTCCCCCAGGTGTTTGAATATAAGTTAGTTCACCCTTGATTAGTGGGTTGAATCCTTATATGGTTCTAGGCAAAATGTGCACAGACCCTGTAAGAGACAATCAGCAATTGTGCACTGACGTTAATGTATATAATGCAGACATAGCGTCAACCAAACCAACTAACATAGACTTTATTCATCTAGCACAGACTTTAGTCATGAAGTAAGTCCAGCTAGCATAGACCATACGTGCGAAGCAAGGCTAACTAGCATCGACCTTGGTGTGAAGAACTACTACTAGCATCGACTAAGTGCACAGAACAATGCATGGTAACACAGACCTCATGCAAGACTAGCACTGACCATGTATGCAAGTAAGAGAACGTGCACAGACCTTTTATGGCTATATGCAAAAAGTGCACCGACTAGCTATAGTGTATGCACAGACCTTTTATGCATGATGAACTGAAATGTGCACCGACCTAGTTTGCCAAAAAGTAAACATGCACAGACTTCATGTTGCATGCTCAGTAAACTAGCACCGACCTTCATTCTGTGAACAGTAGCTAGCTTCGACCTTTATGTGCATTTTCAAAGCAAAACCTGCATCGACTTTACAAGCACAATGCCAAACCTGCATTGACCTTCTATGCACGCAGGAGAAAGATGCACTGGCCTATGTGCAACTTGCACAGACCTTAGTATGCACATTGTGTAACTAGCATAGACCTGAGTATGTGACAACGCCTGCTAACACCGACCTGATATGCACAAGACTTGCATACTAACACTGACCTTTTATGCAACTAGCCTCGACGTTGTATGAATATGGCTGAAATCTGCACTGACTTCTGTAGGCAGGATGAAGGTATGCACGGACCTTGCTTAGCTCAAGACAAAAAAACTTGCACCGACCTTAAGTATGTGTGAAGAACATAACTAGCACCAACCCTAGTTATGCATGAACTACAACTAGCATCAACCTTGGTGTGCATGCCAACTGTTTGATAAAATGACCATGCAAGTGAGACCGTGCAACATTGTATGACATAGTGTAAACCTTAATAAGGAAGGGTTTAAGCACTGACCTGTGTTTTTCAGATTGAGATGAACAGTGATTTTACCTGCCTGGCGTTGACTTTTGTCACCAGCGTTGACTGTCGTTTCATGCCTTTTTGATGTATTTTTGAAACCTGTTCTGACTGACATTGTTCAGACTTAAATATCTGTTTGATGAGCTCATGAATTCATGCATCACAGTTATACCATCAAGATTATAAATGTTGAGACATAATAGTTGACATCATCAAAATCACAGAGGGTACCCAACAATCTCCCCCTTTTTGATGATGACAACATTATTAGCCATTGTAATAAATTCATGAGGTTGATCTTAATCACAATAAATGCAAAGCATGCATGCACAGTATAATATATCAGCACAATGTCAGTCATACATCTGACAGAACAGTCTTAATGACTCATCCACAAATATATTCTCCCCCTTTGACAACATCAAAAAGGAAAGAATAGAAAGCAGAACCTGCAGACATCTGACAGAAGTATGATTCACAAAATCTCCCTATTTGAAATGAGAAGAGATATGGAAGAGAAAGAAATGTCTGCACTTTCCCTGACAACAATACATGTACTCCCCCTGAGCAAATAATGACTCTTGTTTGTCAAATTAAAAGGAGTTGAATGAATTCAAGGTCTAGGGGCAGTCATGTTGAAACAGATCAAGATGATTATTCATAGGGTCCAAGAAAGAGAATCAGCAAAATCATAGGGACAATTGGACAATTCAGGCAATAGGGGAATAGCTCAAGAGGTATTGCAATATGTAGAGAAAAACAACCAGGAAGATTTCTAATTAGATACCAATGCCATAAACAAAATATTCAGAGTCTTCAATTGTAGGGGCTTATGAAGGAACTTTACTGAACTACATGGTTTAAGCATAATGAATTCGAAAGTTATCCAAAAAACTTTTCTTTATTCATATCTGAAATCAATATTTAATAAAAGAGAACCAAGCTGACATACACACATCTAGTTTAACCCCCCTCCATCTTAATCATTCATAATCAATGACCCTTAAAAAGGTTTGCATGAAGGAGTATTGAGATTAAACACACCTGAATACAACTGATTTTGTTCAAGAATTTAGCAATGTTTCTGTTTCAATTATTTTTCTGATTTCTTCTTTAAGCAAAATATTTTTCAAGAGCAATCTAGTTTAGTAAACACTTTGTAACTAGAGGATACACGTTGTTTGGACGCCAGGATCCCTAAGCACTTAATGTGATTAACTATCATGCTTCATTATGAAAAGAGATAACTAGGGCACTTCATGACATAGGTTGACTCCATTTCTTTGATGAATGTCCCAGTTTCTCAGTGCAACCTAATCATTGCTCTACCTTAACCTTTCACAGATTTTTCATCAAATTTTCAGCAAAGATAACTATGGCACTTCATGACACAGTCCTTTGGACATGGTTTCTCAGTGACAAAGTCATTGCTCTGACCTAACATTACTTAATGGACATACCAGAATAAACAGATGTTTAAAGACAATACATGCATCATGTAACTTAACCAAAGAGAGCCATTGTTTTAAAAACGGTTAGTTTTCAGGAGGTCCTGCATGATATATCATGAATCAACTGGTTAAAGTTTATTAAAATGATTGACTCAGATATTTTCAAGATGATTAAGTCAAAACTCAAGAAGTACATTAGACTTAAAACACATGAGTCTTTTCAGACCTTCATAATTCCCTATAATTGAAGATTCCTTTTTCCATATCTTTTTCAAATTTATGAACAAGGTTTATAGATTGAAATCTTCATGAGTCTTAGATAGATCAAGGGAATTTCAAAAGTAGCCAAAACATCAACAGTAAAGAGCATTGAACAAGAGTGGTAGTGACTGATGCAGTAGATAAATCCATGATAATAGCTGATAGTGTGTAAAGATAAAGATGGGTTCAGAGAATGACAGAGATGTTCATGACACCATCAGAAAGATTGACTCTAAAAACATCAATCTCCCCCTTAGAAAATGCAGGATCAAAATTCAAACAAATTCAGTTTTAAGAGACTGTTGAGCCAAAGTGAGTTTTAGAGCTGATGAAAGCAGATGAAAGCAACTAACTGTGTAGATTCCTGAAGGAGCAGAAATAACACAATGAACAAGATGTTGCCTATTCAGTGAAAATTCTGGTTGACTGAAATAAGCAAGAATGTTTCAACCGAAGTGGACAGAAATAGGATAAAAGCAAAGGACAGATGTACAGCCATGCAATTTTAAATACATGATTTATGCTCCCCCTAAAATGCATGCATGAGCTGTCAAGCGATAAATATCAGGCTGATAGGATAACATTCCTGAATGCAAACAATTTTTAGGGCTTATCATTCATTTGAGCAACCCTATGCACAGAGACAAATTCTAGAATGCGTGAGCTCCACCAATGTATGTGCATTCATGTCAGGCATTCTTTTTGAATTTTCAGTATGATGGCATGAAAATCATGCAGAGGATTAATTTTACCAAGTATGCATGAATCATAAAAATTATCTTGACAGACTCCTCCTGAGTCTATGCACTATGTGACTGAATTTTAAGTGGAATGTATGCAATGAGATCTATGCAGAAAGTTTTATGAAAATATGCTCATGAAGGTCTAGACTGCTCTATGTGCAATATGACCCATGGTACTAGGCAGAGGACTTGATATAAAGACCACCTCACACATAGTAAGAATTTCCAGTTAAATTGCATTTGCCCTTTAGTAACTTACCATTTGATATACCATGATGATCATGCATGACAATGAAGTGCAAATGCAGTCCTATATGCAATAGTTGACTGTGTGAGATACACAGGCTGATTTCAATCATCATTCATTTGCATTTCATATTTTCAGAGAATGATATGTAATGCAATTAAAAAAATTCAGCTTATGCATTTGAAGACTTATGAAGGACAATGCAGAAAGTCAAATTCCGATGTAAGCATGTTTGCATGAAACAAATAAAACATGATTTAAAAAAAAAATTGAAAGCTAAAGTATCCAAACCTGTGAACATGCCACAAATGGGGTTTTTACCATACTTGGGTGCCTTGGTTTATTGAGCCCCCTTTTTATTCTCCATCCCCAAGACACTCTTGCAAAATAAATTCTTATTTTGTAGATTTGGGTACCCAAGAGTTCTTGGGTTCTACATGGTTAGTAGCACCTTTGATGGGTGCTTTCCACAACCTTTGGGCTTTTGAATCATCAAATATCATCAAAGAGCAATTGTTCATGGAATGCCCAACTTGACCACAGTAGTGACATGATAATCTATATTTTGAACTATTTTTGTGCACATTAACATTAACATGGGATCTATGTGCATGTTCATGGAAGTGTCTATTTTTATCATGGAAATTTTGTCTTTTATTACCACCAAGCACATTTTCTTTTGTAGTGAATCTGGCATAACTAAAATTAACATTCCTTCCCTGGACATGCCAATAGTTTTTGACTGTATGGCCAGACCTGCCACATTCATGGCAATAAGGTCTCCTTGGAGTACTGGTTCTCCTAGGAGCCCTGAGCTCAGCCCTTTTTAAAAACCAGCAATCATGCTTTGCATGACCAGATCATCCACAATGGGAACATTTGAGTTGCCTCTTCTGAGCAGACTGATTCTTGGGTGAACTTTTAGTAAAATGCACATATGTATTTCCTAAATTTTTAATTTTATTCATTCTATTATGAGCATTCAATTCATCAGATTACAGGATATAACAACTGTGCATCACATGACCGAATCTTCTACAATAATGGCATGAAGTTTTCTTTGTATGAATGTGTAGAGGTGCATGTGACTTGTGTGTAGTACCCATTGTATCATCAGGAATACTTTTGATCTTTTTATGTGGAATTTCTTTCTTTTTCAGTTTCTGAGTTTGTTCAGTAGTTTTGGGACTGACAGTGGATTTTTGGTTCCTCTGAGAATTGAATTGGAAGATAGGTGCACTGGATGTGCTAGTCGGCTCAGAACTACATACAAATGAAGTGTGAAGCTTACTGTCAAAGCCCTTTTTATTAGCTAGGTTAAAACCCAGACCCTCACGTTGGAAATTAATTTTGCTACCAAGGAGCTTATCCAAATTATCCTTTCCACTCACAAATTTTTCAAGAGTTTTGTTCAAGTCAGAGATTTCAGATTCAAGTTTTGAAACATGGAGCTCATATCCAGCTATCTTCTCTTTATAGCAAATAGCATTATCATTCAACATTTGATTAATAATTTTTAGACTTTTCATTTCCTATTCTGCATTTACCAACTCATTAGAACTATCCATGCTTACGTATTTACCTTTTTCAAATGTGATTAGTCTCTCAGACAGAGATGTGTGTAGATGTTTCAACTTGTTAATTTCCTCTTTCAATTTACTGTTTTACTCCTGGAGTTCATCATCAAACACCCAATCATCTAAGGGAAACTGACATTCATAAAACATTTCTTGTTATTTTTCAGATTGAAGTTTGTCGAGATTTTTTTGAAGCTCTAAATTTATTACTCTATTAATCTGATAGAGATCTTCCGTGGCTGGTTAGGGGTACCTTCAGATTGATAAGGCAAGACTGCCAGCTTTCCGTTTCTAGGTTATCCTGACTATACTTAGTTAAGTTATTTTTGTGCCTTTGCCTTTTGATACATAAGGGCCTATGTTATGGCTCCCTTTTTTCTTTTGATATCCTTAGGGGTGAGGCCCAAGGACCCTGTAATTTTTACAGTAAAAAATAATAAAATCTAGGGCCCTGGTGTTGCCTGGGGGAGTGAGAACACTCTCCCTTTCTGAGGGGGGGTGCACTCGATCAGGTCCAGCTCCAGATAGGCCAGTTTTTTGTTAAAAAAAATGCTATTAACCTCCAGTTTTTCAGAAATCAATTTATTTTCACTTTCAAGATTCATTGATTTATGTTCATATTCCTTAGACTATTTTTTGAGTTTTTCATTCTCAGATTTCAAATATTCCAATTCTGTAGTAATAGCATCAAAATCTGTTAATTGTCTTCTGAATATACCATTTTCACTTTTCAGAATTTCAATGTCCTCACTTACAGAGTCAGCATTCTCAAATTTGTTTAACCTCTTTTTCAGGGATTTCTTCTGTTTTCTCAATTTTGCATAGGACTCTAACAAATTAGCATATGCGTCTTCCCATTCATCTACAGTAAAGCTCTCAAAGGGGTTTACCTCATTATCATCGTCCTCCTCTTTATCTTGGTTGCTGTCATTAGCCGTCATGCATCGATCTTGATTTCCACGTCTGGCAGTCTCCAATTTGTTTAAGATGTCTTTGGCAGATCTGCATTCATGAAAACATGAGTGGAAAGCCTTGTTAGTGGTTGCTTTCATTAAGTCCAAGGCTTTCTGATTTTCACCATACTTCGATCTATGACTGTCTGTCCATTTGAACTTTTTCTTTGGTAATCTGTGTGGACCGTGTGAAATTAACTTCCACAGATCATGATTAACAAATTTGACAAACATGTGCAAGTTGTTAAGTCACAAGTCAAAATCAGTACCATTGAAAATCGGTGGATGAGCCAAAGAAACAAATCAACAAGCAATTCAATGCAACAGGCTGAACACACTCAGAAATGCACCAAAGAGACTGCAAGATCAACTGCGGATCGTTGGATCCTATGAGGTAGTAACCTCGCTCTGATACCAATGGTTAGATCCAGAGGGGGGTGAATGGATCCTATATACAATGATTTGCCAATTTAAAAGTTAACTCTGACAGACCTACACAAACTAGACTAGGGAAGCTTGAAGAACCAGATGGGAATCAATCAATCATCTGTAAGTATACAATTTACGTAGTGCTGAGCAATACGTATAGAGTAACTATTAGAAGATTTAAACTCGGTCAGATAAACAAGATGTAGTAATCGACCGATCTCCTGCCGATGAAATCCAATTATATACCACACAGCTACCGTAGAATGGGGATAGAGGATATGGAGATGCACGCACAATGCAAACCATGATGGACAAGATTTTTAGACGGTTCGGTCTGCTACCCACAGACCTACGTACATCCCCCACTCAAATCCAAGTGGGGCTTCCCTTGCAAAAGCAAGAAGCATACTTAGTTTGCAAACAACCGCTGCCAAACAGCTTGCCCTGAGGGAAACAAATCCCTCACACCGATCCTGCAACCCACAAGATCTGAACCCTGACCTTGCAGCCCACAAGATCAAAATCGGAGGACCAATCCTCCCTTCCTCCAAACCGGAGGGAACCCATGAGCAACTTCATGTTACTCGCAACCAGAGACTATGTCTCTCTTCTGTCGAATCCACAGGAGGGACCCGTGAGTGACCCTCAGTCACCCACAACCAGAGACTCAAGTCTCTCTTCCTCTGAATCCACAGAGGGTAAACCGGAGATACACTCTCCCTTCTCCTGAAAACCCAGGAGGGAACCCGAACTCCAAACAGAGTATCGAAAGAACACACAAAAGAATGGAAGATAATAACGAAAGATCTAAAAGGAAAAAACAAAAACAAATGTAGCTCCGAGGAGCATGAAGACACTGGATTTGATCCACGAGTCACTACATGAACAGATCTTCAATGAAGGCTCTGGCTACTCACTCCTTCTTCTCAAAACTTTCTTTTTTGAACTCTGTCTTTCCTTATCTTTTCTTCTGCTCGCACACAGGCTCAATCTCTAGTATTCGAGTCACTACATGAACAGATCTTCAATGAAGGCACTGGCTGCTCACTCCTTCTTCTCAAAACTTTCTTTTTTGAACTCTCTCTTTCCTTCTCTTTTCTTCTGCTCACACACAGGCTCAATCTCTTGTACTTACTCTTCTGCTGGCTCACTCTTTCAGATGGCTACTCTCACCTTCACGATAATCACTCTCTATTCATGATCTCTCTTCTTTTTCTTTACTTCTCTCTGGCTCTCGCTCTTTTCTTCTTCTATGGTGGATTTCTACTCTTGCAACTACTCTCTTTTCTTCTGAACTTTTTCTCTCAAGCTTCGCCGCCCCTTGAAAATGATCCACACACACACATATATATATATATCTTCAGCCGATGGGGTCCACGTAGTAATGCCTTGAGCGTGTGGAGGGAATACTACCGCCAAGAAGATTCTGGAGCAGCCCTGCCACGTGGCAGCCTCTGGTTCAAGGATGATCCACGTGGCTTCAATCTTCCTGGGATGATCTGACTTGGACCACGTGCCACGTATCATTGTTACACAAATCCACGTGCACTCAACCTCTGCGTCCCCCAGGTGTTTTAATATATGTCAGTTCATCCTTGATGAGTCGGTTGAATCCTTATATGGTTCAAGGAAAAATGTGCTTCGATCCTGTAAGAGACAATGAACAATTGTGCACTGACGTTAATGTATATAATGCAGACATAGCGTCAACCAAACCAACTAACATAGACTTTATTCATCTAGCACAGACTTTAGTCATGAAGTAAGTCCAGCTAGCATAGACCTTACGTGCGAAGCAAGGCTAAGTAGCATCGACCTTGGTGTGAAGAACTACTACTAGCATCGACTAAGTGCATATGACAATGCAAGGTAACACAGACCTCATGCAAGACTAGCACTGACCATGTATGCAAGTAAGAGAACATGCACAGACCTTTTATGGCTATATGCAAAAAGTGCACCGACTAGCTACAGTGTATGCACAGACCTTTTACGCATGTTGAACTGAAATGTGCACCGACCTAGTTTGCCAAAAAGCAAACATTCACAGACTTCATGTTGCATGCTCAGTAAACTAGCACCGACCTGCATTCTGTGAACAATAGCTAGCTTCGACCTTTATGTGCATTTTCAAAGCAAAACCTGCACCGACTTTACAAGCACAATGCCAAACCTGCACTGACCTTCTATGTGCGCAGGAGAAAGATGCACCTACCTTGTATCGCAAAGGGACAAATGTGCACCGGCCTATGTGCAACTTGCACAGACCTTAGTATGCACAAAGTGTAACTAGCATAGACCTGAGTATGTGACAATGCCTACTAACACCGGCCTAATATGCACAGGACTTGCATACTAACACTGACCTTTTTATGCAACTAGCCTCGACGTTGTATGCAAATGGCTGAAATATGCACCGACTTCTGTAGGCAGGATGAAGGTATGCATGAACCTTGCTTAGCGCAAGACAAAAAAACTTGCACCGACCTTAAGTATATGTGAAGAACATAACTAGCACCGACCCTAGTTATGCATGAACTACAACTAGCTGTTAGCATTCTATGTTTTGATGATGTCAAAATTATGAGAATTCTGTGTTTTGATGATGTCAAAATTATGAGCCATATGTGTACGTTGTCATAGATGTTTGGACCATATAAATTCTGTGCTTGATTGAATTATTCATGGTATAAATGATGAGCTCATGTGTTCATACCTGATACTGTTCATACAATAAAAATGAATTTCAGATTAACATACAGATCTATACTTAAAACAAGTTTGCGTCTCATGCACATTCATGTCTCATATACACTTGAATACGTCTCATGCATTTGTCTCATGCATTCACGTTTTTGTTTGCATCTCGTTTGCATAGTGCTAATTGTGTCTTATATTGCATCTCATATTGCTTCTTATGCATATGAGGGCTGTGGTGCTTGCGTCTTATGTTGCATCTTATGCACATTTGTGTCTCAGTTCAAGTGTGCATCTCATATTACGTCTGCGTCTCATATTGCGTCTCACGCACACCAAAGGTCCGAGCATGTTTCAAGTCTGAGTATATATTAAGGTCCGAGCACGTTTCAGGTCTAAGTATATACTCGGTCGGTGCAATCTTTGCACCTATCTTGAATGGGTCGGTGCAAAGAATGATGTTGCACGCATACAAGGGTCGGTGCAATATTTGTACCTGGCTTGTATTGGTATGTGCAAGTTTTGTTACTACACACATGCCAGAGTCGATGCATGTGTCCGTCTTATCTTGCATCTCATGTGGCCTAGGTCAGTGCATCTTCTACCTTGGTGCATGTTTTTCTAAAGCATATAGGAGGTGCGTCTTACTTTGCGTCTCATGTGGCTTAGAGTCAGTGCATCTTTTGCCTCGGTGCATCTACAGTGCATTTTTTGCCTCGGTGCAAGTTTTGCATTAGACATAATAAGTCATCACCTCGTGCATGTCTACGTCTAAGCATGTTTTGAGGTCGGTGCATTTTCTGCCTCGAGGCTAGCCTTGTCTGCTCTCATGTCTGAGCTATCTAGGGTCTGAGCATGTGACAAGGTCTGTACATGTTTTAAGGTCGGTGCAATATTGGTCGGTGAATGTCTGTATAAGCATACAATAGTCTGAGTATATTGACTTGACTTTGACCATACTTATTGAATCCGTGTTTATCTCTTTACAGGGATCTAAACACATCATGACTCTTGTTCACGAATGATTAAGTGAAGCACGTGTTCCAGGAATTATTTGATGGGCTCGTGATCTCAAGAACTAATGATTGGGCACGTGGACAGCAAACTCTCACAGCCTGACACGTGGACTCTAAAGGAGCGCTACTTTTGGAATTAATTACGCGGGAAACGTGGTTTCCACGCGCTCATCTCTCAGAAGCCTCCATATATATAGATGTAGTGAGAGAGAGCCGAAAAGAATGATAACAGACGAGAGAAGAGCCTTCGTAGACAGATACAAGTAGAGAGAGGAAGAGCAAGCACAATCAAGCCAGATTGAGAGAGAAGAACTGTGAGAGATAGAGAGAGAGATCCTTGAGAGAAGTGTTTGTGAGAGCTTTTGTTATCAGTCTCTTAGTTCAGAACTAGAGCTGATCTACTCATTGTCTTGAGCTATATTCTCGTTGTATTTTGATTTTATGCTTTCTTTGTTTGTTTTCTAAAACTCGTGTTCTTCAAGCTGTGTGTCAGTGGACAATTTAAGCTATAAACCTCAGCGTCAGAGGAGCATTCCTCTGGTAGCAAGCTGTGAGGCTCAGCTGTGTAATCAGCAGTGAAGCCACACTAGGTTTAGTG
Organism: Amorphophallus konjac; assembly: GCA_022559845.1. Taxonomy (NCBI): domain Eukaryota; kingdom Viridiplantae; phylum Streptophyta; class Magnoliopsida; order Alismatales; family Araceae; genus Amorphophallus; species Amorphophallus konjac. Next base: position 84,020,121 of record CM040125.1, read on the forward strand.
TGGGGTGGACGTAGATCTCTGGATAGAGATCGAACCACCTAAAAAACCCTTTCTCTTGTGTGGTAGCATTCTGATCTGTGTCCATCACCGTATCCACGTTACTTAGCGTTAGATGGATGTTTAAGAATGATTTCTTGAGCCGCTCTTCTTAGATTGTGGTTAAGTGTTTTTCAACTATCCTATAGTAGTTCGATTTAATTCCCCACTAGTAGCTGCTGTAGAAATTTTATTAGGTGATTGATCTATTCACCCCCCTCTAGATCACACATCAATTGGTATCAGAGCCTAACTCTTCTGCAGGGACTAACATTCTGAAGAGCTAGCTATCATGGATTCTAAGAGGATGATAGCAAAGGGACACTCCACCACAACGCCTCCTTACTTCTATGGATCCAACTATGCATAGTGGAAGAATCGTATGCAAGTGTTTTTGAGGGCGAAGGATTACGAGATCTAGATGGTCGTAAGCAAGGGACGGTTTAAGCTACATGAGAATGAGGATGTATGGACAAGGGAAGAGATCCAAAAGTCAACACTGAACTGGAGTGCGATCAATGCCATCCAGTGCGCCCTTCACCCCACAGAATTCTCTCGTGTATCATCCTGCTCTACAGCAAAGGAGATGTGGGATAAGTTAGAAGTGATATATGAAGGGACTTCTCAAGTCAGAGAGACCAAGGCGAACTTGCTGGTATCGGAGTATGAGGCGTTCAGAATGAAGCCAAATGAGACAATTACTGAGATGTATGCTCGCCTCACGATCATAACTAATGGTCTCAGAAGTCTTGGAAAGACTTACTCTTATTATGAGATAGTAAGGAAGATTCTACGCTCCCTAACTCCAATTTGGCACACCAAGGCTACAGTGATCGAGGAGTCTAGGGATCTGAAGAATACTAAGGTTGATGAGTTGATTGGTTCACTCATGACTTATGAGATGAACCTGCCAAAGACTGAGGAGCTGGAGAAGAAAAAGAAACCTATTGCGTTGAAAGCAAGCTCCAGTCGATCCAGTCACAGTGGATCCTCCAATGATCAGAGTCTTTCTGGATCAGAATTTGAAGGAGATCAACTAGCCATGTTGACTAGAGAATTCAGAAGATTTTTGAGAAAAGAGCGAAGATATTTCGGAAGAGGACAACAGAGAGACAGGAGACAAACCAGGTATAAATCTAACCCTGTCAAAAAGGTTGATACTAATGTCTGTTATCACTGTAGGAAAGCTGGCCATATGAAAGCAGACTACCCGGAGCTCCAAAAGATGAAAGAGAAATCAAAGAAGAAGAATACCAAAGGGAGAGCTATGGTGAGTACCTGGAGCGATGAGGACGAGGGCAACTTAAGCTGCACTTCTGAGAGTGATAGAGAGGAAAATCAAATCTGCCTGATGGCCAGAGATGATAATAAAGAAGATGAAGCTAATGAGGTATCCTCTCCTTTTGAAAATTATACTATTGCTGATTGGGAGGGTGCATATGGTGACTTCTTAGATAAAGTAGATGACATCAGAAAATAAAATAGGCATCTAAAGAAGAAAGTTAATTCTCTCATGAATGATACTACTTTGTCTGATAGAGTTGCCTATCTTCAAACTGAAAATGATGTTTTAAAGAAATCATGTGCTGAGTTTGATGATATGAAAAATGCCTTGATTGATGCTAGAAAAGAAAATGAGACACTGAAAAATGTAATTGGTGATCTAAAATTGAGACTACAAGAGTATGAAAATGAGATGAAGATTGTCAATGAGAAGTATGAAGCTGTTTTATGTGTTAACATTGAACTAAAGAAATCAATTGAAAACCTTTAGAAAGAAAATGAGGATAAGCAAATGGTTGTTGAGAGCATGACACAAGGGACAGAAAACTTAAATGCTCTCTTAGGAACAAAAGTTAACTTTAGGAGAGAGGGTCTAGGATTCAATCCAACAGCTAAAACGTGTTTTGCACGGAAGACCATTTCATTTGTAGCTGAAAAAGAAAAAGGGCCTCTCATCAAAATGTACAGTGGAATTAATTTAGAAAAACCTGCTAATTCCAAAATGCCCAGTGCCAAGGATAGGGGAAAACATTAAATTGGTGAGCCGAGCCATGTGAGCACACATTGTCCCACTCCTCAGGGCAAGTTTCAGGTTAGGGGTCGACCTTCACTCACAACTAAATCCCAGGCTAGGTTCAGAAAGTCTCCACAAAAAGTTCAGGAAAAGACTAAATCTACACCCATGCACACTTCAGGTGCGTCTAAGGTGTCTGGGAGACACAACTCAAATAGGGGTCAAACGAGTCAATTTTACCAATCCAGAGTCCAGACCCATCATACTTACTATCAGGCTCAGCCATATCAATTTAATAGGTCTGGATGGGATAGAGTACAAGGCAGGTCTAGATACCATTCATATCATACTTAGAGTTACAGACCTCAGGTCAGAAATTGGGTCAGGCAATCCAGGACATGGATTCCCAGGAAACACACCTCCCACAGTCAGCCTAGGACCACCACTGGCTACACTTCCATGAGTGCTCATTGGCCTAGGCACTGGCACAAACAAGCTCAACAAGCTAATAAAAATGGTGCTAGGACATAGAACAGACCTAGAAGTTTTCAAGCTGTTAATGCTGAGAAGAAAAATAATAAACAAAAGAAAACAAATAAATCCACCAAACAAACAACTCCTAAAAAAATGTGGATTCCTAGGAATGTGTTGTCATGTTTGAGTAGCTTTACTTCTGTTCTGGAGCCCAAACAGTTTTGGGTTCCAAACTCTTCTGCATGATTGTCATTGCAGGTATGCCTGGCATCCAAGCACAACATGTGGTACTTGGATAGTGGCTGCTCCAGGCATATGACAGGGGATAGGGCAAAGTTCTACATGCTGGTTAAGAAGAATGGAGGCCTTGTCACCTTCGGAGGATACACCAAGGGTAAAATTGTCGGTTCAGGTAAGGTAAGTAAGTGTACTACCTGCTGTATTGATGAAGTCATGCTGGTTGAGGGTCTTGCTTATAACTTGTTAAGTATTAGCCAGCTCTGTGACAAAGGTCACAAGGTAGTGTTTGACTCTTTAGGCTGTAATATTTATGAGCCTAATTCTGATAAGGTTAAATTCTCTGGTAAAAGAGTCAATAACATATACCTAGTTGACCTAGATGATATAGCTCATTCTAATCTTTGTCTCACTGCAAAGAAAGATGACTTGGCATATCTGTGGCATCCTAGATTAGGCCATGCCAGTTATACTGTTCTTCATAAACTGAATAAACATTGCATGGTTAGAGGTCTCCCTGAAATATCATTCAAAATTAATAATGGTGTATGTGAAGCATGCACCGAGTCTAAACACAGTAGGGAGTCTTTCAAATCCAAAACTGAGAACATGTCTTCCAAGCCTTATGAGCTGATTCATATGGACCTGTTTGGACCTACACGATCAATCAGCTTATTAGGAAGAAGATATTGATTTGTATTAGTTGATGACTTCTCTAGATTTACTTGGGTGTTTTTCCTCACACACAAGAATGATGCATTCACTGAATTTTAAGAGTTTTATCTGAAAATAAAATATAATAATGAAAATTCAATTCAGAATATTTTATCGGATCATGGTGGTGAGTTTGAAAACTCACAGTTTGATGATTTTTGCAGGAGCAATAGAATCACTCATCGGTTCTCCTCACCTAGGACACCTGAGCAAAATGGAGTAGTGGAGAGGAGGAACCGAACACTTGTGGAGATGGCTCGTACACTACTAGTGGAAGCTAACCTACCAAGGAAGTTTTGGGCTGAGACAGTCAATAGTGCATGCCATGTAATCAACAGAGCCATGGTAAGGCCATTTACCCAGAAAACACCATATGAAATTCTCAAGGGTAAGAAACCTTCAATTGCTTACTTCAAGGTCTTTGGCTGTAAATGCTTTATTCATGTCAATGATAAAAGATACCTTGATAAGTTTGAACCTAAAAGTGATCCGGGAATTTTCCTAGGATATTCAGAAACCACTAGAGCATATAGTTTACAACTTAAATTCTAAAACAGTTGAAGAGTCTCCACATGTAGTCTTTGATGAAACCATTACTAAACCTGAAAATGGTATGTGCAGGGAACAAGATGATGGAGAAATTCTGAAAGAAGGAAGCTCTGTAGATCAATCTGATGATGAAGATGCAAAGGAGCCTGGTACTCAGGGGGAGGTAAATGAGGGTCAAGGTAATCAAGTTATCAATGTGAGATTTCTTAGAGATCATCCTGTAGATAATATAATTGGTAACTTGCATGAACCTCCTAGGACCAGAGGCTATTTTAGAGCTCAAAATGAACTAAATGCTTTTACTTTAGTGTCTCATGTTGAACCCAAGAACATTGACAGTGCTCTTAATGATGTGCATTGGATCAATGCCATGCACGAGGAATTGAATCAATTTGATAGGAATAAGGTATGGCACCTAGTTCCACCTCCTGATCATGGGACTATCATTGGGACTAAATGGGTGTTCAGGAATAAAATCGATGAGTAGGGCAATGTTATTAAGAATAAGGCCAGACTTGTAGCTCAGGGGTACAATCAGGAGTTTAGAATTGACTTTGAAGAGTCATTTGCGCCTGTAGCTAGGTTTGTAGTGCCCCAGAATTTATTTGATAATTTTATGGCATTATTAATTAAATGGACTAATTTGGAGTTATTAATCAATATAAGGCCAAATGGTGTTAATCAATTAACCCAACTCACTTAATTAAAGTCTAAAGGGTTTTAAGATCAGGCCCATTTAGTTTGGCCCATATTCTAGAAGGTTATTAAGCTTATCCTCGAAATTATAAGGATAGATACAACTTAATATAGATAATCAGGCAGATAATGAATAGAAGAGTTTGATTTCCCTTGAACTCTGGGAACGAGTAATGTAACGGTCTATCGCGAGACCGTCACATGACTATAACGCACTGGCCATAGACCGTTACATCCTGTTAGTCCCGTAAAAGAAAGAACAAGTACAAAGATTAAAACTTTGGACTCTTATCCACTAAGGATCGACTTGGGAAGAGTTGTAATAATATTAAGGACTCTTAGAGACTAGGATTTGATGAAATAAGGACTCTAAACTCGATCTAATCCTCAAACCCTAGCCTAAACTCTATAAATAGGGCATAATTCTGAACTGTGCGACCCTTACTTTTGGGACGTAAAGAAGCAAGGTAAGGAGTCATTATCTTTGGTAAATTCTTTAGAAGTATTTGTTTACAATACTCTAGACTAACTCCCCTTCAAATTTCACATCTGTAGGTCAAGAGGTCATGGAGTTAGAACATAAGGAAGTTGCTGGAAAAGTCACAAGAGGAAGAGAAGAACTAGGGCAAGGTTCTCAACCAAATTCAGGAACTACAGTCTAAGTAAGAGGTATGTTATCTTATGAACGACAAAAATAACTTGATAGGACTAAGAGCCTCTGTTTTGATTGGATTTCATGCATGCTAGATCATCAATTTCATGTTTTATTGGTTCTATGCATATCATGTATCTCTTAGCCCTAACTAAAGATTAAGACTTGACTATTCATCTAACCCATCAATACCTATGCATGTAGTTGGCCTACACTACGTTATCATGTCTAGGGAGTCATGGTATTTTAATTATAGACATGATATGAATCGATCTCTTTATGTTTTATCTAGTTTCTGTTAGCAGATTCTGTAACGCATCATAGAAGGACCGTCACTTTCATGTAACGGCCCTACGACAGACCGTTACAAACTCTGTGATATTTGAACTACACTGTTGATTCTAACGCGCTTGGACAGACGCGTTACATTCATGTAATGGCTGGATCCTGACCGTCACAATCACAGTGACGCCCGATCTCCAGACCGTTATACTCTGTGTTCTGTCAACCCCAAGACAGAATATAACCTGCCAATATTATTATTTTTAAAGCCTAGTTACCTAAGTTTTAACCTGATCATGTGATTTTAAGGTTATTTGATCATTCATGATAGGTATTGCATGTTTTGTGGTCTCACTTTTATTGAGTTATGTTAATTTTTGAAGCGAAATTATATAGTTTTGTATTATAAAGCATGACTTTTTAACTTTGTATTGATGGAGTTTTCATTATGATTTTCAAATTTGATTATACATATCTCTCTCTGTCAATAGAGTCATTTCTATAAGTACATGGCATATATTTCGGTATGTTGCCATTAGTTTGCACCTTGCACTTTAGGAACACCATCTTGGACATGAGGACCTCTCTATTGGATATTCCTTCCAATGGACTAGGAAATCATTATTTCAAGGCCTCCGTAATTCTCCGCGAGCCTGGGATTCCCACTAGGACGCCGAGTTGTTTGTACCATTAAAGCCCAATAACTAGAATACACTATCGTGGTTTCTGATTCTCTTAATGTAACAGCCTTGCACTGGACCATCAGGCTCACATAACGGCCCAGGGCGTGACCGTCACATTCCTCTGAGTCTATTTTTATCTTGCTAGACTCTGATCATTGTAACGGCCCATTAATGGCGCGTTACATTTTGTAACGGCGCAGTAAACGACCGTTACATAGATTGTATATGTTAACCCAAGGTTTGACCAAGGGTTGATATTTCAATGATTCTAGACAAACCTTGATGATCTAGAACTTATCATATTGCTTAATAGACTTAATGTAATGGATGAAAGTTAAGGAAATATACCGTTATGCTGCCGATTTATTCTATAAGTATAACATAGTTTAAGTGTCATTCTTGATCTCATATATTCAAATTAAAGCATTCATTCATTGATTATTGTTATCATGGAATTATTGAACTTATTACATTCTTGGCCATACTTTACTGTTATACTGCATGGAGGTAGCTTAATTTATAACTCAAGATGCGATCGAGCACTAATTGTGTTCAAGGGCTCTATGCTAGTCCCCTCGGCTGATTGCCGGAAACATACTATTTTATAAACCATGGGGTATGATGCTACTGGCGTCGTATTACGCTGGGAGTACTATTTCTACAAATAAGTGAAGATCCACGATACGATACGACACAACATGACATTCTTGCTTGATATTCCACAGAAATTCATGAAGCACTTGCTCATAAGCATAAGATGCTAAAGTGATGAATATGTGGCTTGCTAGTACATTCTCGATATATTCTTGCTCGTGAAAAGCTAAATATCATGTTCATGTTATATCCTTGCTAGTTCATTCTTGATCATTCTATCTTATCTTGTTACTTTGGTTTGATCGCATGATTGATTCGCATTCGCATGATTTTACCTCATTCGTTAGAGCTAAAATGTTAATTACTTTCATAGTGCCTTCATGTTGATGCGAAGATACCTACTGGGCAAGTGTGCTCATTACCTATTTTCAATATTTTTCAGGAGATGGTAATAGTTCGAATTCGGATTCGGGTGATTCAGGTAGCGGGTCCGAGAGCGATTGAATGTTATTATGACAAGAGTGAAGACATAGGAAGTCTAAATTGTCTAGATTGAGTCAATGTAATTTTCTATTTCTTGAGTCTAGTAGAATGAAAATCAAATTAGTGATTGTATCTTGAATATTGATCTTTTATGAAATAAAGTTGAAGTTTGATTCAAATTCTGTGCAATTGCATTTATGTGTGTGATTGTCTTGCGCTCTGATTGTTCTTGCTTGCAATAGGCTTACCATGCCCGCTGTTCACGCTCCCCAAGTGAGTCTTCGCTATAAATAAGGCTCGGGGCGTGACAGTTAAGTTGGTATCAGAGCCTAAGTCTCAGGACTTAGGGAAAAGAGTCATGTCATAGGATAAGTCCAAGGTTAAGGACCCCTACCTGTGAACTAAGGAAGAAATTCCATACCCATGTGAGAATTGGGTAGAGCCCGGGATAAGATAATTAATTAGCTTTAAGATTTGGTTTCATGAGAAATAACGAGTGTTATTTTTCTCTCTTAGGTACCTTATTATTCTTATCATGGCTCATCGCGTAGATTGGGATGGTATGCAACAAACCGTTGCCGGCCTCACCCAGGCACTACAAACTATCGCACGAGGTGGTGCAGGGGCAAGGGCAGGAGACCTTCATCGCAATTTCCAGAGTTTAAATCCTCCACGTTTCTATGGATCTTCCAATCCAGACAAAGCAGAAAATTAGATTGATGAGATGAACCGGATATTTGATGTCATACAATGCACTGATCAGGAGAAAGTCTGTCTAGCAATATTCCAATTGAATAAGGATGCCCGTACTTGGTGGAAGTCGGTTCCGGCACCTCCGGCCGATGCGCCACATACGTGGAATGCTTTTCTCACTTTATTTCGTGCCAAGTATTTCTCCGAACATGTGAAGGAAAGGAAGGCTATGGAGTTTGCCTCCCTTCGTCAAGGGATGATGTCAGTTGCAGAGTATGAGTTACAGTTTTCAAGACTAGCACCATATGCACCACACCTTATCAGCACAGAATTATTAAAATCAAACCGATTTATGGACGGGTTACGGCCCGATTTCATTCAACAACTGGGGACACAGAATATCCGCACTTATGCGGAGATGGTTCAAAGGGCATATTTATGCGAGAGGACCTTAGAGAAGGTCGAAAGGTTGAAAGGAAAGGGAGAAGAATCTAGCCGACGATCAGATCGGCATTATAAGAAAGAGAAGTTTAGCATCACGAAACCATACAAAAGCCGTGATAACAAGAAAAGATCAAGGAATGTGAATGGTGGAAGTTCCCAAAAGAATAGTAAAAAGGTTAAAGAAGAGAAGGAGCAAGTCGCCTTGGTGTGCACCTTTTGTGAGAAATTCGGCCACTCGGCTGAAGAATGCTGGAAGCGCCTAGGTACTTGTTTGCGCTGTGGAAGTAGGGAGCATCGTGTGCCAGATTGCCCCCTTATGAAAGATCAATCAAATAACGGAGGATGTAGGAGGCAGGCTCGCCTCAATGTAGTTATAGATGAAGAAGAAGCGCCCAAGGATCAAAATGACGGGCTTATGGAAGGTACTCTTCAAATTTGTTCTCGTCCTGCATTCGTGCTATTCGATACTGGTGCTTCTCATTCTTTTATCTCCACCACTTTTGCAAAACCCTTACCAATTGCATCAGTTTCCTTACCTTCAGATCTCGCTATTACTACACCTTTAGGATCTGGAACTAAGCTTACCAAGTATTATCCCGATTGTGAGGTGGTAGTAGAAGGACACAATCTCCCCGCAACCTTAGTATGCCCCGATATGAAAGGTTATGATGTCATTTTAGGGGTAGATTGGCTTGTAGACCATGATGCTTACATCAACTGCCGAAATAGAATTATATCTTTCCGAAAGCCTGGTCTTCCAAGATTTTCTTTTCTTGGCATCAAATACAAGAAGCATCCTACCATTATATCTTCTCTTCACGCCTGCAAACTTATCTCGAAAGGATGTGAAGTTTTTCTTGATTCCGTCATTGTCACCGAATCTAAGGAAATTATCCTAGCAAACATTCCTATTACAAATGAATTCCCTGACGTGTTCCCATCCGAACTACCTAGTTTACCGCCCGAGAGGGAAGTAAACTTTACCATTGAACTCATTCCAGGTGCAACACCTATTTCTATAGCCCCTTACAGGATGTCCCCCACGGAACTTAAGGAATTAAAGAATCAATTACAGGAACTTCTAGACAAGGGTTTCATTAGACCTAGCACATCCCCTTGGGGTGCGCCTGTTCTATTTGTCAAGAAGAAGGATGGTTCTCTCAGATTATGCATCGATTATCGGCGACTGAATCAGCTTACAATCAAAAATAAATATCCATTGCCGCGTATTGATGAGCTCTTCGATCAGCTTTCGGGAGCTGAGTACTTTTCTAAGATTGACCTAAGATCAGGTTATCATCAGCTTACGAATCAAAGAAGAGGACATTTATAAATCGTCTTTTCGAAGTCGTTATGGCCACTATGAATTCGTGGTGATGCCGTAAGCTTTAACTAATGTCCCAGTAACATTTATGCAACTTATGAACAGTGTCTTCCAGCCATATTTAGACCAATTCATCATCATCTTCATCGATGATATCCTGATATACTCCAAGACAAAAGAAGAACATGAAGAACATCTAAGGATAGCTTTGCAAACACTTAGAGAACACAAGCTATATGCCAAACTCAATAAGTGTGAATTCTGGCTCAAGGAAGTCTCATTCCTAGGCCACATTATTTTAAAAGAAGGTATTGTTGTGGATCCTTCTAAGGTAGAAGCTGTCAGAGATTGGAGTCGGCCAATAACTATATCTGAAGTAAGAAGCTTTTTGGGTCTAGCTGGTTATTATAGGAGATTCATAAAGAACTTCTCAAAGATCGCGGTTCCTTTAACTAGACTTACTAGAAAAGAAAATCTTTTATCTGGTCGAAGGACTGTGAAAAGAGTTTCCAAAGTCTTAAGAATCATCTTACAACAGCCCCTATTTTATCACTACCAATGGAGGGTGGTGGATTTGAAGTATATACGGATGCATCGGGGATTGGCTTAGGATGCGTCATTATACAGAATGGAAAAGTGATTTGCTATTCTTCAAGACAATTGAAACGTCAAGAAGAAAATTATCCTGTACATGATTTCGAATTAGCAGCAGTTATCTTTGCCTTAAAAATTTGGCGTCATTATCTTTATGGAGAAAAGTTCACGATCTACACAGACCACAAGAGCTTGAAATATTTATTTTCTCAAAAAGAGCTTAATATGAGGTAAAGGAGGTGGTTAGAACATCTCAAGTACTTTGATTTTGCTATTCAATATCATCCTGACAAGGCGAATGCTGTAGCAGATGCACTTAGCAGAAAATCAATTGGTATGTTATCAAGTCTCATGATTAGTGTGACTAACCTTATTCCTCAATTTGCCCAGTTGAATTTAGATGTTGACGTTAAGGAAGAAGATTACTTCATAGCTAATATCCGAGCTCAACCTACATTGATAGAGGATTTGGCCAAGTTACAAGAGGATGATCCAATTTTACAGGAAATTAAGGCCAATATTGAACAAAGACCAGATTCTTCTATTTCTAATGATGGAGGATTGCTATTCAAGGGCCGAATGTGTATACCGGATCATGTGGATACAAAGAAATTGATCTTAGAAGAAGCACATAAATCAAAGTACTCCATCTATCCAGAGGTACCAAGATGTATCAAGATCTCAAAAGAAACTTCTGGTGGCCCAATATGAAGAGGGAAGTAGCTGACTTTGTGTCTCGTTGTCTTACATGCCAACGAGTGAAGGCGGAACATTTCAGACCTGCAGGAAAATTACATCCCTTAAATATTCCCGAATGGAAATGGGAAAGTATAAGAATAGATTTCATTATGGGATTACCTAAGACAAGAGGTGGACATGATGGAATATGGGTAATCATAGACCGATTGACTAAATCTGCACATTTCATATCAATAAAAAGTCGATGGTCTGTGGATATTCTAGCAGCATTATACATCAAAGAAATTGTTAAACTACATGGTATCCCTATCTCTATTATATCAGATAGAGATCCACGTTTTACATCACAATTCTGGAAAAGTTTACAACATTCACTGGGGACTAGATTGAATTTTAGCACAGCTTTTCATTTATAAACTGATGGTCAGACAGAAAGGACTAATCAGGTGGTAGAAGATATGCTCAGGGCTTGTGTCATTGATTTTGGAGGAAGTTGGCATGATCACTTGCCTCTAGTAGAATTTGCATATAACAACAGTTATCAAGCAAGCATACAAATGACACCTTTTGAAGCTCTATATGGGAAAAGTTGTCGATCACCAATATGTTGGAATCAAATAGAGGAAAGGCAATTTCTAGGCCCCGACCTTATCAGAGATTCTACAGAGAAAATAAAGCTCATCCAGGAAAGAATGAAAATGGCACAAGATAGGCAAAAGTCTTATGCTGACAATCGAAGACGTGACTTGGAGTTTCAGGTAGGAGATCATGTGTATTTGAAGGTTTCTCCAGGTCGTGGTATTCGAAATTTGGCATCAAAGGAAAGCTAACTCCAAGGTTCATTGGCCCATTTGAAATTCTTGAAAGGGTCGGTGAAGTGACTTATAGATTGGCCTTACCACCACAGTTAGCAGGAGTTCATGACGTATTTCACGTCTCTATGCTAAAAAAGTACGTATATGATCCATGCCACATTATCACTTATGAAAATATAGAGATTCAGAAAGACTTGACATACGAGCAAACACCGATCAAGATTCTGGATCGGGAAGTGCGTCAATTAAGAAATAAAGTTATTCCCATGGTCAAGATCCAATGGAAGAAAACATGGCCATATGAAGCAACATCGGAAACCGAAGCGGCTATGCGGAAAAGATTCCAAGAATTATTCCACTGTAAGTACACTCTCCACAATCCATGAATTGAATTTGGGGACCAAATTCTTTTAAGTGGGGGAGGGTGTAGTGCCCCAGAATTTATTTGATAATTTTATGGCATTATTAATTAAATGGACTAATTTGGAGTTATTAATCAATATAAGGCCAAATTGTGTTAATCAATTAACCCAACTCACTTAATTAAAGTCTAAAGGGTTTTAAGATCAGGCCCATTTCGTTTGGCCCATATTCTAGAAGGTTATTAAGCTTATCCTCGGAATTATAAGGATAAATACAACTTAATACAGATAATCAGGCGGATAATGAATAGAAGAGTTTGATTCCCCTTGAACTCTGGGAACGAGTAATGTAACGGTCTATTGCGAGACCGTCACATGACTATAACGCACTGGCCATAGACCGTTACATCCTGTTAGTCCCGTAAAAGAAAGAACAAGTACAAAGATTAAAACTTTGGACTCTTATCCACTAAGGGTCGACTTGGGAAGAGTTGTAATAATACTGAGGACTCTTAGAGATTATGATTTGATGAAATAAGGACTCTAAACTCGATCTAATCCTCAAACCCTAGCCTAAACTCTATAAATAGGGCATAATTATAAACTGTGTGACCCTTACTTTTGGGACGTAAAGAAGCAAGGTAAGGAGTCATTATCTTTGGTAAATTCTTTAGAAGTATTTGTTTACAATACTCTAGACTAACTCTCCTCCAAATTTCACATCTTTAGGTCAAGAGGTCGTGGAGTTAGAACCTAAGGAAGTTGCTGGAAAAGTCACAAGAGGAAGAGAAGAACTAGGGCAAGGTTCTCAACCAAATTCAGGAACTACCGTCTAAGTAAGAGGTAGGTTATCTCATGAACGGCAAAAACAACTTGATAGGACTAAGAGCCTCTGTTTTGATTAGATTTCATGCATGCTAGATCATCAATTTCATGTTTTATTGGTTCTATGCATATCATGTATCTCTTAGCCCTAACTAAAGATTAAGACTTGACTATTCATCTAACCCATCAATACCTATGCATGTAGTTGGCCTACACTACGTTATCATGTCTAGGGAGTCATGGTATTTTAATTATAGACATGATATGAATCGATCTCCTTATGTTTTATCGAGTTTCTGTTAGCAGATTCTGTAACGCATCATAGAAGGACCGTCACTTTCATGTAACGGCCCTACGACAGACCGTTACAAACTCTGTGGTATTTGAACTACACTGTTGATTCTAACGCGCTTGGACAGAAGCGTTACATTCATGTAACGGCTGGATCCTGACCGTCACAATTAATCACAGTGACGCCCCATCTCCAGACCATTATACTCTGTGTTCTGTCAACCCCAAGACAGAATATAACCTGCCAATATTATTATTGTTAAAGCCTAGTTACCTAAGTTTTAACCTGATCATGTGATTTTAAGGTTATTTGATCATTCATGATAGGTATTGCATGTTTTGTGGTCTCACTTTTATTGAGTTATGTTAATTTTTGAAGCGAAATTATATAGTTTTGTATTATAAAGCATGACTTTTTAACTTTGTATTGACGGAGTTTTCATTATGATTTTCAAATTTGATTATACATATCTCTATCTGTCAATAGAGTCATTTCTATAAGTACATGGCACATATTCCGATATGTTGCCATTAGTTTACACCTTGCACTTTAGGAACACCATCTTGGACATGAGGACCTCTCTATTGGATATTCCTTCCAATGGACTAGGAAATCATTGTTTCAAGGCCTCCGTAATTCTCCGCGAGCCTGGGATTCCCACTAGGACGCCGAGTTGGTTGTACCATTAAAGCCCAATAACTAGAATACACTATCATGGTTGCTGATTCTCTTAATGTAACGGCCTTGCATTGGACCGTCAGGCTCACATAACGGCCCAGGGCATGACCGTCACATTCCTCTGAGTCTATTTTTATCTTGCTGGACTCTGATCATTGTAACGGCCCATTAATGACGCGTTACATGGTGTAACGGCCCAGTAAACGACCGTTACATAGATTGTATATGTTAACCCAAGGTTTGACCAAGGGTTGATATTTCAATGATTCTAGACAAACCTTGATGATCTAGAACTTATCATATTGCTTAATAGACTTAATGTAATGGATGAAAGTTAAGGAAATATACCGTTATGCTGCCGATTTATTCTATAAGCATAACATAGTTTAAGTGTCATTCTTGATCTCATATATTCAAATTAAAGCATTCATTCATTGATTATTGTTATCATGGAATTATTGAACTTATTACATTCTTGGCCATACTTTACTATTATACTGCGTGGAAGTAGCTTAATTTATAACTGAAGATGCGATCGAGCACTGATTGTGTTCAAGGGCTCTATGCTAGTCCCCTCGGCTGAATATTACCGGAAACATACTATTTTATAAACCATGGGGTATGATGCTACTGACGTCGCATTGCGTTGGGAATACTATTTCTACAAATAAGTGAAGATCCACGATACGATACGACACAACATGACATTCTTGCTTGATATTCCACAGAAATTCACGAAGCACTTGCTCATAAGCATAAGATGCTAAAGTGATGAATATGTGGCTTCTAGTACATTCTCGATATATTCTTGCTCGTGAAAAGCCAAATATCATGTTCATGTTATATCCTTGCTAGTTCATTCTTGATCATTCTATCTTATCTTGTTACTTTGGTTTGATCGCATGATTGATTCGCATTCGCATGATTTTACCTCATTCTTTAGAGCTAAAATGTTAATTACTTTCATAGTGCCTTCATGTTGATGTGAAGATACCTACTGGGCAAGTGTGCTCATTACCTATTTCCAATATTTTTCAGGAGATGGTAATAGTTCGAATTCGGATTTGGGTGATTCAAGTAGCGGGTCCGAGAGCGATTGAATGTTATTATGACAAGAGTGAAGACATAGGAAGTCTAAATTGTCTAGATTGAGTCAATGTAATTTTCCTATTTCTTGAGTCTAGTAGAATGAAAATCAAATTAGTGATTGTATCTTGAATATTGATCTTTTATGAAATAAAGTTGAAGTTTGATTCAAATTCTGTGCAATTACATTTATGTGTGTGATTGTCTTGCGCTCTAATTGTTCTTGCTTGCAAGAGGCTTACCATGCCGACTGTTCGCGCTCCCCAAGCGAGTCTTCCACTGTAAATAAGGCTCGGGGCATGACAAGGTTAGAGGCTATTAGGATTATATTGGCTTATGCATGATCATTAGGAATCACCCTGCAGCAGATGGATGTAAAATCTACTTTCTTGAATGGAGAAATAAAAGAGGATGTCTTCGTGAGACAACCTCCAGGATTTGAATGTTTAGACTTTCCAAATTGTGTCTATAAATTGAATAAAGCTCTCTATGGTTTGAAACAAGCTCCTAGAGTTTGGTATGATAGGCTCAGCATGTTTCTTACAGATAAGAAGTTTTCTAGAGGTGAAATTGACCAAACTTTGTTCATAAGGTATGTCATCCAAACATTCTCATTGTTCAAATATATGTGGATGATATAATTTTTAGTTCAACTAACCCAATAATGTGTAAGGAATTTTCTGATTTGATGACACATGAATTTGAGATGAGCTCAATGGGTGAGCTGAAGTTATTTCTTAGACTGTAGATGTCCCAAACAAAAAAAGGAACCTACATCACTCAGTCCAAGTACATAAGGGATATGCTGAAGAAATACAAATTTGAAAACCTCAAGGAGATTACAGCACCAATAGGTACATCAACAAGTCTTGATGATGACCCAAAAGGTAAACCAGTTGATAACAAGCTGTATAAAGGTATGATCAGATCCCTTCTCTACCTTACTGTATCTAGGCCTGATATTCAATTTGATGTTTGTTTATGTGCTAGATTTCAGGCTAGTCCTAAAGAGTCACATTTTTGTGCTGTCAAAAGGATTTTTAGATATCTGTCAGGCACCCAAGAGCTAGGTCTTTGGTACCCTGCTAGGTGTGAGCTAGACCTATTAGCATACACTGATGTAGACTATGCTGGGTGTCGGATTGATAGGAAAAGCACTAGTGGATACTGTCAGTTCTTAGGTGGTTGCCTAGTGTCTTGGGCTTCCAAGAAGCAACACACAGTTGTTTTATCCACTACAGAGGCAGAGTATGTCGCTGCAGGAAATTGTGCAGCCCAGGTACTATGGATTAAGCATCAACTTAATGATTATCAGATAAATTTAGGATGCATTCCAATTTTATGTGATAATACTAGTGCCATATGCTTGACTAAAAATCTTGTTCATCACTCTAGGACTAAACATATTGAAATAAAACATCACTTTCTTTGAGATGCAGTAGGCAAGAATGAAATTGAATTGAATTTTGTTGAAACAAAAAAATAAAATGCTGATATTTTTACAAAACCTCTTGAAAATGAAAGATTTTAATTCTTAAGAAGAGAATTGGGGCTATGTAAATTTTAGCATGAAAATGAATTCTGATTTATTGATTTCATTCTTGAATTGGTATTTAACTTGATCTGAAAATAAATGTGTGTCAGCTTGTCTTCAATTTTCTGAATAAACAATTCTTGCTCTCTGAATAATTGCTGTGCATAGATGAGATGTTAAATAAAACTGCATATAGTTAGGGGAAGTTTATGTCAGGGAGAGCTCAGTAAAGTCTGATCTGAGTACAACTCATTCTATTCTCTCTTCATTCTTAGAAACTCTTATCATATGATATTCATTGCTTCAATCAGCCTTGGCTGGCTTCTTTTTTCTCATTTGTGCCATATCCACTTCTTGAAATTCCTCAAGAGATGCTTTGTGCTTCAATGTCTATTCTCTCATTCTGAATGGATGACAGCCTTGTAATTGGTTCATTATTTTGAGCTGCTATTATTACAAGTCTTCTTGTATAAGAATCACATTTGCTTCTTGAATGAACTGAAGGTTTGATTTTAATAGACTGAAGAGTTTAAAGACTATTTTTTAGAGAATAAGGTGGTAGAAAACCTTTTATAGCTCTCAACCTTTCTTTCATAAATATGACATATAAGATATTCATAGTATCTTAAAATGACAGACTTAGTGAAGACTAGGCTGAGAAAATCAGAAAGTGTATTGTCTTTAAACAAGTCACTTTAAAAATTAAAAAGGGCAGCAACAATAAAATAATCTATAAAAGAAATGAATAAAGTGGCAGAGCAATGACTGAATTACACTGAGAAACTGAACCCTCCATCAAAGAAGTGGAGAGTATTTCATGTCATGAAATGCTTCATGTTACCTCTATTCATATGGTCAAATCTATAGGGCTAGTTTCACTGAGTAACTGGGGGTACTGGCGTCTGATAAACGTGTACCCTTAATGTCAAAGGTGTAAATCACATGTGTAGTTTTTGAACAGAGACAGATATGATAGTTTATGCTTAGTAACTGGGGGTACTGGCATCTAACCCACGTGGATCCTTAATGTCAACGGTATAAATGACACTTATCTGTTCACCAAGTTCAGATTCAAAATAAGAAGTGAAAAACATTTGCTGTAACCCTTGAAATTCAAATCTCATAAGTGTCAATTGTTTAACCTCAATACTTATTCAGGTCACTCTCCAGGACACTCATTGATTCTGAAATCAGTACGATACAGTCTTAATCTAGTCTATCATGATTATGTGATTTAGGTTCATTGCTATAACACTATTTCAGAAAGTTAGTGAATTCACTCAACCTTCTATAACTATTAAACATGATATATATCAAGATTGCACAATGATTGATTCTTATATCTAAAGAATTGTCCAATAATTTGCTTATCTTTTGAACCATTGCATAGAGTGTTATTCTGTCTCCTACCTCTTCCTGCATCCCTTCTTATCTTCCTCTGTCTCCCTTACTTCTTTTTTGCTGATGGCAAAGGGGGAGAGATTATATTCTATGATATTATCCTTCTCTAGATGGTGCTTCTAGGGGTGAGATTTTGTTGGTAAAGGGGGAGAGAAGGGAAGAGAAAGATTTCATGCTATTTTGATTAAGGGGGAGGAGTCATTAATTCAGGGGGAGTTTGGCTATTGTTAATATATGACTGTGCTTCATGTCTCTTCAAAATACATCATTTCTCTTGCATTCTTTTGGGAGTTGCCAGCATTTTTTTTTAGGTGTTGCCATCATCAAAAAGGGGGAGATTGTTAGCATTCTGTGTTTTGATGATCTCAAAATTATGAGCCATATGTGTATGTTGTCATAGATGTTTGGACCATATAAATTCTGTGCTTGATTGAATCATTCATGGTATTAATGATGAGCTCATGTGTTCATACCAGATACTGTTCATACAATAAAAATGCATTTCAGATAAACATACAGATCTATACTTAAAACAAGTTTGTGTCTCATGCACATTCATGTCTCATATACACTTGAATCTATCTCATGCATTTGTCTCATGCATTCACAGTTCTGTTTGCGTCTCGTTTGCATAGTGCTAATTGTGTCTTATATTGTGTCTCATATTGCATCTTATGCATATGAGGGCTGTGGTGCTTGCATCTTATGTTGCGTCTTATGCACATATGTGTCTCAGTGCAAGTGTGCGTCTCATATTATGTCTGCGTCTCATATTGCATCTGACACACACCAAAGATCCGAGCATTTTCAAGTCCGAGTATATATTAAGGTCCGAGCACGTTTCAGGTCTGAGTATATACTCGGTCGGTGCAATCTTTGCACCTAGCTTGAATGGGTCGGTACAAAGAATGCTGCTGCACGCATACAAGGGTCGGTGCAATATTTGTACCTGGCTTGTATTGGTCTGTGCAAGTTTTGTTACTACGCACATGCCAGAGTCAATGCATGTGTCAGTCTTATCTTGCATCTCATGTGACCTAGGTCAGTGCATCTTCTACCTCGGTACATGTTTTTCTAAAGCATATAGGAGGTGCGTCTTACTTTGCGTCTCATGTGGCTTAGAGTCAGTGCATATTTTGCCTCGGTGCATCTACAGTGCATTTTCTGTCTCGGTGCATGTTTTGCATTAGACATAATAAGTCATCGGCTCGTGCATGTCTATGTCTAAGCATGTTTTGAGGTCGGTGCATTTTCTGCCTCGAGGCTAGCCTTGTCTGCTCGCATGTCTGAGCTATCTAGGGTCTGAGCATGTGACAAGGTTTGTACATGTTTTAAGGTCGGTGCAATATTGGTCGGTGAATGTTTGTATAAGCATATAATAGTCTAAGTATATTGACTTGACTTTGACCATACTTATTGACTCAGTGTTTTTCTCTTTATAGGGAATTAAACACGGCATGACTCTTGTTCGCGAATGATTAAGTGAAGCACGTGTTCCAGGAATTATCTGATGGGCTCGTGATCCCAGGAACTAATGATTGGGCACGTGGACAGCAAACTCTCACAGCCTGACACGTGGACTCTAAAAGAGGGCTGCTTTTCAAATTCATTAGGTAGGAAACGTGGTTTCCACGCGCTCATCTCTCAGAAGCCTCCATATATATAGATGCAGTGAGAGAGAGTAGAAAAGAATGATAACAGACAAGAGAAGAGCCTTCGTAGAGAGATACAAGCAGAGAGAGGAACAGCAAGCACGATCAAGCCAGATTGAGAGAGAAGATCTGAGAGAGAGAGAGAGACCCTTGAGAGAAGTGTTTGGGAGAGCTTTTGTTATCAGTCTCTTAGTTCAGAACTAGAGCTGATCTGCTCATTGTCTTGAGCTATATTCTCGTTGTATTTTGATTTTATGCTTTCTTCGTTTATTTTCTAAAACTTGTGTTCTTCAAGTTGTGTGTCAGCGGATAGGTTAAGCTTTAAACCTCAGCGTCAGAGGAGGATTCCTCTTGTAGTAAGCTGTGAGGCTCAGCAGTCAGGGATTGTATTCCCCTAAGCTGTGGATCAGCGGTTGTAGGGAAGGTATTCCCCGAAGCTATGGATTAGCAGAGTTAAAGCTGTGTAATTAGTAGTGAAGCCATACTAGGTTTAGTGTGGGGTAGACATACATCTCTGGATAGAGATCGAACCACCTAAAAAACACTATCTCTAGTGTGGCAGCATTCTGATCTGTGTCCATCACCATTTCCACATTACTTAGCGTTAGATGGATGTTTAGGAACGATTGCTTGAGTGGCTCTTCTTAGATTGTGGTTAAGTGTTTTTCAACTGTCCTACAGTAGTTCGATTTAATTCTGCACTAGTAGCTGCTGTAGAAATTTTATTAGGTGATTGATCTATTCACCCCCCTCTAGATCACACATCACTAGCATCAACCTTGGTGTGCATGCCAGCTGTTTGATAAAATGACCGTGCAAGTGAGACCGTGTCGCATTGTATGACAAAGTGTTAATGTAGCAACCCTAATAAATGAATAATTGAAATAAATTAAAACATATATATTATAGAAGTAATATATATAAAAAGAATAGGGTTAATTGGACGAAATAAAATAAATTAAAAATAACGCCTCTTATTATGGCGTTAATTTATAAAGAAACGCCTCTACCCATGGCGTGAATAAAGAAAGGACGCCCACACCTACGGTCGTCAGTTCTCACGCGACCAAATGGGTAAGTAAAAGAAACGCCTCTATCTTGGGCATGTTTTAAAACAAGAAACGCCCTTTTTCAAGGCGCTTTTTAAGAAACGCCCTAAAGTAAGGCGTCAATTAACGAATACACGCCCTGACCAAAGGCGTTAATTCAGTTCGTGACCCGATCGAACCCAGAACTTATCCAAGGAAAGATTAACCTAATCTAGTAAGTGTCTATTAGAGTAAGGACTCTATTAAGGATATATTACCCTCAATCAAACACTACTCTTGTTAGGACTTCAAAATCCTATAAATAACATGTTCGATCGAACCCTAAAACCCATTTGATCGAACGTCTGCTGCTAGGTACGTGAAGAACATATGTTCTTCTATTTTCTTCTTCTGTTCCTTTCTTATGAACGTAGCATGAGAAGAATTAATATTCTTCGTTTCCTCTCCAGGTTGACGGAAGAACGATTGTTCTTCTTCTATTAAGTTGCAGTTGAAGCTTCAAAGCCCTTTCATCTCCTTCATCCAGATCATAAGGTAGGTTTTCTCAAGTTACTGTAGCCCAAATGAAATTAATGCAAGATATATATATATATATAAGCATGTCATGCATATGATTATTATAGTTTTCATGCGTTTTCTGAAATATTTTGAAAGAAACGCCCTTGATTAGGGCGCTAATTTAAAAGAAACGACCATGCTAGTGGTCGTCAATTTAATATTTGACGCCCTCTACGCAGGCGTTAATTTCATAAGAATCGCATGTGATTAATAATTGATCCTGTTTAAAAATTACAATACATATGAAATATTGATTTTTAATATCTTGCATGACTCTGTGAATTCCTGTTAAATTTTACTGCCATGACATGTCTCCTGTCTCTCGAAATATTATTTATTAAAATATCGTAAATCCCTTGAAATTCACGACTTGGACAAAGTCGTTTTCCATATTCTAACGCCCCAGTACAAGGCGTGAATCTGAAAAGTAACGCCCCTTCCTAGGGCGTGTATCTGTTAAAATCCTGAAATTCACATATTCTGTAAAATGGAATTAGAAAGTAACGCCCCTTCCAAGGGCGCGTTTTTGATAAATTTCTGAGAATAATTATATCCTGTCGAATATGTAAATGATGAGACGCCTGCCTCTGCAGTCGTCAACTTTGAAGAAACGCCTCCAGGAAAGGCGTGTTTTTGATAAATTAATGAAATAATGGAAATTCTGCAAATTGGCAATACATGTAAACGCCCTTCTGTTAGGCGTTAATTATTCAATACACGACTTTACTTAAGTCGTTATTTTACTGTAAGCTAATTTTATCCTGATTCTATTACCGATGGTTTCATATTATACATATATATATATATATCGGCACTATTCTCCACTCCGTGAGTATAGTCCCACGTTTCATGTTGATTTATCGATCACACTCAACTCTCATTGACATACAAGCTCTCCATTGGACATTCCGTTCCTTTGGACTAGCGAGTTAGTCATAGAGACCTCCGTAAGACTCCTCGTAGCCTTGGATTCCCTCAAGGCCGACTGAGCTGGTTGTACCCTAAAAACCCATTACACGATCCTTGCCATGTCAATCTAAAGAAACATGGTATACCGGCCCTTATGATTATACAAAGAGTATATCATAAGAAATTCTTGATGGGATGATGATATCATGCCATATCGTGTCATTCTTGTAAACCCCAATTCTATGATAAGAATGAGGGTATCTTGCTTGATCGAATGTTCATGTGGACCTCAATTCTATATAAAGAATGTCCATATTGATTTGTCATGGTACCTAAGTTAAGGGAACCATATTCTACCTAGTTTTATCGAACTCGTGATTATACCGTTATTATCGCCATTCTATGTCCTTTGTCATATTTTGGACTCTATTCTATCAAAGTTGTCATACGTATCTACAAGCTTGATTATTGAAATTCTATATTGGCTATATAAACAAGAGTGGATGTCAAAACACATGATAAATGCCTGCGCATATAGGGCCCGATCTGGTCCTGGGAGGAGCACCCGAAAGTACTTGTGCCCATGGGAGTTAAAATGATAAGGTATCTGGCATTATACCGAGTACTTGACTTGCTTGATTGGACATTCCACACACATCTTGTACTTGACTCGTACTTGACATGAAATGAAATGCGTGGCCCGAAAGAGGGTAATTTACTTGCTTGATACATGATAGCCAAAGTTCTTGACATGACTTGTTAAATGTACTTGCTTGAATATCTCGAATAAACTTGTTATCTTGTTGGAAGTTCATGACTAAGTTCATCTTATTTTCTTGATATTACATTCTCTCTATCTTGTCGTTTCATGCGAGCATGCATAGCTTTATTGCATCCATGAAAATGTAATTACTTAAACCACTTGCTAGTACTTGAGATATAATCTCCTACTGAGCATTCGCTCATTCCGTTTGTCCCTTTTTACTTTTCAGGTAAGTCCGACGACGATGGAAGTCAATCGGATGGGAATGGTCAAGAGTGAAAGTGATAGAGCTTCTACAAGTGTCGTCTAGTCTTTTCTATAGTTTCTTGAGTCAAATATGTATTCTTTTCCTTTTTATTTAACAGAGTATTGGATTTGTAATAGTCTATCCCTTATGAAATAAAGGATTGGGTTATCTTGCTATTTTGCGCATCTCTGTCTTTGTGTCGAATACACGACCACTCTGATTGACATGATTGATATAGACACGTCGCGTATCTCCGGGTATCTTCCGCGCTCGGGGCGTGACAGTTAACCTTCATAAGGAAGGGCTTAAGCACTGACCTGTGTTTTTCAGACTGAGATGAACAGTGATTTTACCTGCCTGGCGTTGACTTTTGTCACCAGCGTTTACTGTCGTTTCATGCCTTTTTTATGTATCTTTGGAACCTGTTCTGACTGACATTGGTCAGACTTAAATATATGTTTGATGAGCTCATTAAAAATGCATCACAGTTATATCATCAAGATTATAAATGATGAGACATAATAGTTGACATCATCAAAATCACAAAGGGTATACAACACAAACCTCATCAGATAACAGTTAGACATAGAATGTCCTGACTGTCCACAATAATGGGGTGATGTAGCAATTTTAAAATTCTTCCTATGCACATTACTGTAATCATGGAATCTAAGTGCATTTTCATGCAAAATTTCTTGTTATGACCACCAATTTGGGCACAGGCCCAAATGAAAACAACTCGGGCCCATGAACTCAATAAGCTAGAAATTTGGACAGACTATTGAAGGATCCTTAGAAAATTCATAACTTAATATAGGGAGGTCAGAATTTGGTGAAACTAAAACCCATGCAACTACCATTGGGTAAGAAACAACTTTGATGAAGAGTATAACTTCTGAAAAATGGGTCTAATAGTGGTTAAGAGGGAGTTGGCGATAATGGGTTGAAACAGTTGCAAAAAATGCTGCCACCTGTTGAAATAAGGATATCTTGACCCATGCTTATCCAAATGGGCTGAAACTTGACCCATTAGAAAGATTGGGCCCTTCACCCAAACTCTTCTAATGAGGTGGAAATCCAATTTGCACCAGAACCCAAGGTTCTGAGCCATTTGCTGCCAGCTATCACGAAGAGGTGTGACTGATGGATAAATTTGCGTGAAATTAATGGGAAATTTATAACTTCATCTATGGTTGATTAAATGACTTAAAACTAAGATTATAATTTTGCATTGGATGTTGTTCACATCTTTTATGTTGAGGTCGATGCCAAATTCCACCTGGATACTAGAGTTATACTCAAATTAGCTCGGGCTACCGAAAGGTAGCGACTGGAACGGGGGAAAATAAATATTAATCTTGCAAAAATCATAACTATTGCTAGCGATACTTAAATTCGATAACACCATGACCTAAAGTTAGATATAGAATGCCTCTTGATTTCATCGGAAGACATCTGAATCTAAATCTCAACAGAAGAGCGCGCCCACTCGCATTTATGACCAGGTAGATGAAGGCTCGCGACTGAAATAGAGGAGGAATAATGATTAATATTGCGAAAATCATAACTCACTGTAGAGTTAATGAAATTCAATGAAACAATGACTGGGAGTTAGATCGAGAAGTCCTCTTCATTTCATATGAAGACATCCCAAACATAATTCCCAACAGAAATGTGCTCCCACTAGCATTTATGATCAGCAGTCGAAGGGTCACACCTGTTCAAACTCGAAGGGATGCTTATCATTAACCCCTCTTTAAGCCAGCGACCTGGGGCTAGGTTGAACCTTGCTGGACATGGGACATGCCTTGGGAGGCTTGAAACCCATATAAGAAGTGGGTTCCAAGGGTGATCAGCCTTTAGCAACACCTATACTCAACACCCACTATCTACAGTTTCTCTCGGGTAAGGAAGAGAAGTGAGGAACCTTGGCATTTCATAAAGAGTGAACCTGCAGCTAAGTCTTGGGTGGATCTGGGGTGTGGAACTCATCCCCGTATCGGAAGGAAAAGATTTAGAAGGATCTGGGGTGTGGATTTCATCCCCTGATCGTTGGTTTACCATCTCCAAGGTTGGCACCTAACCTCAAACTTTAGAGGGGTCAATGATGCATTAGAATGGTTTTAAATATATTTTATACACTTTAAAGAGGGATTAAGGGCACGTGGGGACCACTGCCATGTTCATTTTGGTTTTTGGTTTCATTAAGTTTTGGGCTTCCACGAGTTACCTCTGTGTCTCTAAGGATTTGCACAACCCCAGGGAAGGTCAGCCTTTGAGGCAAGGTCTGTGCATGTTTGTGTTAGCCATAGTAAGGTCTGTGAATAGTAAGGTCTGTGCATGTTTGTGTTAGCCATAGTAAGGTCTGTGCATGTCTGTGTTAGCCATAGTAAGTTCTGTGCATAGTAAGGTCTGTGCATGTTTGTGTTAGCCATAGCAAGGTCTGTGCATGTTTTATGTTAACCATAGTAAGGTCTATGCATGTCTGTGTTAGCTATAGTAAGGTCTGTGCATGTGTGTGTTAGCCATAGCAAGGTCTGTGCATGTTTTGTATTAGCCATAGTAAGGTCTGTGCATAATAAGGTATGTGCATGTTACGTTAGCCATAGCAAGGTCTGTGCATGTTTCTGTTAGCATCGGTGCACTTTTGGTCCATGCGTAGGTAAAGGTCTGTGCATAGTAAGGTCTGTGCGTTGTTTGTGTTAGCCATAGCAAGGTCTGTGCATGTTTGTTTTAGCATCGGTGCACTTTTGGTCCATGCGTAGGTAAAGGTCTATGCATAGTAAGGTCTATGCATAGTAAGGTCTGTGCATGTTTTAGCCACGGTAAGGTCCGTGCATAGTAAGGTCTGTGCATGGTGAGGTTTGTGCATGTTTGTGTTGGCCACGGTAAGTTCTGTGCATAGTAGGTCTGTGCATATTTTGTGTTGGCCACGGTGAGGTATGTGCATAGTAGGTATGTGCACGTTTTGTGTTAGCCATGGTGAGGTCTGTGCATAGTAAGGTCTGTGCATGTTTTAGCCACGGTAAGGTCCGTGCATAGTAAGGTCTGTGCATGGTAAGGTCTGTGCATCTTTGTGTTGGCCATGGTAAGGTCTGTGCATAGTAGGTCTGTGCATGTTTTGTGTTGGCCACGGTGAGGTCTGTACATAGTAGATCTGTGCACGTTTTGTGTTAGCCACGGTGAGGTCTGTGCATAGTAATGTCTGTGTATGTTTTGTGTTCGCATAACTAAGGTCCGTGCATAGTAGGTCGGTGCATGTTTGGCCCAAGCATGACTAAGGTCAGTGCACTCTTTGTCCATGCATAGGTAAGGTCGATGCATGTTTGGTCCAAGCCTAACTAGAGTCGGTGCACCTGTGGGTCTGTCCATATTTTCAGAAACATCAAAAAAGGAGAGTTTTGAAAAGGCATTTTATTTCGTAAAAATCTAAAAAAATAGAAAATGGTAGAAGGATACGTTAGTAACCCACTGTAAAGCTTTCATGTACCCAGAAATTCTGTACTTTCAGATATAAGTCATTTTCTATGCATGTGTAGCCTAGAATGATGAACCTGTACTTTCATATAGTAACCTGAACATGACTACGGGTGTGTTTAGCCATCTTAAACTATTTGTAGCATATCTATAAGCATGAGTAACTCATTAGAAGAATGACTATGAGTATGTTTAGCCCACTTAAACTATTGGAAGCATGCATGTTATGATAAAGTATCATACTAATATTTGTAAAATTAGTATGAATGCGAATACGATGTGAATGTTATGAGTGGGAACAACATCATTCTGTGAGATAGGACTTCGGTTCCTTTGTGGGGATGCTCTTTCTGCAGGACGGCGATACGTAACACCGCGGAAGTAAAAGATCTAGGGGACGGCGATACGTAACGCCCTGGTCAAAAATCATATTGATTCGGCTGGTTCGTTCTGAGGGACGACGAATTGGAGCGCCACGGAACCCGGGGGACGGCAGTACATAACGCCCCATGCAGCAGGAGTCTAGGTGAAAAACCTATGATTCGGCCGATTATTCTGTGGAACGGCAGAACTGTGTGGGCCACATGAGTCTATGTGGGAGTTCACTCTCGGGTCTACGCAGTACTCTTTCGTTCATTCGTCCGTTCTTTCGTTTGTGTCTGTGGGGCCCCCTGTATTGTAGTAGTTGTTTGTTTCCAAGAATAACAGAATTGTGAAAAGGTGAAAATGTGAAAAGGTGATAATATGTAAAATGCTCATTCACCATGGTTTTAACGCATGCATGGGTACCTTATATGTTAGTTAAAGAATATATATTTTCCTCATACGAGTTATTTTAACTAGATGATAATGAATAGATTATGCTATTAGTAACATCTAAATTATGTATATAAATTGGCTATATAGATGCGAGTTAACCCCGGTTTGTTTAGGCTGCCTATTGAGCGTCACACTCACCCCTTTATGACACACGTTTTCAGGAGACATAGAGAAGGAGGTTGAGGAGGAGACTGCAACTGAGGAGTAGTGCTAGTTCATGGTTCGTTTGGGGATGCTATGGATGAATGTCTCTATGATATGTATATGGGGTGGTGGGACTATGTGAACTCATGTTCAATCTGGAACAATGTAAATGTACCCTCTTTGGAAAGTATGAATGGTTGAGATGTTACATGCATTTCTTATAATCTGTGGTTTCTCTCTCTCTCTCTCATGCGAGTGTGTGCATGTTTATATAATTGTGCTTCCGCGATATGTGCGATGTAATGTCTCGAGGTCTGATGGAAGAAAGAAAAAAAATAATACCCAGAATTTGGGGATCGGATCTCGGGGCGTTACAGACCAGGGAAGGCAGGACAAGGAAAAGGTGGCACGTCAGGAGTTGGTACCAAGGAACAAGCCGGGGGTTCCATTATGTGTCCATTGTAAACGCACCCTTCCGGGGCAGGAGTGCTGGAGGATAGAGGACAAGTGCTATGGATGCGGCGAGGCTGGTCATATTACGTGGAAATACCCTAAGAAGACTCAGCAAAAGCCAGTACCATCGCGGGAGATGATTCGGTACAGAGGGTGAGTTTGTACACTAATGCAAAAGGAGGCAGACAATACCCCTACTGTGACTGAAGGTATGGAGCAATGACCCATTTTAGTTTGCAAGTCGTATAACAAGCTGAACCTTCGAATGTAACTGATAAAAACCTTAAAAGCATACACTGTGTGGCATAAGTTGTAGGTTACAATTATTTTAAGTAAGATGATATTTAATGAGCCCTTGAAACATAGCCTATGCATTACACGTGTAAGCTTCTTCTCCATGATAGAAGAAGGTCAACTGATCATTGATGACTGGATTAGGAAGTAAGCCAAGCAAGCTTAAACCATCTGGCTTGTTGTGTAGTGGACAACGGATCTAGAGTGGAGGGGTGAATAGATCTGCCCCTCTTTTCGCAATACAACCCTCTATAAGGCTAGTCAAAAATAATTGCACCGGAATACAACTAGCTTAGCGATGTATAAAACGATTTGCTTAGAAATATGATTTCACAATATGAAGATTGAACCTAAGCATGCATCTAAAACATATCAATCGCACAATCAAACCACAACACAAAGGATTTTAAGGTGGTTCAGACTGATTCCCCAGTCCTACGTCCACCCCTCACCAAATCCGGTGAGGCTCCACTAGTGCCACGCACTGAACCGTAAATCCGAAAGACCTCCGATTGCCTTCCTACTAACCACAGGTAGGGACGTCAACACCGCATATCGGACAACTTCTGATTGCTTTCCTACTAGCCACCGGTAAGGACGATCTTCAGTTTCAATCGTTTATATGAAATGAAAAAGAACAAATATGAAAACACTCAAACATCAAACAAGATATAGAATATGCTCAAGAAGAAAACTCTTGTCTGAGATTGTTGGAGCTTGAGTCGGATGCTTCAATGGTATCTTCTTCCTTGTGAAGAGATCTTGCTTGGATCGCTTTGAGTTGATGAAGAAGATGAAGGATGCAGATTTGATCTCCTTTGAGAATGAGCTTGCTTGGATGGTCTTGAGTTGTTGAAAAGGTGTATGGATGTAGCTTTGATCACCTTTGAGAACCTTGATTGCTTCTAGCTTCCTTGGAGGTTGCTTGCTTCAGATCTAAGCTTGAATTACCTTGGAATGGATGAAGAATTCTTCACGAAGTACTGTTCACGGCTACAGTACCATCTCCCATGAATAGCCTCCATAAGCCTCCCTTGATCTCCTTTGATCCAAATGAAGCATTAGGGTTTCTAACCCCTCAAGTGTTGGTTTTATAGACTTTGAATGGTCCATAGACATCCCCCAGACCAGATCCACAAATCATGGGAGATTAGGTGAGTTTTGATTAAACAAATCCAAGGAAAGGGGCTGGCCTCGAGGTGGAAATCGAAGTCAAACATTGCTGCATCGGGGCTGGCGGTCGACCGGAGGTAGGTGGCGGTCGACCGCTACTGAGAAACACTATAGACGGATGGTCACTGGGAATTCCGGTCGACCGCTACTAAAAGAGCTACAGCCTGGAGGTTGCTGGCTGGGGCGGTCGACCGCCCCTGTGCTGGCGGTCGACCGCCAGCTGGGCAGACCCCGGGTCTTCCCGGTTCAGTCCGTTAACCGCTTTAGCTCCATCTCTTATCTTCTTTAGCAGCCCGTTCATGTCTGTGGCAACACCCTTTACTGTCTTGAAGATTTATTACTGAGTCTTCAATCAAAATTTTGTTCCGGGGGCTCCGCCCCCGGAAACCCCAGCAAGGGGCGCTGCCCCCTTGACCCCCGCGACCGGACCGGGTAGGTCGATCCCCCGCGACCTAATCGCGCAGGTCGATCCGCGTGCGAGGGCGCAACATTGAACTTTCACATTTGCCATCTCCACTTCATTCCTTGACAATTCATTGGCATATCTGTCATGAACAAAACATCACGTATGTCAGTCATATGAGAGTTAAAACAATAATGGCTTATAGTGTTTAGCTATTATCAAAACCAAGAATATCCAATAACTCAAATGACCACAAGACGATGTCGAATGACCCAAACCACAGGAAGACTCAAATGATCACAGGGGCACAACATTCTCTCCCTTTTTGATGATGGCAACACTGTGAGTCATTATGTGGCAATAAGAACCAAGATGGCCAAGTTGAGTCATTATGACATATGCGACATGTGCTGCTCAAGATCCATGATAGTGAAAGCATGTGAATGCGATAATGCGGATATATGCATGGATGATGTGAATGCGGATATATGCATGGAATGCAAATTTTCAATCCCCTAAAGCTCACAAATGAAGACTCAAACGCTCACAAAGGTTCGCTCCCCTGTCCACAATGCATTCTCACCCCTTGACAACTCACAAAGGACTCACAACAACAAGACATTCTCCCCCTTTGACAACAGCAAAAAGGAGGGATAAGGTAGAGTAGGCGACATATGTCTGAGAAACCAGAGCTGAAAGGAGTGAAGAGCAAGCCATTATATGCAAACCTGAAACAGACTGTGAGCAACATATATGGTTCAAATCTAATGAAATCCGAGATCATCAACAGAGTTCGAAAAGCATCTACATCCAAGATATAATAGTAATGAACCAAAGGTGCATATCATGGCAGTGTTTAACCTTCCCTTGTCTTATATATCCGTATTCAATAACTACTAGGGGAATAACACAAAAACGAGTATTGAGGCTAAACAATGATGACTAAAGCATGGAAATTTATGAGTGCAGCAAATTAAAATTTTAATATCTTTTGAATTTGAAGGCACAAGACTCATATTTTACGAGCAATCAAGTCTAGTACATGCCTCCTAACCGTAAGAATACACGTTGTTTAGACGCCAGTATTCCTAGGTATTTGGTAAGACTGACTATTATGCTTCAAAATGAACAGAGATAGCAAAGTCACGTCATGACATATCCAATCTCATTTTTTTGATGAGAAGATATATTTCTCAATAATTATGACATTGCTCTGCCTAGAGTCCAAATGAATTAAGATAGAGATAACAGAGGCACATCATGACATATCATTCGTCACTTGATTTGATGACGCGACATATTTCTCCATGCAACAATATCATTGCTCTGTCAAATTGATTTTCAAGAATTCCAGCTCATCAAGATGTTTAAGAACAATACTAAGCCTGAGTGTATCACCAAAATTATCATGACGTTTGGATTTTCAGATTTCAGGATAGTCATGCAAAGCACAATATGCAATCTCTAGTTAAGGTCTATTAAAAACACAGAACATAGATGATTTCAAAAGATATATCAGAACTTCAAGGAAATCATTAATATGAACCATTTTCATTGAAAGGACAATCATCAGTGCATATAATAGAAAGCTCCTACGCCATAGTTCTGTCGGTCTCATGATCTCATATTCAGACTATAAGCCATGGAAGCACAGATTGCAAGAGATTAAGAAAGACAGCAAGACTCTCCCTAAGGATATGCAAGGAATACACTCAAAGAGTTATGTTTGCAAGTGAAAAGATAATTGTCAAGGAGAGATTGACTAGAACCATGCAGGATGGAATGCATGACCCAAACATGGTTGTACACTTATTAGATGCAACAGAATGAGGATGAAACTTATGCATGAATGTTACAAAAAGACAACTCCCCCTTACTATATGGCCTATATGCGACAGTGGCACATGGTACTTGGCGGAGGTGAAACCTCACGCATATTGAGTGCTTCTAGGCAAGCATAACCTGTCTTTCCATACATCAACATTTGATATACCATGGCCATGCAAGAATGATGCTACACAAACCATGCAATGCATTATGAACATGAACTCAATTCATTATTATGCATCTACATGCAGTGCGACACATATGCAAAATGACATATTGACATATAAACAATGTATGAACACCAATCTGCAAAAACACACAACTAATTGAATAAGATCATCATTTCAATTTTTATTGGCCTGAGGTCGACAAAGACCAAGCTCCCTTCTGAGTGTTGAAAACCTGTCATTACACAAGGGCTTGGTGAAAATATCAGCAATTTGATTTAGAGTATCAACAAAATGCAGTTCAAAATTTTCTTATCGACCTCATCTCTAATGGAGTGATGCGTAATCTCAATATGATTAGTCTAGAGTGCTAGACTGGATTTTTAGCAGGGTTGATAGCACTAGTGTTATCACACAGAATCGGGACACAACCAAGATCCACTAAGTAGTCTTGGAGTTGGTGTTTAATCCACAACACTTTGGTGCCACAGCTCCCCGCAGCAACATATTCTACCTCTGCGGTTGAGAGGGCAACCGAGTGTTATTTCTTGGAGGCCCAAGAAACTAAACACCCGCCTAGAAACTGGCAATAGAGACTAGTACTCTTACGATCCAGCTTGCATCCAGCGTAGTCCGCATCAGAATAAGATATAAGAGATAAGTCACATGATGACGGATACCACAATCCCAAATCTTGAGTGCCGACAAGATATCTAAGGATACGTTTGACGGTAGTCAAGTGGGATTCTCTAGGACTAGCTTGAAATCTAACACAAAGGCATACACTAAACTGGATATCTGGTCGGGATGCAGTCAAGTAAAGTAAAGAGCCGATCATACCTCTATAGATCTTTGCATGCACTAAGTTACCATTTTGATCCAAATCCAGTGATGTTGTAGTGCTCATAGGAGTTGCAATAATTTTGCTTTTCGTCATATCAAATCTTTTCAGCAGCTCCTTGATGTATTTGGCTTGACTTATGAAGCAACCATCTTGTCCTTGGTTGACCTGCAAACTGAGAAAGAATTGGAGTTCTCCCATTAGGCTCATCTAAAATTCGCTAGTCATGAGGTTAGCAAATTCCTCACATATTTCAGATTTAGTAGAGCCAAACATAATATCATCAACATAAATTTGAACAATCAAGATGTTCTTACCTTGCTTCTTGGTGAAAAGTGTTTGGTCTACCTTACCTCGTGTGTACCCTTTTTCAATGAGGAATGAGCTTAGTCTCTCATACCAAGCTCTTGGTGCTTGCTTAAGTCCATAAAGTGCCCTATCTAGCTTGTATACAAAATCTGCATGGTTAGAATTCTTAAAGCTAGGGGGCTGCTCAACATAGACTTCTTCTTTGATCAAGCCATTCAAGAAAGCACTTTTTACATCCATTTGATACAGCTTTATTCTAAGGGAGCATGCAAAGGCAAGTAAAATTCTGATGGCCTCAAGTCTAGCAACTGGGGCATAAGATTCCTCAAAGTCTACCCCAAACTCTTGATTATACCCTTGAGCCACCAATCTAGCCTTGTTTCTTATTATCTTGCCATCCTCACTGAGTTTGTTTCTAAAGACCCATTTAGTGCCAATGACAGATTGTGATGAAGGTCTAGGAACAAGATGCCAAACTTGGTTTCTTTCAAACTGGTTTAACTCGTCTTGCATTGAATTTATCCAGTTTTCATCTTTTAATGCTTCATCAATGTTTTTGGGTTCAAGCTGAGAGACAAGAGCAAGTTGATCTAATTCTTCCACAATTCTAAAATGTGACCTTATTCTAGGTGGGTCATTCAAGCTACCAATGACATTTTCTAAAGGATGATCCTTAAGAATTCTAATGTTTGTAGAATCATTACCTTCACCTGGAGCTTGATCCCTTGCATTGCTTGATTCAGCTCGATCACCATCTTCTTTTGTTTCTTCTTGTGGAGGATCACTCTTGTCCTTCATGCTTAGAAATTCCCCATCTTCATCATTTTTCCTGCAAGAGTTATCATTGTTAGAATCATCATGATATTCATCAAAGAAAACATGGGGTGATTCTTCCATAGTTTGACTCTTGATATTGTAAATTCTATAAGCCCTAGATCTATCAGAATATCCAAGGAATATACCTTCATCGCTCTTGGTCTCGAATTTATCTAAGTCTTTTTTGTCATTGTTGTGGATGAAGCATTTTGATCCAAACACTTTCATATGTGAGAGAGATGCCTTTTTACCTTTCAACAACTCATAAGGAGTATTTTTAGTGTGTGGCCTTACCATAGAGCGGTTGATAATATAACATGCTGAGTTTACCGCTTCAGCCCAAAACCTCCTTGGAAGTTGCCGTTCAGCAAGCATGGTTCTTGCCATCTCTACAAGTGTTCGGTTTCTCCTTTCAACTACACCGTTCAGCTGGGTAGACCCCGGGTCTTCCCGGTTCAGTCCGTTAACCACTTTAGCTCCATCTCTTGTCTCCTTTAGCAGCCCGTTCATGTCTGTGGCAACACCCTTTACTGTCTTGAAGATTTATTACTGAGTCTTCAATCAAAATTTTGTTCCGGGGGCTCCGCCCCCAGAAACCCCAGCAAGGGGCGCTGCCCCCTTGACCCCCACGACCTGATCGGGCAGGTCAATCCCCCGTGACCTGACCGCGCAGGTCGATCCGCGTGCGAGGGCGTAACATTGAGCTTTCACATTTGCCATCTCCACTTCATTCCTTGACAATTCATTGGCATATCTGTCATGAACAAAACATCACGTATGTTAGTCATATGAGAGTTAAAATAATAATGACTTATAGTGTTTAGCTATTATCAAAACCAAGAATATCCAATAACTCAAATGACCACAAGACGATGTCGAATGACCCAAACCACAGGAAGACTCAAATGATCACAAGGGCACAACATGGTTGGTGAAGGTTTTACGGAGAAATTTCTCAAGTCAATTTCGAGGATGAAATTATTTTTAAGGGGGAGAGGATGTTATGACCACAAATTTGGGCACAGGCCCAAATGAAAACAACTCGGGCCCATGAACTCAATAAGCTAGAAATTTGGATAGATTATTGAAGGATCCTTAGGAAATTCATAACTTAATATAGGGAGGTCAGAATTTGGTGAAACTAAAACCCATGCAACGACCATTGGGTAAGAAACAACTTTGATGAAGAGCATAACTTCTAAAAAATGGGTCTAATAGTGGTTAAGAGGGAGTTGGCGATAATGGGTTGAAATAGTTGCAAAAAATGCTGCCACCTGTTGAAATAAGGATATCTAGACCCATGGTTATCCAAATGGGCTGAAACTTGGCCCATTAGAAAGATTGTGCCCTTGACCCAAACTCTTCTAATGAGGTGGAAACCCAATTCGCACCAGAACCCAAGGTTCTGAGCCCTTTACTGCCACCTATCACGAAGAGGTGTGAGTAATGGATAAATGTAAAATTAATGGAAAATTTATAAATTCATCTGTGGTTGATGAAATGACCTAAACCTAAGACCATAATTTTGCATTGGAAGGTATCCACATCTTTTATGTTGAGGTCGAGGCCAAACTCTACCTGGATACTAGAGTTATACTCAATTTTCCTCGGGCTACCGAAAGGTAGCGACTGGAACAAGGGAAAATAAATATTAATTTCGTAAAAATCATAACTATTGCTAGGAATACTTAAATTCGATGAAACCATGACCCAAAGTTAGATATGGAAGGACTCTTGATTTAATCTGAAGAGATCCGAATCCAAATCCCAACAGAAGAGTGCACCCACTCACATTTATGACCAGGTAGACGAAGGATCATGACTGAAACAGAGGAGGAATAATGATTAATATTGCGAAAATCATAACTCACTGTAAATTTGATGAACTTCGATGAAACCATGACTGAGAGTTAGATCTAGAAGTCCTATTCATTTCATATGAAGACATCCCAACACAATTCCCAACAGAAATGTGCCCCCACTAGCATTTATGATCAGCGGTCGAAGGGTCACACCTGTTCAAACCCGAAGGGATGCTTAGCATTAACCCCGCTTTAAGCCAACGACCTGGGTGCTGGGCTGAACCTTGATGGACGTGGGACAGGCCTTGGGAGGCTTTAAACCTATATAAAGAAGTGGGTTCCATGGGTGATCAGCCTTTAGCAACACCTATCGTCAACACCCACCATCTACGGTTTCTCTCGGGTAAAGAAGAGAAGTGAGGAACCTTGGCATTTCGTAAAGAGTGAACCTGCAGCGAAGTCTTGGGTGGACCTGGGGTGTGGAACTCATCCCCGGATCGGAAGGAAAAGCTTTAGGATGATCTGGGGTGTGGATTTCATCCCCGGATCGTCGGTTTACCATCTCCAAGGTATGCACCTAAGCTAAAACTTTAGGGGGGTAATTGATGCATTAGAATGGTTTTAAATGTATTTTATACACTTTAAAGAGGGATTAAGGGCACGTGGGGACAACTACCATGTTCATTTTGGTTTGTGGTTTCATTAAGTTTTGGGCTTCCACGAGTTACCTCTATGTCTCTAAGCATTTGCACAGCCCCTGGGAAGGTCAGCCTTTGTGGCAAGGTCTGTGCATGTTTGTGTTAGCCATAGTAAGGTCTGTGCATGTCTGTGTTAGCCATAGTAAGGTCTGTGCATGTTGTGTTAGCCATAGTATGGTCTGTGCATAGTAAGGTCTGTGCATGTTTGTGTTAGCCATAGTAAGGTCTGTGCATGTTTGTGTTAGCCATAGCAAGGTCTGTGCATGTTTTGTGTTAGCCATAGTAAGGTCTGTGCATGTCTATGTTAGCTATAGTAAGGTATGTGCATGTTTGTGTTAGCTATAGCAAGGTCTGTGCATGTTTTGTATTAGCCATAGTAAGGTCTGTGCATAATAAGGTATGTGCATGTTGTGTTAGCCATAGCAAGGTAAGTACATGTTTGTGTTAGCATCGGTGCACTTTTGGTCCATGCGTAGGTAAAGGTCTGTGCATTGTTTGTGTTAGCCATAGCAAGGTCTGTACATGTTTGTGTTAGCATCGGTGCACTTTTGGTCCATGTGTTGGTAAAGGTCTGTGCATAGTAAGGTCTATGCATAGTAAGGTTTGTGCAAGTTTTAGCCACGGTAAGGTTCGTGCATAGTAAGGTCTGTGCATGGTAAGGTCTGTGCATGTTTGTGTTGGCCATGGTAAGGTCTGTGCATAGTAGGTCTGTGCATGTTTTATGTTGGCCATGGTGAGGTCTGTGCACGTTTTGTGTTAGCCACGGTGAGGTCTGTGCATAGTAAGGTCTGTGCATGTTTTAGCCACGGTAAGGTCCGTGCATAGTAAGGTCTGTGCATGGCAAGGTCTGTGCATCTTTGTGTTGGCCATGGTAAGGTCTGTGCATAGTAGGTCTATGCATGTTTTGTGTTGGCCATGATGAGGTCTGTGCATAGTAGGTCTGTGCACGTTTTGTGTTAGCCACGGTGAGGTCAGTTCATAGTAAGGTATGTGCATGTTTTGTGTTAGCATAACTAAGGTCCGTGCATAGTAGGTCGGTGCATGTTTGGCCCAAGCATGACTAAGGTCAGTGCACTCTTTGTCCACGCACAGGTAAGGTCGGTGCATGTTTGGTCCAAGCCAAACTAGAGTCGGTGCACCTGTGAGTCTGTCTAGATTTTCAAAAACTTTGAAAAACGAGAGTTTTGAAAGGGCATTTTATTTCGTAAAAATCTAAAAAATTAGAAAATGGTAGAAAGATACATTAGTAACCCACTGTAAAGGTTTCATGTACCCAGAAATTTTGTACTTTCAGATATAAGTTATTTTCTATGCATGTGTAGCCTAGAAGGATGAACTTGTACTTTCATATAGTAACCTGAACATGACTACGGGTGTGTTTAGCCATCTTAAACTATTTGCAGCATATCTATGAGCATGAGTAACTCATTAGAAGAATGACTATGAGTATGTTTAGCCCACTTAAACTATTGGAAGCATGCATGTTATGATAAAGTATCATACTAATATTTGTAAAATGAGTATGAATGCGAATACAATGTGAATGTTATGAGTGGGAACAATAACATTCTGTGAGATAGGACTTCGGTCCCTTTGTGGGGTGGCTCTTTCTGTGGGACGGCGATTCGTAACGCCACGGAAGTAAAAGATCCCAGGGGACGACGATACGTAATGCCTTGGTCAAAAATCCTATTGATTCGGCTAGTTCGTTCTGAGGGACGGTGAATTGGAGCGCCACGGAACTCGGGGGACGGCGGTACGTAACGCCCCGTGCAGTAGGAGTCTAGGTGAAAAAGCTATGATTCGGCCTATTGTTCTGTGGAACGGCAGAACTGTGTGGGCCACATGAGTCTAGGTGGGAGTTCGCTCTCGGGTCTACGCAGTACTCTTTCGTTCATTCGTTCGTTATTTCGTTTGTTTGTGTGGGGCCCCCTGTGTTGTGGTAGTTGTTTGTTTCAAGAATAACAGAATTGTGAAAATGTGAAAATGTGAAAATGTGAAAAGGCGATAATATGTAAACTGCTCATTCACCATGGTTTTAACGCATGCATGGGTACCTTATATGTTAGTTGAAGAATATGTATTTTTCTCATACGAGTTATTTTAACTAGATGATAATGAATGGATTATGCTATTAGTAACATCTAAATTATGTATATAAATTGGCTTTATAGATGCGAGTTAACCCCGGTTTGTTTAGGCTGCCTACTGAGCATCACACTCACCCCTTTATGACACACGTTTTCAGGAGCCATAGAGAAGGAGGTTGAGGAGGAGGCTGCAGCTGAGGACTAGTGCTAGTTCATGGTTCGTTTGGGGATGCTATGGATGAATGTCTCTATTATATGTATATGGGGTGATGGGACTATGTGAACTCATGTTCAATCTGGAACAATATAAATGTACCCTCTTTGGAAAGTATGAATGGTTGAGATATTACCTATATTTCTTGTAATCTGTGGTTTCTCTCTCTCTCTCTCTCTCATGCAAGTGTATGCATGTTTATATAATTGTGCTTCAGCGATACCTGCTATGTAATGTCTCGAGGTCCGATGGAAGAAAGAAAAAAAAATAATACCCATAATTTGGGGATCGGATCTCGGGGCGTTACATTTCTGTTAACAAAATAAGCATTCTGTTTACTGAAACCTGCCAGCCAACAATTAGCATCTCTATGGCCTGGGTTTCCATAGTTAAAATATGCATGAAATTCTTCCTTAATAACAAATTTGTTTTTATCAAAAATGTTTTGATTTGCAGGGAAATTCATAGGTGTAGAGTTAGATCTTTTCCCTTGAGCATACCAACAGTTCTTGACTGTATGGCCATGCTTTCTACAGTGAGAGCAAGAAGAATAATTTTTTTTGAGAACCTAGCCAACATTAAATAGCCTTGTGACCAGGCATGTTACAATTGAAACAAGTGATATGCTGGTTTTTTGAGACAGATTTGTTCTTATTAAAATCACGATGGTTTGCTGGGAATTTAGCATGATATGACTGTGAGTTTTTCTTGCCATTTGCAAACCAGCATCGTGCAGCAACATGTCCTACCTTACCACAATTAAAGCATGTTATACTCCTTTTCTTAGTGGCAAGTAATTTCTTGACATGAAATTCCCTAGCATGCATTCTATTAACATTAAGATCATCTTTTTCTAGCACAGAACAATCATCCATGAAGTGACCATGCTTACCACAGTAGTGACAAGAACTTTTAGATTTCCTTGTAGCATGGTTTCTATCAGATGAGTTTTTAGCATGCATTTTTCCAAAGTTCTGATTCTCTTTTTTATGTGTATGCATGTGTGTGTTCATTTTAATTTCAGCATGCACATTCTCAACATGAGGGTGAATCAGCTTTTTCTGCAAACTTCCATTCTTTCTGCCCCTTTTAGTTTGTTCCTGATTTGTCTTAACAGTAGCTAGCTTAGGATTCTTCTTAGTAGTGAATTCAAAAACAGATGAATTCTTGGTTGTCAAGTTTTTGTTTTCTGTTTGAATTTTTTGGGGTGCCAATTTTTTTAGGAAAATAATGGAAGTGCTAGCTCCTTCTGAACCACGCATAAAGGTTGTATATAGTTGATTCCTTATGGCCCTTTTAATCTTAGAATCATAGCCTACCCATTCTTTTTGTTCAGTTGCTTCATCATTCAAGAGATCTGTTGACTTCTCTTTATCCTTTAGAGTTTTTGACAGAGAGTCTTTTAGATCATAAATTTTATTTTCTAGAGAAGCAATCTGAATCTCATAACTGGCAATCACTTGTTCACTGCAACTAACAGATTCACTTAACACTTTGTTAACAGTTTTATATTTCTCAATTTCTTGTTCCAGATTGCTTAGTTTTTTAGATTATGCATTACAAATAGTTTTCCCTTTTTCTAAGGCAAGCAGTCTTTTAGACATGGCAGAGTTCAGCTGTTTTAACTTTTCATTTTCTTCCTTAATTTTATCATTTTGAATTAACTCATTTATTAAAATTTGATCATCTAAATTGGCTTCTGAAGATGGTTTATATTCAGAACTTTTCTTCGGAACTTTTTGAAGTTTTTTAATATTTCTCTGCAGCTCCATGTTCACAATTTTTTATTGCATCAGATTTTTCAGCTATTACATTCTTCTCAACTTCAACTTTCCTAGATTTTTCTTCACTTTATTTAATGGATTTTCTGAGAGATCCATTTTCAGATTTCAGTTTGTTCAGTTCTAAGTTAACACATTCAGAATCTTCCAGTAATTTTTTATTCTGAACAGGATAATCAGTAGAGAAATGATTGTCACTAGTTGAGCTAAGCTTTTCTT
The DNA here is from genome assembly GCA_022559845.1 of Amorphophallus konjac. Classification (NCBI taxonomy): domain Eukaryota; kingdom Viridiplantae; phylum Streptophyta; class Magnoliopsida; order Alismatales; family Araceae; genus Amorphophallus; species Amorphophallus konjac. The sequence continues at coordinate 84,060,990 of CM040125.1, forward strand.
CTAGTTCAGAAATTTCACTTGCAAGTTCTTGATTTTCAGTTTTTAACAATCCAATTTATTTCTTAAGTATTTGAATATCTGACAGACAATTTTCATGAGATTGATTTATTTTCAAACAATTTTCACAAGATGAGTTTGTACTGTTCTGATCAATTTTCTTTTTCAACTTTTTATGTTGTTTTCTTAATTTTTCATATTCTTCTAACAAGTCAGCATATTCTTCCTGCCAATCATCTAAAGAGAAATTGTTGATGGATTTACCTGTTCATCATCCTCTTCCTGATCACTGCTGTGATCACTGCCTTTAGCCATGAGACACTCTTCTTCCTTTTTCTCATGAATAGCAATCACCTCATCCAGGACTTTCTTTCCTGATGTGCACCTGAAAGTAAATGGAAATAAATCAGTATCAATTGCAGCTTTCAGAATATTTAGAACTATAGTGTTCTCACTTTCCTTTACTTTGTCCTCATGAGACCATTCGGTCTGATTCTGAGGCACTTTATTTGGCCCGTTGGATACAAGACTCCATAAATTGGAATCAATGGAGTTCATGTAAGTGCATAAGCCTCCTAGCCAATAACTAAAATTAGAACCATCGAAGATCAATAGAAGAGTCATTGAAAAATAGTTAAGCAGATTTGAGCGATATATTGAAAATAACAATGGATGAGCAATGTACCAAAAATAAGATAGTAGGATCCTCTGCAGATCGTTGGATCTGATCAATCAGAGACCCTCTCTGATACCAATTGTTAGTCTGTGAGGACTAGGTGCTATTGGGTTCGGTGCTAGTATTTAGAGGGGGGGTGAATGAATATGGCCTATAAAAATTTCACCCAATTGACATATTAGGCTCACTAACTATTTAGAAAGCTAACTCGATAGATTTATCAAATCTGGAAGACTAATTAGCAGATGCGGAATTAAACAAACAGATAGTGAGCACTCTAACAAGACAAGTTAGAGAAACTATAGCTCAATTAGAATTTTGCTCACTCAACCGATTAAACACTTAGAACAAAATCTGATCAAGTCATCTAATGAACCTGTGATCAACCACTTGGAGCGCCCCTATGCAAACATCTAGCGGAAGCAAACCATAAGCAATCAAACCACAATGCAAGAGGGGTTTTTAGGTGGTTCGGTCCTCCAGACCTACATCCACCCCACACTCAACCCGAATGTGGCTTCACTAACAGCTGGGCAACACAGCTTGCCAACAACCGCTGGGCAACACAGCTTGCCGTTCGAGGAATCCTCCTCGCCCCGCTGAGCAATACAGCTTGCTGTCCAGTGGATTCCTCCACTGTAAACCGCTGGTCTATACAGCTTAGCCGTCCAGAGGCAGCACCCCTGCAATCCGCTGACTAACAGCTTGAAGGAAAGTGTAAAAATGGAAATAAAAGAAAGGATGAACAGCAATCAGAAAGCTGTAAACGTAAAGCACAATATGGCTCACAAGGAGCTGGATGGCCTGGATTTGATCCACGGTCCATCAAGACCAGATCTCCCTCGATCTCACTCTCTTTCTTCACTCTCTCTCTTTCTCTTTCTTCTCTGCTGCACTTCTCTTCTTCTCTCGATCCCTGCTCTCCTTTTCTCTCTTTCTCTTTTCTTTTTCTTCTTCTGCTCGAGCTCTCTCGCTCACTCTCTATCTCTCTTTCTTTCTCTTCTTCTCTTCTAATCTCTAATCTCTCACTCTCTGCTCTTCTCTTCTCTCTCTTTTTCTTCTTTTTCTCACACTCTCAGATTTCTTCACTGGAGAGCTTTTTCTTCTTCTGTGGAGAGTTAACTCTTTTCGAGAGGATGATGGGGTGCTTTTATATCAGAAACAGAGACTCCGAAGGTTGAGTAGAAAATGCCCTAGTGACCACTGATTGGTCCACTTGGCAGGGTAGCACCCCTTATCTAACACGTGTCAGCATCCTGCCCCTTTTTCCCATCGGATCACGTGCCCCCTCATTAGTACGCTCAGCAACTGGAGTCAGGTGGCGTCAACCCACTTGCTCCACAGAGTTGACACAGCCTTCAAAGATATTCTACCAGCAGAACTCAAGTCTGCTGCGTTGACGCTTCCAACCCATGGCGTTGACGCATTGATGCGTTCCAGTGAGCAACCAGCCTAGCCCTATTGACAGTTGCGTCGACGCTGCTCCACTGCTGCGTTGACGCATTGAAGACATCCAGAGACAAGTCACCCCTTTCTTGAACTGCTGCGTCGACGCTGCTAGCCCATAGCGTTGACGCAGTGGTGTTTCAGCAGCTAATACTTCTACTAGTATACTTGCTGCATGGACGCTGTGGTCATTCTGCGTTAACCCTGCACACACAAAAATCTTATAATCATATCATAGAACAAGTGGTTATTTAAATCTTATAACACTGAGTGTATATACTCTGAAACAGCAAATGGGCAAGTATGTACACTGAGAGAGTGTATAGACTTGGACGTCTTCTTGTGAGCTCAGTGTATATACTTTCCAATGACTAGACTTCAGGAGATGAAGACCAATGTGCAGACATGAGCTAGTACAGACTTAATCAAGAAACTGGCTGTACAGACTTCAACATAGCTACGATGTACAGGCTTTGACAAAGCAGCATTGTACATACTTGAAAGTTCAAGGCCACGATGTATAGACTTTCGATGAGGAAGCATTGTGTAGACTTGGGAAGTCTAAGCCAGTGTACAGACTCTGCCTCAACAATGAAAGGGCAACACGGATGTACAGAGTTGGCCAAACACTTGAAGATAGGCTGTACAGACTTGAAACTTAATGCAAAGGCCAATGTACAGACTTCTAAATGCTGATGCGTTGTATAGACGTTCATGAGACGCTAACAGAGACGGACGGATGCATATACTTGAACTTGAATGCATGAACAGTCTGTATAGACTTCACCCAGACACTACATAACACTATGATGCAATGTACAGACTTAACTGAACAGGATGTGCAGACTTTGGCTGTACAGACTTTGAAAGCTTGGCGGAGGATGTACAGACTTGAAGTGTGAAGACCATTGTATAGAGTTGGTGAAATGAAGTCCAGTGTACAGACTTGCAGATACGAAGTCAATGTACAGACTTACACAAGCGAGCTATAGTGCCAATGTGTAGACTTCACGCTGTACAGACTTTCCAAAGAGAACTTAACACTGTACAGACTTGAGGCTTTGAACGTTGAAGGCACAAGATTATGTACAGACTCAGATACTAGACCAATGTATGAATTAAAGCAAGAGCTCTTTCAAAACGATTCCAATGCATCAATGCATTGAGTCCACTGCGTCGACGCACCAGTTGACACATTTTATAGACCAGCTCTGGGACAGACCAGTGAGTTGACGCAATGATCCCATGCGTCAACGCATCATGCAATACTCATGCAAACTCATGCATTCAATGTTGTATATCAGTTATAAACAATCATTCAATATGGTGACTCATTCATGTTGCTATCATTAAACTCCACATCATCAACAAAGCACAAGGGGCACAACAGGTGCAATGGTGCACACACGGATTCAGAGGGGGCGTGAATGAATCCCCTTTAGAAATTCTTCCCAATTTAAAGTTTAAGCTACAATCAGTAAACTATGCAGAATTAAAACTGATTGACTTTAACTGAACGTGAGGCACAAGATCAAATATGTTGAGGCACACTAACGAACAGATCGCAGGTCTATGCAGTGAACTACACAGGAGCTTCTCAGCCGTTCGCAGAAGTAGACTAAGCAAACTTATGAGTTCTGGAGGCACTCAGGTAAAACTATCGATTGGAGCGTACCTGGACATTCATCTAACAAAAGATAGATAAGCAATCAAACCATAGTACAGAGATGATTTTTAGGTGGTTTGGTCGTCCAGACCTACATCCACCCCACACTCCAACCAGAGTGTGGATTCTGTTGATACACAGCTTAAACTGTTGGGCCTTACAACTTGCCTACAACTGCTGACTTACAGCTTGCTCCGCTGGGCAATACAGCTTAGCCACCGCTGATTCACAGCTTCAAACCGCTGGGCCTTACAGCTTATGCCACCGCTGATTCACAGCTTCAAACCCGTTGTGCCTTACAGCTTATGGCACCCGCTGATTCACAGCTTCTGAAATGGAATGTAAAATGGAAAATAAGTATGATAAAATTCAGCAACAGAAAGCTGGAAATAAAGCTCGAAAAATATAGCTCACTCTTGGAGCAATGTAGCTTGGATTTGATCCAGAAGCTACAGATCTTCTTCTTCCTTCAATCTTGCTACTGCACTCTCTTATGATCTCTGCTCTCAAAACTTTCTCTAATTCTTCTCAGTCTACTTTTTCTTTCTGATCTCTTTTTTTCACTTCCTTCAATTCTATCTCCCTCTCTTTCTTTTTTTCTTTCTTTATCTTCTGCTAGCTCTCTACTGCTCACACTTCTTTTCTTCTTTTTCCTTCACCTCATTGTTGTCTTGTTCTTCTCTGTAGGTGCTTTTATACAGATAACAGGGGCGCCGGAGGAAATTTGATGGAGACGATGATGCTCCCTCCGTCAGATGGTTCCACGTGGTAGGATCCCAGCGATCTCCAAAAGGAATCGCCCGGTAATGTGGAGGGAATGTTCCCGCCAATAATTGGAAGAGCACGTGTCAGATGGAGAGGGTTCACTTTCCACGTGTCAGATGCTCCAGGGTGCTTTCCTTCTTGGATCACGTGTAGTTTTATCCGGGTGCTTTAGTTGCTCGTGACTTGGTGTTCGCAGGTAGTTGGGACACATGTTAGGTGCTTGATCAAAATTCTTACCTATCATTATAACGAACAAAGTATCAGTCACGTGTTATAGGACTTAGACAGCTCATACGTCTATGTGTACAGGCATAGATGCAAGAAGAACTAGCACAGACTATATCATGCAACTAGCGTAGACCTGAAATACACATGCACCGACCTTAAGTGTGCGCGAGGCACTACGTGTTGTGATATAGAGCAGAAAGTGCACTAGGCATCTACACTTGTAAAGCTAACAATGCACTGACTTTTGTTGGGCATGATACAAGTGTGCACTGAGCTTATTATGCATATATGAAAACATGCACAGACCTTGCATCGATCCTTGCATGAATATATCAAGAGATTCACCGACCTCCAATATGCATAAGGCAAAAATGTGCACAGACCTTATGTGGTCGTAGTGAAACCTGCACCGACTCTACATGCCCAAAACCTGCACCGACTTTATATGCTCATAACAAAACCTGCACTGACCCTATATACTCACAACAAAACCTGCACCGACTACATGTAAAATGCAAACCTGCACCGACTATATGCTTAATGCAATCGTGCACCGACTATATGCAAAATGCAATCGTGCACCGACTATATGCTCATTGCAATCGTGCACCGACTATATGCAAAATGCAATCGTGCACCGACTATATGCAAAATGCAATCATGCACCGACTTTGTGTGTAGTCACACTGGATGTGCACAGACCTTATGTGCAAGCATATAGAACATGCACCGACCTATATGTGTATGAGACAAAAACATGCACTGACCCTCTGTGAGTTTTAGCAACACCCGACTCAGACCTATATATGCTATAAACTAGCGTCAACCTTAGTTTCATGAAAACCAAAACTAGCAACGACCTGTATGCAATGATAAACCATGCATCGATCTTCTTAATGCAGTGAATAGTGATGTGCATAGACCTTGTGTATGCATGAACATTAATTTGCACCGACTTGCCTCTGCCTCACTAGCAACATGCATCGACCTTCATGAGCAACACAGTAAACATGCATCTACCTTAGTATGCATGCAATCTATTTGATGAAATGACTGTGCATTCAATCTGATGAGGTTCTATGCAGTGTGAAAATGCATCTATCTGAAAAAGCATATATCATGCAAATGATTATGATGACAACATTAATGCACAAAAATCAATGCACATCAAACAATCCTCATTAATGCACAGTTTAATGATCAGATGCATAATCAAATGCATATTACATCATCAGTCAATCTTTCATGCAAACACATGATGACTTATAGTGTTTGTTGTCATCAAAACCACAGGGACACAACACTCCACCTCTGGCTATGGACGCCCATGGTCCTCATGATCTGGCGAAAGTGTAGTGGCTCGATGATGTTCATGCAGTGTAGCCACACATCTCATCCCGCATAAGCCTGGGCCGCCTCCACCCAGGGCTGTCTCTCTTGGTACGGTGTCCAACGCACCTAAAAGGCATGCATTTAAGTCAAAATTAGCATTTATAAGAGCATTTACGTGCATTTAGAAGATTAAGTCTAGAGGCTTACCGATGCATAAGGAAAGACATCCATGTCATCCTAGATCGCACGCGCTAAGCGTCGCAGCGACCTTGTGTCCCGAACTGCCATCCATCGCCTCGCGATGGGGATCTGGTCCGCATGTACCTCCTTTCCCCGCCCTAGGCCTTGAAGGTACAGGTAGCTCCATACCTACATTTTAGTCAGATGTCAGCATATAATAATCATAATAATAATTATAATCATAAGCATAAGCATTTAGAGTTGAGCATTCTTACCTTAAGCAAAGGTGAGAAGCCACCAAGCATCATCTACCGGTCGGTGATGCTGAGCGAGTCGAACTAGAATGTCAGCACTGCAGCTCCCCATGCATACCCGCCAACTCCATCTAGGTCCCGCAGTAGTGGGAGGAGCCCGCAGCTCACTCCGTCCGCCCTCGTCGCAAACAATAGCTTCCCGAACAGCAGTATCAGGAAGCGACATAGGGTGATGTCTCCCTCTGGTCCCGGTCCCATAGCCACTCTCTCTCGGGCTCTGTCTGTCAGTCTCCCGAGGTGCTCCTCAGGAAGCACTCCTACGGCTATCGCCGCTCCTCTCAACCCCAGGCTCTCCTGTAGGGTCGCCCGTCCCAGCATCGACGAGTGGCGCCCCGGTCTTAACAGCTCTAGCCCGAGTAGCTCCCGCGCCAGCTCTCGGTAGTCGGCATATGTGGTCCCCATCACCGGTGCTTCGTGCACTCTCAGTCCTATGATCCTCGCTACATCCTCCAACATTAGGATCATGTGACCCCACGAGAACAGAAATGCCCGGCTGATCGGATCCCATCTCTCATGCAGTGCATATAGCAGCATGGTGTCGATCCTCATCACTTCAATACTCAGTGGCTTGCCAAAGCCCATCGTTGTCAATCTCTCTCTCTAGTTCTCCGGCAGTGCCTGGTATACTGCTCAGACTTGCAGCCAGGAAATCCGAGTCCGCTTCTTCCCCTACATCCATTTAAACGATCAAGGTTAGTCATTCATGTAGTTTGTAATTCATACATTGCATTGCATTTAAATAAAAACAAAAAAAAATCACTCTGATCCCCAAACGGTTGTCCCTAGACCGTTTCTTATACCCTAGCGGTCGTGCTCTGGACCGCCTGATTCCCTAGCGATCACTGGAAGGACCGCTAGGCCACCAACGAATGGGCTATGTTTGCCCTATTTCCCCGAGCCATGGAAATGGCCTAAAGGCCTCTACATCATGATTTATGGGTCCCCAGAACCCATTACCATTCCATTCCCCACACATGCATGATCTTCAAAAATTAAAAATGAGGTTTTTGGGGGGTCTTGGCCTACCTCCGACGACCATCGCCTGGACGCCGCCGCTGGTGTCTCTTCTGCCGTGTGGGCCTCCTCTTCATCGCCAGTGGCCTCTCCAAGTTCTTCCTCCGCCGTGGGAACTTCTTCCTCTGTCGGATGGGCTGCCGGCCGTTCCTCTACCGTCCGTTGGTCGACCACCGTCGTGGGCGGTTCTTCTTCCTCTATCCGCCGCCGAAAGCGCCGAATGGCCTTCCTCTTCATCATTTTAGGGAGTAGGTGTGTGTGGGCTGACGGTGGTCGCCAGTGGTTTTGGTCGCCGGAGTGGCCGGAGTGGGGTTTGGTTAGATTGAAATAAGATTGAGCGTATGGGAGAGTGAACGATCATTTCTATTTTTTTTGAATTCACTCAGAGCTATGTGGTCTATCGCTAGACCGTTTATACCCTCTTTGCGGTCTTTATCCAGACCATTTTTTATCTGGGTCACCCTCATCGAAGAATGTGAACCACCCTTGCCCAAGCGGTCTATCACTAGACCGTTAGGGAACTTCTTGCAGTCTATTGTTAGACCGTTTTATATGTTGCATAATTATGGTTTGAAATGATATATCTACTTTTTTTCTTGGTGGTTCATGCCTTATTGATGCCTCATGCTTATTCTATGAAATTAATTATTGATGGCTAACCTTCTATTGTCAAAAGATTGAACGCCATCATATCAAGTTGTTTCTCCCCAGGCAGGTAAGTCAGGTAAGTATCTCGATCCTTAGTCCCATAATGCATTACTATATGATATCTATGATATATTATCTCGAGAACCGGTTGGTCATTCATGTATTCTGGGATCTAATGTTCCCCTCTAATAAAAATGATGATGATCTAGGTGCACATGTTTAATCGTTGGATAGGCCGTTAGGTTGGAAGAGTTAGGGGATGATGGTTCTATCTTGCACGCCGTGGTTGCAGATAGTATCTTGAGCCTGATTTGTCCAGTCTAGCAATATTATTATCGAGTATCTTGCTATTTTATCCTTTCTTTGTATTTGTTTTGATGATTTCTTTTATTTTAGCCCGGCATGCATCATACGCATCTTTGAGCATTCATGAGCCCTCATCTGACTAAAGTGTCTCAGTAATGGTGGATAACTATGTATCCATGGTTTTGAGTAAGGAAAGTCATTCCACTCTAAGCTGGAAGGTTTCCTGCGGTCTATTTGCTCGGTTTGGTGAGTTGAGGATTCTTGTCTGGAGTTTAGTTGCTTGTCTCTTTACTTTTACGTTTGCTCCGACCGCCTATCAGCTGTGCGTTCCAGTGAGGGGGTTGGTCGTGTTTTATTTTCCTTAGTTGTTAGTTTCTCCAGGCATGCATCATTTGGTTTGGCTGTTCCTTGTGCATGGTTCAAAGTTTTTCGAAAGATTTCTATCACTCGTTGGTTGAGGATGGGTGTCAGTTTACCTTAGCACCCGCTTTTTAGTCCACTCCGCTGCATTTCCGCTTCATCTCCATGTTCCATTTCGCTTCCGCTTCACCTCCACTCGCTCCCCTGTAAAAAGGACGTTGAGGGACATCTGTTGACACCCATTCTATGACCAATGAGTTGGGTCATCTACTTATCTATTTTTATGGTGTCCCGAGTTGTTCACTGCTTATTGGGTCATTTTTGGTAACTTTCTGGGCTTATTTTACGAGTTATTCTCCCTGGTTGGGCTCGGTTCCTTTGATTTCTCGACATTCGGGCTTATTGGGCCTGGATAAGGGCTAATAAAGATTTTAATGTGGATTAACTTGGAGATTTATCGGTCTTTATCTCTTTTGCCACGCCTATCAGCTATGCAGTCTATCGTACGACCGTTTGGTGAGCGTTGGCTGTCCTTGGCTAGACTGTTAGGCAACAAAGAGTCCTATTGGGTTTCTTCTGTCTTATCTCTTTCTGGACGACTGAGCCATGCGGTCTATCGCAAGACCATTTGGGGAGACAGAGAGTCCTGCTCTGTCTATTCTTCCTCTCTTCGGCCGTGGTCAAACAAGATTTATTGGTTTGTTGATTTCTCTCTAGATAGAGACTCTCAGATGCTTCTGATTGTTTCTATGGACTCTTAGGAGTATTATCTTCGAGATTTATCTAGGTTCAGGCCTATTTTCATGTCATTATCTCTCCAACTCAACCAGAGGGTTTGGGGGTCTATAAAAGGAGCCCTTAACTTCATGGCTTGAAGAGGAGATTTCTGGAGTTCACGTCGAAGTGCTGCTGCATCCTGGAGCGAGTACCAATAAGGGAGAAGTCCTTTCTACGTCCTTAAGACTTCTGGTCCAGGGAGTATTAAGTTCCATTGGTTTAGTTTGAGTATTTTCTCTTAGTCTTTCCCTTTCCCCTTTGCATCATCATAGCATACTCCCCCTTCTTCTTCCACGTTCTCTGCACTCATATCACATTTTTAAACATCCTCATATCTTTTCCACACCCCCACGGGGGTTAAAAAATCACCAACTCCCAGGTATTCACCCTTCCTTTTATGCACTTTAGTTTAATTGCATTATAGATACTACACTCGTTTAAGGGCTTATTGGGTTATTTTTCTTTATGTCTACATTCTTCTGCAGGTTTACAGGATTCATTGCATGAGTCCCAACTCTTCTAGCCGGCCAGGAGGGGTGGAGATTCAAAGTTTCACGTTACTTTTCTGGGTGCCCTTGCGGTCATTTGGAAGACCATTTGCAGATCTCAGGCGGTCTATCGCAGGACCATTTGTGTTCTATTTGCGGTCATCTGGAAGACCATTTTCCTTCCGCAGCACCTAGTTATTCTCTCCCACGGGCGGGTGTGCTTCACTCGGCTCTTTCCAAGGTACGTAATGTAGTTTCACTACATTATTTGCTTTGGTGGCGATCACATCTTTCCTTACTTGGGTACTTGTCATCATCCTCTATCATCTCTTCCATTTCTTCTTTGCTTTTTGTTGCTCCATGCCCCGACGTGTGTTTAGTTTCCTCCTTGTTTTATCTTTGCGCTGCTAAGATGACATGCCCACATGCTCCATGCTTGATGTTGTTGATTGCTTGAGTTATCACATCACACCATATTCACATATCTGTATCCATATCACTATACGCATCATTTCATCACACACCATCACCATCAACACACGAAAACATCAACACCTAGTTCCCAGATCTAAAAATGTGCCTGTCATAGGAACTAAGTGGGTGTTTAGAAATAAGGTGAATGAAGATGGAATAATATCTAGAAACAAATCTTGGTTGGTGGCCAATGACTACAATCAAAAATTTGGGGTGGACTTTGATGAATCCTATGCACCAGTTGCTAGGATGGAAGCAATCGGAATATTGCTAGCATTTGCTTGCTCAAACAACATTAAACTTCATCAAATAGACGTAAAAAGTGCTTTCTTAAATGAGTTTATAAAAGAGGAAGTTTATGTTGAACAACCCCCAGGTTTTGAATTATCTGAGCTGCCTAACCATGTCTTTAGATTAAATAAAACTTTGTATGGATTGAAGCAAGCCCCTCGGGCTTGGTATGATTGGCTGACAGAATTTCTGCTCAGCAAGGGCTACAATAGAGGTAAGGTGGACCAGACTCTCTTTACAAAAAATCTGAAACACCAACTCATCATAGTTCAGGTATACGTAGATGATATTGTCTTTGGATCAACATGCACTGAACTATGTGATGAATTTGCAAATCTAATGTCTAATGAATTTGAAATGAGCTTGGTTGATGAACTAAAATACTTTCTTGGTCTACAGGTACAACAGATGAAGGATGGCTGCTTTATCAGTCAAACCAAATATACAATGGAAATTTTGAAATGATTTGTAATGGACAAATTGAAGCACATAGCCATACCAATGGGTACGAATGCATCCTTGGATGCTGATGAATCAGGTAAAGAAGTAAATACAAAACTTTACAAAGGTATGATTGGCTTTTTGCTTTACCTTACTATCTCTAGACCTGACCTCCAATTTAGTGTGTGTATGTGCATTAGACTCCAATCTTGACCTATAGAATCTCATCTTGCTGTTGTTAAGAGAATTTTTAGATACATTTCAGGCACACATAATCTAGGACTATGGTTTCTTGCATCACACACACTAGATTTAATTTCTTACACTGATGCAGACTATGCTGGCTGCAAGTTAGATAGGAAAAGCACAAATGGCTTTTGTCAATTCTTAGGTGGGTGTTTAGTTTCTTGGGCTTCCAAGAAACAACATTATGTTGCCCTCTCCACTACAGAGGCTGAATACGTAGCTGCAGGGAGTTGTGGTACTCAAGTCATTTGGATAAAACACTAGCTCCAGGACTACAAAGTAGACCTTAGTTGCACACCTATTTACTGTGATAACACTAGTGCAATAAACATGTCTAAAAATCCTATTCTACACTCACAAACTAAGCATAAGGAAATCAGGCACCACTTCATAGATGAAGTTTCTAAGGGAAATTTTGAATTAATCCATGTAGGCACAACACATCAAATTGTAGATATATTTACTAAGCCTTTGGATAATGAAAAATTTTCTTCCTTGAGAAGAGAGTTGGGTATTTTCAGATCATCTTGAATTCCATGCTATTTTCTGAATCCCATTTCATGTCTGTCTGTATTCTTTTTGTGAGTTTGTAGCCTGCCTCGATGCACTATTGTCACCGCCTTGACCTGTCAGTTCAAATTCTTTACATCTGCAATCCGGTGAATAGTCTCTGCGTCGATGCACCCTGATCATAGGTTGACGCATCTGTGCATTTCAATGTTCTTCATCCTTTTCTGTTATTGTTCAACCATCCTTGGTATATAAAATGGTGTTAGGAGAAGGGCAGATTATGTATGTCTGAAAACCTACACTGCGCGTGAGGTGGTCATAGACCTAAGTTCTCCGCCAAGTACTAAGGCTAATTGACTCATGTAGTCAGGGGGAGATTTCTTTTTGGTCTGGTTAAGCATTTTTCTTGAGTCCATGTAGTCAAGTTCATAGGGGGAGTATGCCCTTCTTCTGGAGTCTGTCAGATCACATTGTGATTATTAAGAATCTTATATAGTTCTTTCATAGATCCTGAATTTCAGAACCTCCTTAAAAATTCAAGTCTGTTAATTGAAATTTCAGCCAAGAAGTTTAAGTCTTATGATCTTGTATAGACTAAGATAAAGGCTCTAAAGAATATCTTCCTACACATCTTAATGAGTAAAGAACAATGTTGGATTATCATGCCCTGAATTCTTCTAAAAGCTTGAACTTTAAACATAAGGAGGCAACTCTAGCTGAAAATCTATACATTTAGTATTGTCTTCAAACTCTCTACATCAGTGAAATAAAAAGGGGTAAAATTCTTCAGAGCAATGATTTGGTTTATTAAGAAACTAACTATTCTTCACCATGAAGTGAAGTGAGTTGTGTCATGAAGTGCAAGATTAACTCTGATTAAAAATATATTGCCAATGCAACCATGGCAGAGCAATAGCATAGAATGTTGAGTAACTGAGTCACTTCACCTAAGACGTGTTGTACCTCACGTAAAAAGACATCTCTACTGCTAACTCTGTTCTCAGAATTAGAGGGGCATTCAGGTTACCACACTGAGTGACTGGAGATTCCTACATCTAATCAATGTGTCTCCTCACGCAAAAAGGTGTAGGTTAAACCACTTTGCTCAATGGGAAAAAGAAATTCATTCAAAAAAGTGTTCAAAGCCCCAATGCAAAGTATGGTGTGATTTGTTTATCTTTAATACTGTTGGAAAATTTTCACTTAAGAAGTCTCTGAAAGGTTAACTAGTACAGCATTTAGACAGCTTATTCAAGGCATCGATATGACAATTTGCTCACTTTCCTTATTCGTATATGAAGATAATTTTTAAGATTTTCTACTCTATGTCTCTCTGGATTATCAGTCTTGAACATCTAAGCAAATTTTGGTTACCACTTCCTCTCTTAAGAGATGGGTCTGATACTTTCTAAATCTATGAACTTACTATATCTGGTATCTCTTGCACTTCCATATTGTCCCTCTCTACCCATTATTTTTGATGATGTCAAAGGGGGAGTGTAAGTTGGGATAGAAAGTTGGGGGGAGAGTAAGTTGGAGTAAGTTGGGAAGTTGGGAGAGAAAATTGGAATTTTTGGAGTGCTCTCATGAAATTTTGGAGTCCTCTCATCATAAAAGTCTTATCTGTCTATTTTTTTCCTAATTGGTATCATGTCTGTTGTTTTTGTGTCTCAAAGAAACCTTCCTTCTCTGTTTCAGTCTATTCCTTTCAAATATCTGATTATTCAATTTTTGGGCACTAATAAGACTCAATAACTCATATTGTTGCCATCATCAAAAAGGGGGAGAATGTAGCATTCTATGTGTTTTGATGATGTCAATACAATATGGTTCACTAGCTAATAAGATAAGTCTTCGTTGTAGGTGTTTTGGCTGCTAGAGCCGTATCAAAAGAGTGAAAAAGATCTAAGAAATGACAGGGTAAATTCACCTTGAAACAAGGTGAAACTTCCAAAAGAAAAGATCAAGAGTACAAGTGTCGAGCTTACCATAAGAGGTTGAGGCAACATCGACACAATAGAGAATGGCCTCAATGCAGTAATGCTCAAAGAAGTCATTTCAAGAGTTATGCATCGACGCAATAAAGAACGGCCTCGATGCAGTGATGCTCAAGTGTTGGAACCCTGGTTTTGATAATGACATTCTATGAATCATGTTAAGACTGGAATGAATAAACACTTCAATCAAATCTGTTGTGTGTCTCAATATCAGATCACAGGTTATTGCATATTCACTCAAGAGCATATTATGGTAGGTGCAATTTTACGACAGACAGCATCTAAGGTCGATGCACCTTTTGCATCGTGCATATACAAGTCGTTGCATAACTTGTAAGTCTACACTAAGGTCGATGCACTCTCTGTTTTGTGCACAATGAGGTCGAAGCACATTTTGCTTCATGCCATATGAAGTTGGTGCACATATGAGTTCAACGCATATTAGGTCGGTGCATGTCTTGTGATATGATTTGAGCATATGTATAACAAAGGTCTGTGCACATATGACTGTTAGGTCAGTGCACATATTCGTTTATGCATACATATAGGTTGGTGCATGTGTGCTCATTTAGCATATAACGTCGGTGCACATTAAGCGTAGTGCATCAAGGTTGATGCACCTTTGTTAGCTAGCGCACGTAAGACCAGTGCATATGCATGCATATAGAAGAATATGGTCAGTGCACGTTACTGTAGTGTCCTAATAAGGTCATTGCATTCTTTACTTTTCTACACATATAGTCGGTGCACATCCTATGTGAATGAACACAAGGTCGGTGCATGTTTTGATCTCGTATACATAAGGTCAGTGCAGGTTTTGCTTGGTGCATGTAAAGGTCGGTGCATATCCTTCATTAGGCAGAACAAAGTCAGTGCATATTCTTCATTAGGCAGAACAAGGTTGGTGCATACATTATGGCAAGTCTGTGCACGTCTGCTTTGTGCACATAACAAGTCGGTGCACACTTGCAGCTTGCACAACTCAAGTCGGTGCACCTTTTGGCTTGTGCAAAATGAGGTTCGTGCATGTTTCACATATAACACACATTGGTCCGTGCATGCTTCGCATTTGGCACACTTAGGTTAGTGCATCTTTTACTTAGAACACATACAGGTCAGTGCATGTTTTGCCACACATATGTAAGGGTCTGTGCACATTTCCACCTATGCATATAGAGGTCGGTGCATGTTTCTTATACAGCATAATAAGGTCAGTGCACGATGTCTTTATTGCATATTCCAAGTCTGTGCATATTTGCATTTAGCACTATTCAAATATTCTGTCACATGATTATAAGGTGTTTGATAAAATGCCTTATTCTTTCTTAAAAGGGTTAAGTCAACTAAAGGACCCAGTTTCGAGTAGGGAATCTCTCACGTAATGGAGTCACGTGGTTCAAGGTTCCACTGAGCCTATGATTGGGGCATGTAATCCAAGGCGGACCGTCCCAGAAAGAAGCTGACACGTGGATCCTTGTACTCGTCTGTGAGACCCCAGGCTAAAGCCTGAGAAAGCCCTCTTCTATGATCAAAATAAATAGAGAGAGTGTGAGAAAAAGGTCGACGACGACGAAGACAAAAAAATAGAGTAGAGTAGAGTAGAGCAAAGAAGATTGAGAGAGAGAGATCTGAAGGAGTCTGAGAGAGAGAAAAGAAAAAGAAGAAGAAGAAGAAGAGAGAGATTGTGAGATCAGGAGAAGAGATTGAGAGAGAGTGATATCGAGAAAAGAGATCGAAGATCTGTTCAACTGGCCCTTGGATCAGATCCAAGTCAGTCTGCTCCTACGAGAGCTTCATTTCAGTTGCTTTCAATTCCAGCTTTTTGTTGTTGTGTTTTCACCCTTTGCCCTTTTCATTTCTTGTTTCCTTCAAGCTGTGAGTCAACAGAGCTAAGCTGTAATGCTCAGCGGGCGAGGTGGATTCCTCGGACAGCAAGCTGTGATGCTTAGCGGTATGTACGCAAGCTGTGATGCATCGCGGACGCTAGTTGTGGTGCGCAGCGGTTCAAGCTGTTAGGTAGCAGTAAGCCATACTCGATCTGAGTATGGGGTGGATGTAGGTGAAAACAGAACCACCTAAAATCTCCTTTGCAGTGGTTGTTTGTAGTGTATTATCTTCTATCAAAGTTTCGATAGATGTTTGATTAGGCTCGCTCTTTAGTCTATACAGATTACTGGTGATAGTCTGTAAGTCAGCTTATATGCTTAGAGTCTGTTTCAGGTTATTTCTGTGCAAATCGTTCAGATAATCATTTTAATTCCAATTTTTTTATAAAGGGATTCATTCACATCCCCTCTGAATCTCTACCTTGCACCATTATCGTCCCAACAATTGGTATCAGAGCATGTTTCTGTGTCCTTAGATCCAACGATCTACAGATCAGATCCTGTATCTTTGGTGCATCTTCTGTGTCTTTGTCTTTGCCTCAAATCTGTTTCTATGGCCATTCCACCGACGTTTGACGGTTCTAGTTTTTATAATTGGCTAGGGAAGTTCAGAGATTATGTAATCTCTGTAGACTCCAATTTGTGGATTCTTAAAGCACATAGTCCATATAATCTTCCAGAAGATCAATCTACATGGACTGTAGTTGAGAGATTTAAGAATGCTGAAAATGTGGAAGCCCTCAATCTAGTGAAGAGGGCAGTTGATGCTGGTGAGTTTCTTTATGTTTCTGAGTGCAGGAGCACAAAAGAGATTTTAGACAAGTTAAAGGTCAGAACTGATATGCAGGATGATGCATGTTTTATGGTGAGAGATCACAGCAGTGATCAACAGGATGAATACTCATCACAGGTAAGCTCTGGCTCTAACGAAATTACTTTTGATGATTTGTTGACTCTTTATAATGGTTTGTTAGATAAGTATCACAACGTCAAATCTGAAAAGAAGAAAATAAGAAAAGAAAACAAATCATTGAAAAGAAACTGAAACATGTTAACCATGTTGAATCCAATCATGCTGAAAATGAAGAACTAAAAGCTGAAAAAACATGCAATGAATGTATTTTATTGAAAGAATTAATTAATGATCTTAATTCTGATGATGATATGCAGAAAAGTTTGATCAAATCTTTAAAAGAGGAAAATGAGCCGTTGCTTGAAAAGAAAAAGGAATTTGATGAATCTGAGGATAAATTGCTGGAAGAAAATGGCAACCTGAAAGAACAAAATAAAAAGCTCATGGTTTTAAATACTGTTTTGTCAGAAAAATGGTTGACTATCGAAAAAGGGAAATGTGTGTTGAGAGAGGAAGAGGTTAATAAGGAACAAAAGCTTGAACAGGAAATTGCTACTTTAAAGAGTTTGAATGATGCTTTGCATCAGCAGGTTATTTCATATGAAACTGAAATTGCTGGATATGAGTTGAATGTTGCCTCTTTGAATTCTGAAATCCAAGACCTAAGAAATTCTCTGTCTAAATTTATTAAGGGAAATGATAACTTTGATAAAAATTTTGGAACAACTGTGAACTTTCAGAGAGAAGGGTTGGGGTATAACCTTGAGACTAAAAAGAACTTTGGAAACAAAACTCAAACTTCTTTTGCCTCTAGCTCTACCTCACATGTTTTTCAATTTTATGCTCAGAGAATTGATAATCCATCTAAAATTCTGAAAAAGGGTGGAAAACATAAAAAGAATGTGAACCAGAATGATAACAAGAATGTTACTGATAGTGCTGTGAACCTTGTCCATGCTGAAAATTTTGCTACTACTAAGAAATCTGATTCATCAATGTGTGTTCTTAAAAAACTCCCCATTCATTCACATGCATACAAAAAGAAAGCTTCATGTCATTATTGTGGTAGGGCAGGTGATGTTATGGATG
This sequence comes from Amorphophallus konjac, assembly GCA_022559845.1. NCBI lineage: Eukaryota > Viridiplantae > Streptophyta > Magnoliopsida > Alismatales > Araceae > Amorphophallus > Amorphophallus konjac. The sequence goes on from CM040125.1 coordinate 84,078,974, forward strand.
ACTGCCATGTAATGATAGCAAATGACATGAATGCATCCAAGAAATTGAAAGAATATAAAAAGGGCAACAATCATGCTGTGCAAAAAAAGAAAATTCAATATTTTCATTGTAATAGAATTGGGCATAGGATGCATGACTACTGGTATCTCAACAATGTTGGATTAAAAACCCAGAGAAGCTTTAATGAACAAAGAAGGCCAAATTTGACTTCAAATAAAAGGCCTCATTGTAACAACTGCAAAAGAATAGGCCATACAGTTCAGAACTGTTGGCATATGAGAGGAAATTTCATGTTCCATGACAGAAATGGTAGAGCTAATGCCATCCCACAAAATCATTCCAATTTATGCATTTAAGAAGAACATGAATTCATTTATGTCATGTCATTATTGTGGGAATGTGGGGCATGTAATGAATAATTGTTCAATCATGAAATCTGATTATCTGAATGCTTGGAGTACACCTGCTAGAGGTGTTACTCATCTGAAAGGACCCAAGAGTTCTTGGGCTCCTAGATATGCAAGGTAATCTTGTCTTGCAGGTGTGCCTTGATGGACGAAATAAAAGGGGTTGAATAAAAACTCAAGGCACATAAAGGTCAGTTAAACCCCATTCTTACCATTTCTTGTTTTGCTTATTTTATGGCATGAGTAATTCTTCTCTGAGTTTTTGAATGATTGGTGAGAATGATTCTTCTATAGTTGATGAATGCTATCTCACAAATAAATGCTTCTGATTGATGTTGCATTGAAATGATTGATTCCTGATCATCTGCCACATGCATAACTCACAACTCACATAAGAATTTTTCATGCTGTAGTTAGTTGTTCATGTTCATGAGTAGATGCATCTGCATGACTCCTTGGTATATCAAATGGAAGTTAGGAGAAGGGCTGATTTCTTCTGTTTGAAAACCCACGCCATGTGTAGAGGCTAGACCTTCACCTAGTACCAAGGGTCTTGTCATTGCATGTAGTTTAAATCTGTAATGTGCATTTAGTTCCTGCACCTCTGTGTACTTTAAGAAAAATAAGTGATGTTTGGTTGAAATATCTGCACACTTTGAGGGGGAGCTGAGTTTATTTGAGATTGTATGAATAATGTTTTGGAGCTGGACTGTCTGTATTTGAGCTGTTGGTTATTACTGAATTGCTGCTTGGATAGTGGGCTAAATTTGCCATATGAGTAGTAAAGTGTGTTGGAACCCTGGTTTTGAGAATGACATTCTATGAATCATGCTAAGACTAAAATGAATAAGCTCTTCAATCTAATCTGTTGTATGTCTTAGTATCAGAACACAGGTTGTTGCATGATCATTCATAGAGTTCATCAAAGTCGATGCAGTTTATGTTTATACATTCATATAGGTATGTGCATACATTGTGAGTATTCATGCAAGGACGGCATATAGGACAATGCATATTTTGCGTGTCTAAGGACAACAAATAAGTCAGTGCATTTTTATCTTCTTATGCATATTAGGTCCGTGCATATTCTCATCAGCATGCAGGTCGGTGCAATCTCTATGGAATGCATATGCAGTCGGTGCATATTTAACCTTAAGTCTATTAAGGTCTGTGTACGCCTCTGAAGTAATGCACACGAAGTCGGTGCATTTCTGTCTGCAGAATGCACATGAAGTCGGTGCACGATTTTGCCTTACACGTACGAAAGAATAAGGTCGATGCATGTCCTTGTGTTTTCCTAATAAGGTCGGTGCAATCTTCTCTTCTCTGCTCATATAGTCAGTGCACATCCTACGTGAATGCACACCAGGTCAGTGCATGTTCTAATGTGTGTACATAAGGTCGGTGTAGGTTTTGCCTCGAGCATGTAGAAGTCAGTGCACACTCTGCATTGGGTAGAACAAGTCGGTGCACACTATGCCTTGTGCAATATAGATCCGTGCATGTTTTCATCTTAAGTGTGTAACGGTCAGTGCAACTCTTGCATCGGGCTTGTATATGTCGGTGCATCTTTTGGCTGCACGCATGCAAGGGTCGGTGCACGTTTGTTTCTCATGCATACAAAAGTCAGTGCACTCCTGATGACTGCATGTATAGTCGATGCACGCTTTATCATATGCATACAAGAGTCAGTGCATTATTTGTATCTTACATTTTAAGGTCGGTGCATGGTTTATCTTATGCATGTAAGAGTCAGTACACATCTTTATCGTATGTATATAAAGGTCTGTGCACGTCTACTTAATGCATGTAAATGGTCTATGCATTCACGTCTATATATGTACCTAGTCGGTGCATGTTTGTCTCATTCATATAATAAGTCCGTGCATATGAATGCTTATATGAACTCCAGCTCACAAAGTGTTTGAATAACGCCACTATTATAATTGACAGGATAAATGAAATTCCCAAGTTTCTGAGATAAATAGAATGTCAAGTAAGCACATGTTCCAAGACTCTGGGACTGAAGCACGTGATTTAAGGAGACTTGCTCTCCAAGAACTCTCAGCCACATGTCCCTCTCTCATCCTCCAGATCTGACACGTGGGCTCCGATAAGTGCTCTCTTGTTGGAATTTCTGGGCGGGAAACGTGATTTCCACGCGCCCCTATTTCGTGAGCATTATATATAGAAGACCCGGTTGCGCATTCTGATGAAGATGGAATTTTGAAGAAAAAGTCTGAGAGAGAAAAGGAGAAGAAGAGATCTGAGAATAAGAACAGTGTACCGTATTTCAGCAGAAATCTGAGAGAAAGAAGAGGGTGAGTCTGAGAGTGAAAGGTGATCGTGAGATAGTGAAGAATAGGGATCTCGAGAGAAGATATTGTGAAGCAATTGAGGCAAGTCTTGAAGATCTATTCTCCACTGTGACCTCTGGATCAGATCCAAGGCACATTGCTCTTGCGTGAGCATTTTGGTTTGTATTTACTATCAGCCTTCTGATGCTGAACATTTTGATTTTTTTTTCATTTTTAACACTTTTTCTAAGTTGTCTATCAGCGGTGGCATAAGCTGTAAGGCCCAGCGGTTTGAAGCTATGAATCTGCGGTGGCTTAAGCTGTAATGCCCAACAGTTGAAGCTGTGAATCAGTGAATTGTTGGCAAGCCATGAGGCCCATCCGTTCAAGCTGTTTGGCAGTGGAATTCACACTTTGGATGTAGGTCCTGAGGACTGAACCACCTAAAAAGATCTTGCGTACTGTGGTTTGACTTCCAATGTGTCAACCGTTAGATGTATGCTAGGCGCGTTCCTATCTATAATCCTGACGGTTTTTAATTCCGCATTAGTCTAAAGTCTTCAGGTTATGTTTTAATTTGATCAAGTTTTTAAAGGGAGATTCATTCAGCCCCCCTCTAAATCTTGGTTTGCAGCACTACATCATGCTAACACTTGGTATCATAGCAGGAATCTGCAACAGAAGGTCCAACGACCGGTAGATTAGATCATGTCTCATTTTTGGTGCAAGCTAATTTCATCTCGTTCATTGTGATCTTCGATCTGATTTGTATTTGATTGAAATGGCTGAAATTCCTCAGTTACCTGGTTTTGAGTTTTATGGCTCGTTTGGGAAATTTAGAGACTATGTTATTTCTGTTGATCCTAATTTGTGGACACTTATTGCACTCAGTCCATATGACATTCCAGAGGATAAATCCCATTGGAATGCTTCAGATAGACTGAAGTTTTCTGAGAATCAAAAGGCTCTGGAACTAACGAGAAGGATAATAAATGCTGACCAATTTCCATTCATTTCTAAGTGCAGGATTGCCACTGAAATCATCAACATGATAGCAGCCAGTAAAGGTGAAGATGAAGTGAAGTGCCTCATGGCCAGAAATCACAACAATGATCAGATGGAAGATTCATCTTCAGAGGTAAATTCTTAAATTGATAATTTCTGTTTTGAAGATCTTGTTGCATTGCATGAACATTTGATTGAAAAATGTGAGAAAGAAAAATCTGAAAAGAAAAAGCTAAGAAGAGAAATGATCTCTGAAGTTATACGTTTAAAAGCAGAGAATGAAAATCTAAAATCAGACATGAAAAAGAGAGAAGGTTCTTGTGAGAAATGTTTATCTGTGAACAAATTAAATGCCAGCATTCAATCTGAGAAAACTGAAGACACAAGTAATGAATGTACTTTCTTAAAGGAATTGATTGAAGATCTTGACTCTGATGATAACATGTAGAAGAGTCTAATCAGGTCATTAAAAGAAGAAAATGAGTTATTGCTTGAAAAGAAAAAGGAAACTAATGAATATGAAGATAAATTGTTGGAAGAAAACAGTCATTTGAAAGAACAGAACAAAAAGCTAATGGTCTTGAACGTTGTTATGTCAGAAAAATGGTTAGCTATAGAAAAGGGAAAATCTGTCTTGAAAGAAAATGAAGCTAACTGTGAAACAAAGCTAAAACAGGATATAGACAAACTCTAAACTTTGAATGATGCTTTGCATCATCAAGTAATTTCTTGTGAAAATGACATTGCTAGTTATGAGATCAGCAATGCTTCTTTGCAAACTGAGATTGAAGATCTGAAAAACTCATTGGCAAAATTCGTTAAAGGGAAAGATAATTTGAATAAACTTCTTTGCTCGAATGTAAATTTTTAGAAAGAGGGTATGGACTATAGTCCAGTTAATAAGAAAGTTAATATCAAGAAGAATTCAACTATGTTTGTAAAAAGCCCAGAACAAGAAAAATTATCTGGATCATCTATTTTTCATTTTACTGCTCAGAAATCAAAAAATTCAATTAAAAATCTGAAAAGGTTGAAAAATAGAAAAAGAAGAACAATGCTCCTCCTGTGAATGTCCTTAATACTTCTGGTCACATAATGAACAAACCTATCACCAAATTGCATGGATGTCACTACTATGGTAGGAAAGGACATGTTATGGATGATTGCATTGTTTTGAGAAATGATGAGTTAGATTCATGCAAACATATAAATACAGTTAAAAATAAACATGTGAAAAGATTTGTTAGAAATGCTTCTGATGCATGCTTTTACTGGGGAAAAAGAGGTCATTACATGCATAACTGTAATTTAATGAAACAAGAAAATCAAACTTTTTGAAAAATTCATGCTCAAAATAGTTATGTTAATAAGCATGCTAGAAGATCTAAAACTCAGAAGGTTACATGTTTTAACTGTGAAAAGTTTGGGCATGTTAAATCTAATTGTTGGTTTGTAAAAGACAATGCGATTTATCCTACTCACATGAAATATTCTTCATTTAGGAGAGTTCATGATTCAGTCTTCATGCATAAACTTCACATATGCAATAATTGTGGAAAACTAGGCCACATTACTTCTGAATGCTTTTGGATGCGTGGGTGGAATAATTGGAGAGCACCAATGTGGGGTGCTACTAATCCTGCTAGACCCAAGAACTCTTGGGCTCCAAGATATTTCAAATAACCTTTTGGATGCAGGTGTGCTCCTGTGGATAAAATAAAATGGGGTTCAATAAAATCAGGGCACAAAGGTTAGTTAAACCCCACTTCTCTACTCTCTTAATTGAAATTGCCTGAATAATGCTCTCTGTGGAATGCTGCATGCTTGATTGGAATAAATTGATGATTGATGCCATCTTGTTATGAGTAATACATACTGATAATCTGATTCATGCAAATTCCATGTGAGATTTTTTTTCATGAGTAGATGTATAGGTTTGCATGACTTCTTGGTATATGAAATGGAAGTTGGGAGAAGGGCAGACGTCTTCTGTCTGGAAACCCACGCCATGTGTAGAGACTATACCTCCGCCAAGTACCAAGAGTCCAAAACATTGCATGTAGTTTAAATCTGAAATGTCCATTTAGTTGCTGCATCTCTGTGTACCCTAGTAAAAAAAAGTAATGCTTGATTGAAATCTCTGCACATTTTGAGGGGGAGCTGAGCTGATTAGAGATTGTGTGCATAATGTTTTGGGGCTAGACTGTCTGTTGATTATTGCTGCTTGATCAGTGGGTTAAATGTGTCTGATGAGTAGTGAAGTGCTGCTACTGAGATATTGATTTTTGAATCAGTTTGAGTCTGGTCTAAGGTAAAAGGTCAGTTGTTTGAGAATTGGTTTTTGGAAACACTAATTTTTTTTACAACCTGAAGGCTGAATGTTGCTGGATTATAGAGAAGGCTGGTAGTCTGTTGATAGACTTTAAGGCCGAGTCTTTAGATGTGTGCTATTTGGCACTTAGTATTAACCTTGCTCTTGAGTGGCCTTCATTCATATCTCATTTCTCATCTTCTCTTTAACTTATCCACTTCCCAGTTCTCATCTATTCTTCATAATAAATTCATAGACTATGTTATTCATGGGGAGTAAAGTATGAAATCTGTCACCTTTACTTATCTTCAATAGTCAACTAATAAGATAACTATGAACTGAGAACAAAATTATTGATCATAACTGAAGTGTGATTTTCTGTGTATGCAGATTAAATCTTATCTTAAAATACTCACAATTTACCTTGAATGATTCTTCAATGGTCTTAAAATATTCTAAATTGGAACTGCATAGAAAGTTGTCTAAAAATCTAAAAGTCATTAGTAATAAGTCAATCTCATAGGAAATCTGGTGTTTATATGGTCCTTAAGCCAAGTTTTAAGAAAATTCTGTTAAAAGACTAGGGAATACGCCATTAAATGAAGAGGAAAATAATGAAATAGGCAGAGCAATGGCATATCATTTGAGAAACTGACCATCTGTTTCAAAGAAATTCAGAGGTCAAGTCATGATAATAAATGCAATCTCTGTTCAAAATTTGAAGCATAAAAGTAATATGCACTGAGTAACCAGGGATTTGGGTGTTTAATCAACATGTCTCCTTGAGTAAAAAGGTGCAGTAATACTGAAATGCTCTATCAAAAATTATAAAAGATCAATGAAAAATATGGTTGACTCTGGGGTCTTTTCAGTAAACTAAAACTATTTTAAGTTCAATATAAAATAGATTTTTCAATCAATTTTGGCTAATGAAAATGACTAGTAAGATAAATGATTTCCATGATTGGGCAGTGTCCTTGATAAAACTGATTTATCTCTATTGAGTTAGCTTCATAGGAATAATTTGTGAAGATTCATATTATAAGATATAATCGTATATGCTGGGAATCACAAAGAGGTGTGGAAAGGCATTTTCTTCTAAGTAAAGGGTAGTCTGGGTATTAACTGTTGAAATTGGTAAAGTCGGCAGTATTTCATATAAAATACCCTACCTTACTTGCATTGTCTATCATACCCTCTTCATTCAAGCCGAATACTCCTCCCGCATTTACGACTCCCTCTCTCGTGCCGAGACCGTGAGCCTGGTCTCTCCGGTTTCCCTTTCTACATCTCTTCTTTTCATTCTTCTACGATTCATCCTCCACTCTTCATTGCTTCTACCATGTTGTCGCCGACCGCTGAGAGCAAGGGGAAGAGGAAGGCAATGGAGGAATAGCTACCAGAGGATTCCTCTCCCGTGGAGGCTGTAGAGTCGTCACCAAAAGAAAAGATTAAAGACGGCACAGGATCAAGATATAAGCTTTGAAGTGCCTAAAGGAGAGTCAGAAAAAGGGAAAGAAAAAGAAAGGGGAACCACTTCTCCTACGGCAGATACAACCTTTGAAGAAGAAGATGATTCCGCTAGGGCGTCAAAGCAAGCTGTGGTACTTTTGGAAGCTGGGAAGATTATGTTCCCATGGTATGTGAATTTTCACGATCATGAAATGACTTCAAGATATCCTGAATTGGTTGAGCTGTTTGAATTTTAAAAATGGAAGAAATTCCCAGACTTGTTGCAGAGTTCTATAGCAATCTGAAATATGATCTTGAACAGTCAAAACTTCTGACTATTATTAAGGGGATTAAGATTGAAATATTTAGGCATTTCCTTCATAAAGTCTTTAGAATACCAGAAGATGGGGAAATCAAAGGAGGGTCTGTGTATAATCTTCATGATGCATACTCCCTTATCACAGATATGCCTAGCAATCCCAAAGAAAAGAAGCAAACAAAACTAGGTCAGTTTAATGCAAACAAGTTCTCTCCTCTTAAAAGATTATTACACCACATTCTTACCACAATGATAACTCCACAAGTTGGAGGGAGAGGGAAACTGACTGAGTCCCAGAGATTTATTCTCTTTTGTTTGCTAAAGAAGATCAGGATTTGTCTGCCAGAGATAATTATTCAGATCATAGGAACTTGTAAGGAGTCTAGAAGAAATTTGTCCTATGCAGCCCACCTAACTGCTGTGTTCAAGAAAGTAGACATTTCTCTAGAGAATGAGAGTTCAAAGGAGATCCCCAAAGTAAATGTCTACAATATGAATTTCATTAATAAATTCATGAAGTTGAAACAGATTCTAGTGAAGGATATTTCCTCTGCTAGTTAAGTAAAGGATCAATCAGAAAAGGATATTTCTTCAGAGAAAAAGAGTCAGATTCATATTGAATCACTGTCAGAATAGCAGCCAACTAGAACACAAGATGTTACTTCACAACAACCTTCTCAAGTGCCTCAAGAAGAAATTCATCATGTGACAGCTGAAAGGGAATAGATAATGATTGAACAACAAGAAGATATTGTTGAAGAAATAGAGGAAGTCAGAACTGAAGTTCCTACAGTGCAACAAATGGAAGTAGTCACAGATGTAGTTCCTGCAGTACAACATCTTAGAGATCTACAGCTGGAACAAGAAGTTCATGAGCTGAGCTTGAATGATGAACAAATTATGCAGCAATTGGATCAGCATATTGATGAGCATTTGATCACTTTGGACAGCAGTCTTAGCAACAAGCAGATGATCAGCCTAAACAAATATTTGTGCAGCAAAGAGAGGGAGATCTTTAGGAAGAGCAAAGAGAGGTAGAAGTTCAAGAAGAGCAAAGAGTAGAAGAGGTTCAGGAAGAGCAACCTCAAGAAGCCCAAGAAGTTGAGGTAGTATTCCCACATGAACATAATCTAGGTCTTGCTCTGTGTATGGACCTCATCATGGGCCACTTACTGCTTTTGGAATTCAGCCTCCCTTCTCTCCTGAAGAGACATTCAATCCCCAAGAATTTCAACCCTAAAGTTCAGGTAGTAATGACTCAGCACCACAAATTACAGAGATGTTTACCACATTGGTAAACCTCATTATGAGTCAAGGAACAATGATGAATGCACAATTCATGCACATGCATTCAGTCATTTAGAGACTTGATGCCAGGATGCTACACTTAGAACAGACTGTGAACAATCAATGGATAAAGTTTGTATATGACAAGCACAAGTCTGATTTAATATTGCATGGGGTCTTGGATTCTTTACTAACAGTGTGTCAGAAAGTTGGAGATATTCTTGGAAAAATGCAAGAAACACAGACTACATCCTTCATGAAGCTCACTCAGACTCTTGTAAACTCATATGATATTAAGATAGAGTTAGAGCATGTAAAACTTCAAATGACCCTGCTTAAAGGAGAACATAAGGCTCTGGGTAAGAGAATTAATTCCATATCTAGTGAAGTACATGGTAGCATGATACAGATTGGGAATATCTATGAGAAACTGGTAATAGTCCATGCACAAGTTCAGATGATAGCCAGCAGCTTCAAAATTGTTGTCACTGAACAGGCCACCAGTTCTTCTACATTTTTGGCAAATGTTCACAACCAGCAAACTTCCTAAATAGACAATCTGGGCAGTATGATGCAAAACTGGTTTGTGGATATGACAACTACTGTTAAAGAGCTTCATGCCTTAGTCAAGCAAAATGACCAGAAAGTCATGGCCAAGTTTACAGCCCTCGAAACTAAAGTTGAAAGAATTCCATATCCAAGGGCAATACCTCTAAGGGGCAGTTCTAGCAGTACTCCACCCAGAGGAAGGGGAAGCTCCAGAGGTGCTAGTTCTAGCCGAACAAGTCTTGCTAATGTCTAAGAGTCCTGCAATTGTTTTTGATAATGACAAAGGGGGAGAATTTTTGGTCATGTATGACAGTTCATTGTTGCCAGTTCATTGTCTGGAGGGACAGATGCTGATGCTAAGTAGATACTGACTGATGCTGATATGTTTTTGATGTTTGGACAGATGCTAATGCTGAGTAGATGTTGACTGATGCTGATATGTTTCTGATGTTTCTATTGTAAAAATGCTCTGAATGAGATTCTTTTGTATGATAGTTCATTGTTGACAGTTCATTGTATGGAGGGACAGATGCTGATGCTGAGCAGATACTGATTGATGCTGATATGTTTTTGATGTTTGGACAGATGCTGATGCTGAGCAGATGATGACTGATGCTGATATGTTTCTGAAGTTTCTGTTGTAAAAATGCTTTGAATGAGATTCTTTTGTCTATGAGATATGTCTATAAGATACTCAATCAAAAATCAATTTCTTTTTCTTATTGTACATAGAAATGTCAGTACTGCATATCGCATATTTCTGTTGAATGCATATTTGTGTTGAATGTTACTCTTGCTGTGTATGTCAGTGAATAAATTCTGTGAATGATGATTACCAACTTGTGATCTCACCTACTTGAGTGTTTAATTAGAATTGAATGAGTGTGTGAAGAATGAGTGCTTAACTCATTGATTGCTTTTGATCATACATGACTCATAGTTGTCATCATCAAAAAGGGGGAGAGTGTTGGAACCCCGATTTTGAGAATGACATTCTATGAATCATGCTAAGACTAAAATGAATAAACTCTTCAATCTAATCTGTTGTATGTGTTAGTATCAGAACACAGGTTGTTGCATGATCATTCATAGAGTTCATCAAAGTCGATGCATTTTATGATTATGCATTCATATAGGTCTATGCATACATTGTGAGTTTCATGCAAGGACGACATATAGGTCAATGCATATTTTTCGTGTCTAAGGACATCAAATAAGTTAGTGCATTTTTATCTTCTTATGCATATCAGCTCCGTGCATATTCTCATCAGCATGCAGGTCGATGCAGTCTTCATGGAATGCATATGCAGTTGGTGCATATTTTACCTTAAGTCTATTAAGATCTGTGCACGCCTCTGAAGTAATGCACACAAGGTCGGTGCATTTCTATCTGCAGAATGCACATGAAGTTGGTCCACGGTTTTTCCTTACACGTATGAAAGAATAAGGTCGGTGCACGTCCTTGTGTTCTCCTAATAAGGTCGGTGCAATCTTCACTTCTCTGCTTATATAGTCAGTGCATATCCTGCGTGAATGCACACCAAGTCAGTGCATGTTCTGATGTGTATACATAAGGTCGGTGCAGGTTTTGTCTCGAGCATGTAGAAGTCAGTGCACACTCTGCATTGGGTAGAAAAGGTCGATGCATACTATGCCTTGTGCAATATAGGTCCGTGCATGTTTTCATCTTAAGTGTATAACTGTTAGTGCAACTCTTGCATCGGGCTTGTATAGGTCGGTGCATCTTTTGGCTGCACGCATGCAAGGGTCGATGCACGTTTGTGTCTCATGCATACAGAAGTCGGTGCACTCCTGATGACTACATGTATAGTCGATGCACGCTTTATCATATGCATACAAGAGTCGATGCATTATTTGTATCTTACATTTTAAGGTCGATCCATGGTTTATCTTATGCATGTAAGAGTCGGTGCACATCTTTGTCGTATGTATATAAAGGTCTGTGCACGTCTACTTAATGCATGTAAATGGTCTATGCATTCACGTCCATATATGTACCTAGTCGATGCATGTTTCTCTAATTCATATAATAAGTCCGTGCATATGAATGCTTATATGAACTCCAGCTCACCAAGTGTTTGACATAATGCCACTGTTATAATTGACAGGATAAATGAAATTCTCAAGTTTCTGAGATAAATAGAACATCAAGTAAGGCACGTGTTCCAAGACTCTGGGATTGAAGCACGTGATTTAAGGAGACTTCCTCTCCAAGAACTCTCAACCATGTGTCCCTCTCTCATCCTCCAGATCTGACACGTGGGCTCCGATAAGCGCGCTCTTGTTGGAATTTCTGGGAAGAAAATGTGATTTCCACGAGCCTCTATTTTCTGAGCTTTATATATAGAAGACCCGTCGCGCCTTCTGATGAAGATGGAATTTTGAAGAAAAAGTCTGAGAGAGAAAAAGAGAAGAAGAGATCTGAGAAGAAGAATAGAGTGCCGTATTTTAGCAGAAATCTGGGAGAAAGAAGAGGGTGAGTCTTAGAGTGAAGGGTGATCGTGAGATAGTGAAGAATAGGGATCTCGAGAGAAGATATTGTGAAGCAATTAAAGTAAGTCTTGATGATCTGTTCTCCACTGTGACCTCTGGATCTGATCTAAGGCACATTGCTCATGCGTGAGCATTTCGGTTTGTCTTTACTGTCAGCCTTCTTATGCTAAACATTTTGATTTTCTGTTTTAATTTATCACACTTTTTCTAAGCTGTGTATCAGCGGTGGCATAAGTTGTAAGGCCCATCAGTTTGAAGCTATGAATCAACGGTGGCTTATGCTGTAATGCCCAGCGGTTGAAGCTGTGAATCAACGGATTGTTGGCAAGCTGTGAGGCCCAGTCGTTCAAGCTGTTTGGTAGCGAAATCCACACTCTGGTTGGAGTGTGGGGTGGATGTAGGTCCTGAGGACTGAACCACCTAAAAAGATCTTGCGTACTGTGGTTTGATTTCCAATGTGTCAACTATTACATGTATGCTAGGCTCGTTCCTATCTATAATCCTAACGGTTTTTAATTCCGCATTATTCTAAAGTCTTCAGGTTAAGTTTTAATTTGATCAAGTTTTTAGAGGGAGATTCATTCACCCCCCCTTTGAATCTTGGTTTGCACAACTACATCGTGCTAACAAAGTGCTGCTGCTGAGATATCCTCTTTGGAATCAGTTCAAGTCATGTCTAAGATAACAAGTCAGCAGTTGGGGAAATGCTCGTTTGGAAACACTGATTTTTCTACAAGCTGAAGGTTGAGAGCTGCTGGATTATATAGAAGGCTATTAGACCTTTAAGGCTAAGTTTTTGGGTATTTCTAAATTGGCCCTAAGTCGGAACCTTGCTCTTGTGTGGCCTTCATTCATAGCTTCTTGCTCATCTTCTCTTTAATCTATCAACATCCATGCTCTCATCTATTCTTCATAATAAAATCATAGACTGTGGTAGTCAGGGGGAGTAAAATCTGAAATCTGTCACCTTTACTAACCTTTAACACTTAACTACTAAGATCACTCTAAACTAAGAACAAAATTGTTGATCTTAACTGAAGTGTGATTTTATGTTTATGAAGATTAAATCTTATCTTAAAATACTCACAATTATCCTAGAATGAGTCTTCAATGGTCTTAAAACAGTCTAAATTGGAACTGCTCAGAAGATTGTCTAAAAATCTGAAAGCCATTAGTAATAAGTCAATCTGGTAGAAAATCTAGTGTTTATATGGTCCTTAAGGCAATTTTTGAGAAAATTATGTTAAAAGACCAGGGAATACGCCATTAAATGAAAAATGAAAAAGCCAGAGTAATGGCATATTATTTGAGAAACTGACCATCTGTTTCAAAGAAATTCAGAGGTCAAGTCATGAGAATAAATGGTATCTCTGTTCAAAACATAAAGCATAAAGGTAAACTGTACTGAGTAACCAGGGATTCTAGTGTTTGATCAACATGTCTCCTTGAGTAAAAAGGTGTAGTAAGACTGGAATGCTCAATCAAAAATTATAAAAGTGCAATGGAAAATATTGTTGACTCTGAGGTATTTTCAGTAAACTAAAACTGTTTTAAGTTCAATATAAAATAGATTTTTAATCAGTTTTGGCTTATCAAAATGGCTAATAAGATTAATGATTTCTCTGATTGGGTAGTGTCGTTGATAAAACTGTTTTATTTCCATTGATTTTGCTTCATAGGAATAATTTGTGAAAATTCATACCATAAGATATAATCCCATATGCCCAGAAATCACATAAATGCGTTGAAAGGTATTTTCTTTAAAGTAAAGGGTATTCTGGGTATTAACTATTAAAATTGGTAAAGTTGACAGTATCTCATATAAAATACTCCACCCTACTTACTTTGTCTTACATACCCTCCTCATTCAAGTCGAAGCTCCTTCCCGCATTCACGATTCCTTCGCTCGGGCTATCTCGTTCCAGAGGGATTCCGTTCCAGACCGCAAGCTTTGCCTCTCCGTTCTTTTCCCTCTATTACTTGTTCTACTACTGTATTACCTTGGATTCTTATTAGGTCTTTCGGATCTTCTTCGGAGAGTTTCAGATCACTTTTACAGAACCCTGCGGTGAGTTTATTTCTCAGCTCATCGACTCATGGACGCCGCAGTTGCGTTGTACTCTTCCCGAGGATCGTTTCGACTATTTTTGCATATTTTTTCTAAATTAGTCCATTTTCGGGCCAAAAATCAGATTTTCAAAAATTAGGAAAATTTCCTAATTTCTTCTATTTATTCCTTTCACCCCCTCTCTCCTCCCTCATTTCTCTCATCTCTCTCTCTCGTTCTCTCTCCTCTCTGGCCCGTTCGCTGTGGGGCGTGCACCGTTGCGGAGCTGGCTGAGGCGGGGACGCGATGGAGTGATCGGGACATGGGATAGAGCGACGGTTTGAGCGTGGCGTGGCACGATCCCTCAATGGATTCCGAGATGGCGTGGTTCGTTGATTTGGCATTTTTGGCACGGTTTAGTCGCTTCAGCGCACGGTTTCTTCGGTGGAGGTAGGGAGACGGATCACTTACTTCTCCTCTACGTTTCCCTGCAGTTTTGCGTTGTTCGGTGAGCATACGAGCGGGTTTTGACTTGTTTTGGGAAAATCATGCTTTTGCGGTGTTCGCAGGGTTCGCCAAAAAATGGTGATAGTTTTTAGATCAGTTGGTATCAATCGAACCCCTGGAATGTCAGCGTTCCAGATCTACTGATTTCGTGTCGATTGGTTGTCATTTGGGGCCGATACGAGCCCGGGAACCCCGGTGACCCAAATAGGGTCGATTCAATGGAATCGCCCATTTCTCACGATTAAACTGTTGCATGTGCCCCTTCCGGCCTATAGAAGGTAGCTTTTGTCAATTACGACTGTTTCCCCTTCGATCGGGATAGAACGGGGCGTGGAACCGGGCTTTAGGGCTCGGATCCGTCAGTTTTTCGCCGGGACCGGGCCGGTCGACCGGCAGTTGCCCGTGGGATCGTGATGGTCTGGCTGTTGGTCTGGTCGACTGGACCACCTAGTCCGGTCGGCTGACCATGTCAGGTCGACCGACACCAGGGGTCAGGTCGACCGTATTTCTGTGTTTATGCTCAGTTCGAGTCCAAGTCGGTCCGGTTGAGACCCAATGACCGACCTATGGCCTCGCGAGTGTCCCGGACACCCTGTGAGTTCCGTGTCCGTGTTTCTGGGGTGTTAGGAAGTACCGTGTTACTTTGATTAGCATGCCCATAGGTGTGTGTATCTCGGGCTTTGTGTTACGCTCGATCGAGTCACCGTGTATCGGTGTGAGTGCGGTGGGGTTTCCCCGCATGTGTGTGGCCTCCCTCGAGTTCCCGTCTTGAAGGGATGGTCTCGGTGGTTTGCAGTCTGCCTCGGTATTCATGTTACCGTGGTTTTAGACCTAGTCAAGAATTTAAGGCGGTTGGCCTTGGCGGCCCAACCTTCATGCGTTTCTTCACTGTAGCTCGCCTTTCTTAGGCTGCTACAAGTCGTTTGTCTTCGGTCTTTGTCTTAGGGCGGTTAGTGTGGCGGTTGTCTCTTGGACCGCCTAGTCCGTGTAGTGGGTCTATATTAGACCGCTTGTGTGGTTTGACTGAATAGGTCGGTCCAGGGTTGACTGGGTTTAGCGGCCTAATCCTTGACCGCTACAGTCACCGAGCGGCCCATTCTATGACCGCCAGCGTATGTTTCTCCGCATAATTCCTGCGTGTCATTTCTTGATGTGTTGGCTTCTAGGTGCCTCGGTTTGACCTCGTGGTTTTGCCCGTTGTCCCGTGGGTGTCTCCTGACGTCCTATGGGGGCTATGACCACGAAATAAGGTAGCCATGCATGCCTTGGTTTTTGTACTACCATGGAGTCGTTGTCAGGTTTCGGTCAACCCGGTGCGACCTAGTGGTTGACATGTGACCTTGTACGTGTCTCAATTATTCTGGTTAGATTGAGACAATGGTTCTGGATGCCTTGAGGTGTTGTCTCACCTCGATTTACGTGTCCAGATGTGCTGAGGGTCATGGTTTTCCCTCACGTCCCCGTGTGTCTTTTTACGCGGTCATGTCGTTTCCTCTAGCTTACGATTAGACCGATTGGCGACGTGTCACCACTTTGTACGATGATCTTGACCCGAGTCGTGAGACTCAAGGATCGTTGTGTTTTCAGGTCTAGTTGCCCTATCCTGAGTCTGGTGGTAGTCTGGCATGCTACATCGTGTCCCGTGCTACGTAGTGCGTGCGATAGTGCTTCCTTGCTTGTCAGTACTACAACACTAGTGTTTTAGAGTTCTGTGTCTAGTGAGCCTCCACTAGTCGTAACCTGATGACCACGAGTGTCGGCCCACCTGGGAGTGATGGCGAGGCAGTTCCCGAGATACGATTTTTAGGCTAGTTTCCATGGGCTCCCTTGCTTTGCAGTAGCGTCCTGCTGGGGGAGAAAACTAGCTAGAGGCATGGCTCAAGGTATTAAGCTTGTGTGTGCACACATGGTCCGGGGCATTTTTGGACAAATGCCAACGAGCGTGACCCTGACTAGTCACTCGTTACTGTAGTTTCTGGTTCAGTTCAGTGAGTATCTCATTCTCCGTCGTTCTTGGCATCCATAGAGAGATACTTGTGGCGTAGTGTAAGATGTCAATGGACACTTCTGGCTATTCTTCTAGTGAGGATGTGCTTCCGTCACTTGGCGCGTGACTCTCGTGTTTCTCAGAGTCTGTTTTCCTCTTCTGAGATTGGTCTGCTCTTGGCTTCGTCAAAGATCAGTTTACTATTGCGTGCATGACGATCTAGTCATGTATGCGTTAGTGTCTGTGTCTGTCTAGGTCTTTTCTAGGGTTTTTGCCTAGTTTTGTAGGACCTTCACTTTGGGCCTGGTGCCTACCGACAGATCGGTAACTCCTGACTTTGTGAGATCAGGGTTCGCCCTTCTATCGTTGTTTGGAGTAGTTAGGGAGTCGAGGTTTGTTCGACAGCCGTGTTTTGCTCGGTGCGGCTTTTCCCTTTTCTTTTAGCTGTTGTACTCCTTCCGTTACGGCTTTCTTTTACAGCTTTCTAGTTGTAGTTTAGCTTTTCCTGCTTTACTACTACTGCTTTTTTATTTGTTGTTCTGTGTTACTGCATTATTTTTCAGTGGGGATCCGCATGACCCCTACTCGGCCAGTGACACGAGGCTCACCCCTTCTTTTTAGGTGTGGTCGTCTCTTCTTCCTTGCAATTCCTGGTGTGACGAGTTCGTAGTTGCCAGTGGTAACTGCGTCGGGCTTCCCCCGACCTCAGTGTACGTTTTTCTTTTTGTTGGACTGTACTTGTCTTTCCTTTGGACTGGACTCTAGTGTAATTGTTAATTTTAACTATTAATTAAAAAGTAATTTTATTTCTGCTACTTTAGCAAACCTGATTAACGAAATTTAATTGTATACTATTATATCTGCGACTTCAATGTACTACATGACAATCCTTTTATCCCTTCGGAGCTTTTCAGCTCTTGGGAGGCTTCACGGGTTCCAAGCGGTATCAGGTTTACTCAGTAGTCCTATCAGGTATATCCGGTATCAGGGATCTGGGTCGTCACAGGTGGTATCAGAGATAGGTTGTGTGAAGTACATCGGAATCCAAGATATACAGTGTCCAGAGTCCTTAAAGTCCAGTACAGTCTTTCTGCTGGCATTAGGTTTCATGATTTTTTATCGCTTTATTTTCCGTAAGTGGTCTTGTGCGTGTTGTGTTGGCACTGTACGAGATGGTTTTGCTCTCGTCAGGATGCGACATGATGCTCTTTTTCATCGTGGTGTTTGCCTTGATCGTGCTATACTTGGCAGAGTTCACCGATAGGCATGAATCTGCAGTACATTGTCTGAGATTTGTTATGCCTTGTTCAGGTGGCTGGTGACTTTTGGCCTTGGTGTGATGACCGTACACGTTCTTACGTTGTTTTGGTCATCCCAGTTTGAGTCCGTTCAGCTCCTGATGCGTTTCACTTCTGTTGAAGTGGTCGATTAGATTCCTCGATTGAGAAGATGCTCGGGCGAGCCTATGATTTTGCTTCCGGGTAAGCTTCTGTTTGTCGAGCTTGATGCTTCTCATCCTGTTTGGTGGAGTCTTTTTTAGGTAAGCCTTAGAATTACTGTCTTGGTAAGGCCTTTGTCCTGTGTCTGCTTAAGTGTGGACAGTATTTATTCTGAGCCTGATCTACTCCTTGTTCTACGGTTGCTTGGCTTTGGACCTAATCTTTGTGTTAAGAGCCGTTGTGCACCGTGTTTGTCGTGCCGTGTCTAGCGGCCGATGTGTTGTGAAGACTCATTTATTCTTTCAGGACGTAATGGTAAGCTGAGATTAGCTTTCTTGTTTGGGCTTTGTGCTGAAGCTGGTGCTCTTCTTGGTTTGCATGTAGGCGGCTTGTGATCGGTTGGTCGTAGGTTCAGTACTCGTGGCGTGCTATATTGCGATTTTTCATGAATTGCGATAGCACCGAGTGTGTACTGAGATGCGGATGCCGAGGTGATTTCTGATGCCAGTGTGCATTGTTTGAGTGCACAGTGGAAGCGTGCGGGTTGATAACCCACAGGTCGAGGATCGTTGGTTGTAAGATTCTGATCGGTCGAGAGAATTGTTTTTCTCGATGTGACTTCATTTTGGATTCCTGTTCCTTGATGTGGTGTCTTGCCATGTCGTTGTTGGAGTCATTCTGGTGTTGGCATCGACATTAGTGAGTATTGGGAAATCTGTCTACATTCCTTCTGATTGACTACCCTCTGCTCTGCAATTCCTTCTTAGGTGTTGTGCTCTCAGGACATGATCATGGTCCTTGATATGCGTTTCCCGAGATTGACGTTCTTATTGTCGTGGGTCTGTTCTTGGTAAGCTGCTCGGTGCATGACTTGTCCCTTGTGGTTGTGCGTTCAGCTGTCGTTGTGCCTTGATGTGTGTGAGACCCGTTCATTAATGGATATTTACCGGTAATATAATGAAATTTAATCCATGAATTTTGCCTAATTTTATGGCCTTTATAGGCTTTTTCTAGCATTTAATCTAATTAAGTTAAAACTTATAAGGAAATTACTAGGCATATGTATAGTTTTGCTTAATTGGGGGTTTAGAATGCAAATAGAGGTTAAAAATAATAATAACTTAACCTTTTTTTAACCCACGGTCGATCCACCCCCTCTCTCCCACTTTCCCAATTCTCTTCTCCCCCCTTTTTCTTTTCACCCAAACACAGGCACTCGCGGGCGGCGAAACCCTCAGGCGTCCCACGACGGTCGACGGGCGCCCCTCTCCCTGTCCTCAACTTTAGCGTGCGGCGACCCCGGCAATGGCAGGTGACCTCCGGCAGCCTCGCTGGCGACTTGGCCAAGGAGGAGGACGCGACCGGCCCCCCTCTCTCGCCCCTTTTCCCCCTTCACGGCGCGCGGCGGTGGGACGAGACCGGCGACCCCCTCACGCCGTCCCTCTTCTCGGCGGTGCGGTGGCTCGGCGGCCATGGCGGAGGAGCCGACGACCTCACCGGCGAGCCTGCGGAGGTGGAGACCGTGGTGGTACCCTGGACGAAGACGCAAATCCCCCGCGCGGAGACGCAATTCCACGGCGACATCGATGACCTTCTAGCCTCGTCTGAAGCGTCGGGAACTTCCCCACGACACGAGGAACGCCGTAGCATCAACCCGGGACCAACCGCGGAGTAGAGAGACGGCCGAGATCGAGCGAACCGCGGCGACCTTCGGCTTGCATGCGGCCGGATCGGACATTTCCATCGCGATTTAGGTAGGGGGGTAGCCCTAGCCTGATAGATTAACAAAAGCATGCCCATCGTTGCTGAGTTCATAGATTAACAAAGCATGCCCATCGTCGTTGAGTTCATAGATTAACTGGCATGCCCATCGTTGCTGAGTTCATAGGTGATAAATTGTTATATTATGATGGTGGAATGGCAGGGAACAGGTTAAAAATAATAAGTCCCGTCGATTTGAGTTGACCTGGAGGGGATCCGATTATGATTCCAGTTCTCCGGTAAAGACTATGTTTAATTTATTTTAGATTTTATAACGGTCCACCATAAACTGTTTGTTGACCTTAGCGGCTGACGATTAGACCGCGTAAATAAATTGAATTTGAATAGCGGTACAAATTTCACGGCTAGTCTGTTCAACAACATGCGGTGGTACGTTGTTTGACCGCTTGTTCTGCTACTATGCGTGTTCGTTAAATCATACATTTAATATAACATCTCCGCCATGTTTTAATCATTTTATCGACTGGGGCGGTTTTCTTTCAATCGTTTAATCCTGACAAATTTAAACCCTTAACATAGTCAATTATTCATGCGTTTAATTATGGAATAATTGCCATTTCAACATGTTCAATAGTTTATGCATTTAGTTATGGAATGATTGTCATTTTAGCATATTCACATTATTCAAGCATTGAATTATTGAATAATGGCCATCTTAGCATATTCAGTTAAGTATGCCTTGAATCTTGCATATTTGCGATATTTAATTGTTATCATAAATTATGGCATGTTTTTAGATCCTAATAGAGCTTTATTCTATTTCCTAGTGATGGAACCACCAGTCATAGCTCGACGACTTTTAGTGTTGATCCCACCTGGGAGGGTGGCGGGGTATCCCAGTTTCACGATTTTTAAGCTAGTTCCATGGGCCCCAGTCCAACCGTAGTGTCCTATGGAGGGGAATACTAGCTAGAGGCCTGGCTCTAGGCACGAGCCGGTGTGTGCACACGTGATCGAAGACTTGGACTGACACTAACGAGTGTTGCTCTGACTAGTTACTTGTTTTTGGTACTGTTACGTGTCTCGCTTACTATGATCAGGCTTGCGTAGATGCTTGAGACGTAGTGTAAGCCGTCAGTGGACGCATCTGGTTTCTTCTTCTGGTGGATCTCCTCTCCTTCTCTCTTTAGTCACTTGGAAATGATTGAGTTATTATCTATTGGTAGATTTCGAGCACTTGCATTTAAATTCTAATTGGCATGCTAGTTAGTTGTTCATAAACTGTTTAGTTAGCTTTACAACTTTATTAGATCGTCATTTATTTATGCCAATGCATACTTTACTGCTTTCCTTTAGTTAGTTACGAGTTAGGGATTTCTGTGAACCCTACTGAGTCTCTGCTGTGAGATTCACCCCTTCCTTTTACAGGTGAGGCGGAGCAACCGGCTACAGGATTCTCTCATACTTTTGGCGAAAAACCTTAGAGCCAACAGTGGTCTGTCAGTGGCCAGTCTGTCCTTTTTCTTCTTTTGAGCCGGGCTACGTCCCGTGTAGTTATTTATTTTGACCATTGTACAGTGTGGGACTTGTGATATATGGATATGGACTACTTGTATAAATTTACCACTCTGATATATTTAATTGCTTCTGTTTAAAGTTCAAATGAATGCTTTAATTAATATTGCGTGTGTAATTTCTATTCATTATGCATCCCCTCGAGAAACACTTACTAACCCTTACGACCTCATCAGCCTCTTGGGTGGCTTCCCCGAGCTCTTGGTATCAGTAAATCGATGATATCGGGTTATCGATATCCGGATCTCCTGGATCGTCACAATGTGACCCAGCTTGCAGTTGTGTTCCATGGTTCTGTGTCTGGTACGGAGCCGGGATCCTACAAGTGCTGCTGTTGTTGTCATTTTATCACTGCTTCTCTATGATTTTGTGTAAATGTCTTGGCATTGTGTGGACCGTAGTCTTGTCGGTTAGCTTTGCTATACTCTTCTCTCTTGGTAGAGTTAGCATGCGACTCGATCGGATGTAACATCTGAATGAGGACTGACTTGATTGTGCTTGTGGTCCGGTGCTATCATTGGCGTCCTGTGTGCCAGGCTTTCGTTGTTGCCTTTGGCACTAGAGCTGATCATGTGTCGAGCTGTCAGCTGAGAGGACTATGCTTCCTTGTTTAAGCTGATGCTTGCCGTGTTTGTCGTTTTGCTTTATCGATAGCTATTGTCGTGGCATGAGTCATGTCTCCTTTCTTGTGAGACATAAGCGACATTGCCTTGTTTCAGAGGTGTTGAACTTGTGTTCACTTGGGTGACGTGCTCAATCTAGAGCGTGTGCCTGTGATTATGGTCTGACTATGTCCCTCTAAATTATGTTTCCCGAGATTCGTGTTGTTTCAAGTTGTGCCTTGGGGTTGTTCTTCCCTGCTTCTCCTTTGCTAGTCCTTAAATTTCGAGGACGAAATTTCTTGAAGGAGGGAAGGCTGTAATGTTAGGATGCTTGGCCCGGATACAGAAGGGGGGTGAATGAATCCTTCTACGAATAATGACCAAATTTAAAAAACGGATGCTAGATAAGAAACAGAATAGAACCAATTCTATTCTACTCAAATACAAACCCATTGAGCGCACCTATTCAAGCATCTAGCGGAAGCAAACCAAACAATCAAGCCACTGCTCAAAAGATTTTTAGGTGGTTCGGTCCTTCAGACCTACATCCACCCCTTACTCCCAACCGGAGTGAGGCTTCACTAGCACACGCTAGAACCAAGCAGACTCAGTCTGCAAACAAT
Organism: Amorphophallus konjac; assembly: GCA_022559845.1. Lineage (NCBI taxonomy): Eukaryota > Viridiplantae > Streptophyta > Magnoliopsida > Alismatales > Araceae > Amorphophallus > Amorphophallus konjac. Next base: position 84,101,617 of record CM040125.1, read on the forward strand.
TGCTGCCACACAGCTTGACCAGGGGAACAACCTCCCCTCTTCCTCCAAACCGGAGGGAACCTCTGGACTTGAATCCACAAGCCCAGAACCGGAGACAAGTCTCCCTTCCTCCAAGCCGGAGGGAACCCACAAGTAGCTCCCAGCTACTTGCAACTGGAGATCAGATCTCCCTTCCTCCTCACCGGAGGGAACCCGACCTCAAACCAGAGGGTCGAAAAGCTCAGCAAACCAGAAAACAAAGGAAAGAACAATAAACGAAAAATAACTTCAGCAAAACAGAAAGCTGAAAAACGAAACACATAATGTGGCTCTCAACGGAGCTGACTGGCCTGGATTTGATCCACGGTCCAGTAGACGGATCTTTAGGTAAGCTTTTCTTCCTCTTCTCATCTCTTCTTCTTCTTCTTCTTCTCTTTCACTCTCTCAATCTCTGCTCTTCTCTCTCTCTTTCTTCTACTCTCCTAATCTCTCACTCTCTCTGCTGCACTTCTCCTTTTTTACTCTTTCTTCTTTCTTCACTCTTTCTTCTTCTCCTTCTGCTCTTCTATTCCTCCTTTTCTTTTTCTATCTGGATCGTGGCTCTCTGTATGAGCTTTTCTTTTTGCCAACCCGATCAATCTTCTTCAGTGGAAGAAGGCTCATATATATAGCAGCAGCAGCAGCAGCAGCGGCAGCAGTATCAGCCACGACGTGTGACCTCCACATTTCCAGCCCTAAGAATTCGGACCACGTGGCAGTCTCTCAGCAGGCTTCATTCCAGCCTCGGATCACGTGCTGCCTGTCACTGGGGAATATTTCTTCCTCGGACCTGCAAAGAGATGAAAAGCCATTAAAACTCAGGGCCACAATAACTAGATCTGCACGAAGTATGTAGTAGCAATACTAGATGCACTGAGAACGACACGAGATACACAAGGTGAATACAGCACGAAGTAAGGAAAGAATGACACGAGATACACAAGGTGAATACAGCACGAAGTAAGGAAAGAATGACACGAGATACACTGTGACAGAACTGACACAACAAAGAGAACGACACGAAGTGAGGTTATAAAACAACACAAGGTAAAAAGAAGAACGACACGAGATATATGTAGACAAAACAGAAACCAACACGAAGTGGTTGCAAACAGGCACGACACGAGGTCTACGTAAAGCACCACAAAGTGTGGTCAAAGTGAGAAGGACACGAGGTCTAATGATAAAGATCAACATGAAGACGAACACAGAAGTTGACACGGGGTTGAACGAGTAGACGTAAGAGATGACACGAGATTCACTGGGAAACGATACGAGGTGGTATACAGAAAGCAACACGAGGTGCTGCACTGTTCTGCACGCAGTGGAACAACAACGACACGAAGTCATGGAGACAACAGTAACCGACACGAGGTGAGGTTACTAAAGCGACAACGACACGTGGTGTGGAAAACACGACACGTAGTGAAACTAACACGAAGTCGAAACAGTAATCGACACGGGTTGAAAACAACACGAAGTAAAAACAGTAATCGACACGGGTTGAAAGCAACACGAAGACAGACAGTGATTTGACACGAAGTCAAAAAAGGACAAGAAGAAAAACGACACGAAGTTGAGAACAGAAATCAACACGAGGTGTGATTTCAACATAAGGAAGATGCGGACTGATAACGACATGAAGTCGAAACAGTAATTGACACGGGGTAACACGACACGAGGTAAAAACGACACGAAGATGAAATTGACACATACTGAAAACAACACGAAGACAGACAGATGCCACGGCTATCATGACACGTGATGAAGCAGTGGGAGCAGAAAAGAAACGACACGAGATGAACAACTAAAGAACAAAGGGAACGATACGAACAACGAAGTGAAGTGAAGGACAGAAAATTATAAACAACATGAAGTAAGAGAAGACGACACGGCGTGTTGGAAATACAAACATGACGAAGTGTCAACCAACACGAAGACAGTCCTTGTATACCTGAAGTGAAGACATATTTCTGAACACTACTAAGACTTATAGTGTTGTCATCATCAAAACATGTAAAGATTCAACAAGACTCAACAATCTCCCCCTTTTTGATGGATGGCAACACTATGAGTCTTGAGTCTTTGCAGAGAAAGGAAAAACACTAAATAGCCATTCTCAACGAGCTAGCAACGGCCTGATTTCTCCAAGGCGAAATAGCCATTCTCAATGAAAAACACAAACACATTAAACATTCTCAAGAACGAGCTAGCAAAAACCAACGAGCTCAAAAGCCTGATTTCTCCCCCTTTGACATCATCAAAAAGAATGAAACAAGAAGAATGCAACATTGGAAATGATATGAGTTAAATTAATAAGTCCAAGAATCTGAGAGAGAAGGCCTCAAAAGGGCAACAAAATACAGAGCATAGTTTTTTCAGGAAAAGTATCTGGCTTGTCTGCTAGAGGGGCCACGCGGCCTGCCAAGAGGTGGTCTCCCCCTTGGAGGAGCAGAAGAATGTTCTTGTGGTGGAGTTCTGCTGGAAGAGGCGTGACCAGGTGTTGAACCCAAGATAGACTGAAATTCCTTTAAATCATTTGATAGTTCAGCAAGCCAATACGCCACAGTGCTTCTGACATTTGCCACTTCAGAAATAATGTCGTCTTGGCGAACATTGACCGTTTCATATCTGTCAGTCAGAGTTGTCATTTCTGATAAGAAGGTGACCAACTTATCATAGATTTGCTGAATGCCTGGACCTAGGGCACTTGAAGACTTCTTCAACAATTCTAAAGCTGTTCTGATCTCATAGCAATGATCTATTATGGTAGAAGACATTTTGAAGGAGGAAATATTAACATCATGTGACTCTCTCAGAGCTTTTGCAATTTTTGAACAAATCTCCTGTAATCCTTCCATCAAGGATTTGTTTGCATCATCTGAAGCCCTTTTGTTTAGAAGGAATCGTCTCCATTCAGTGAGGAGAGATATCTCAAGCTTCAGTAATCTGGTATGTACCTGATTAATGTTGAGAGTGACAAATGTAAGCAGATCATCTAATTTCTTGTCTTGTTTTTGCATCTGCTGAGTCAGGTTTATGAGAAGCTCTTCAATGTTGGGCGCCCGAGTAGATTCAATGTTGGGTGCCTCTGCAGATAGAAGTCTAGGTGGACCTAGAGGTGTACCAAAAAATTCACTGCGAGGTTCAATTCTCTCAGCTACTTCCTCTTGTACTGGCATTTGACTGCTCTCGGCTGGGACCTGAACTTCATCTGCAGCTTGAGTTTCTTTCTGAGGGAATATACCTTCAGGTACCTCTTCTTCACTTGAAGATTTTGAATCTAGTTCTATGACAGGAGCCTTTCCTCTATCTTCCATGAGTTCCTGATCAGTAGGTCTGTCAACAAAGGCCTGCTCAAGACTTTCAGATACGACCAAGTCGGTAGCCTCTTCCAAGCTTCGCTCAACAGTTTCTCTTAAAATTTCTTTAACAAACACAGCAATTTCTTGATCAGAAAATTCGTGCTCTTTAGCTGGCTGTTCCTCAGGCACTGTTACCTCCTCAGATGTCTTCCCAAAAGAATCAAATATCCCAGCGATAGTTGCATCTAGATCTGTCTGAATGCTTTCGTCAGACAATCTGATGTCCTCAGATGCAGCCTCAACAAGCCTCTGAAATGAGAAGGGTACTTCGATGGGTGCAGCTGGCAAGGTGGACACTGGTTGTTCACCTGGTATTTCCTGTTGAGCAATCTCAGAAACCAATTGCTCACCAGCTTGGGCTGAGATTTGAAATTCTTCCAAATGCTCCCCCTGAGATTGTGATTCCCTGGCCTTTTGGACCTTAGCTTGTCCCACCATAGAGGAGTCCTCTAAGCCCAAAAATACTGAAACAAAGTTCATATTAAAAATGTTTCTGGCCTTAACTTCTGATGCGGCCTCTCCATCCAAGCAAATCTCAGAGTGCTTGAATATGTCTGTCAGATGGGCGGCATAGGGAAGATGTCTCTTGGATCCAATGCATCCCTTCATGACCGAAAAAATGATCTCTGGCAGACAAATCTTTACATTTTGAATCAGACAGAACAGTAGAAATCTCTGTGTGTCTGTTATTCTTCCTCTAGCCCCAGTCTGTGGGGTGATAATGGATGCGATGACATTCTGAAGGAGCTTGTGAAGAGGAGGAAATGATGATGTCTGATAGGCCTTTAGCTTTAACTGCCCTTTATCATGAATGTTACTAGGTTTACCAGTAATGACTGAGAAGGCTTCATGGAGACTGTATCGAAAGCTTCCCTCTACCTCCCCTTTATCTGGAATACCAAGGGCTTGGTGGAGGGACTCACAAGTAACAGATAACTCGACCCCTTTAACAGAAGATAATAAGGCAGACTTGTCTCGGCTCAAGGACAAGTTATTGTAAAATTCCATTACCGGCCTAGGGTAATAGACACGGTGATTTTCTAGGAAAATTCTCCACTCCTGAAATTCAAAGATTTTCAACAGTTCTGGGAACTTCGAGACCAAAGTTTCATCTCCGAAATCTATTATTCTAGGAGGGATGATTTTCCCACTTTCTAAGGATACGGTTGACTCAGAAATCCTGGTACCTTGTTCTGAAGATACTGCCGCAGCAGGTTCTGGCTCAACACATCTCTGTTGTTTAGATGAAGGCTCTTCAACTATTTCTTTTCCCTTCCTCTTCCTGTCACCCGGAGCTGCTGACCTTTGCTGATCCATCTGCCGGAACTTTCAGAGTATCAACTCTCTCTTGCAGGCTGCTGTTGGACGCGATGCTAGACTGAAGAGAGGAATGGACCTCTGTGGGGGGAAGAAGGTGAGCGGGAAGAGATGGAGATAGGTTTGAAGAAGACGCTCAAGGTGGAGCGGCACGAGGATGAGTAGGAATCGACAAGGGGAAATAAGGGTTTGAGGTTGAAGACGTGTGAACAAAAAAAAGGTGTTGTCGAGTAGCTTTTTACTCTTATCACACTTATTTCTGTAAATACCCAAAATACCCTTAGTTCTGATGTAACGCAGCTACACCATATTAAGTTAGCCCTTCAATATGTGGACGGGTTATATTCTTCCAAAAACCAAGGTCAGTTAACTCAAGATATTAAATCAGCATAATCACAAAATTAGCTGTTAAAGTTGCTTAACCTAGAGAGAGACACGATTAAATTGCACCTTATGTTTGTCAAGCAACGAAATAACACATTAATGTCAAGCAGAAATCATTTCTTCATTTAATGGACGAGAAGGCATACAGAGTCAACCAATTTGTTGAACACAAGGTAGTATAGTCCCTTTTTACACAAGGAGACATGTTTATCAGACACCAGAAACCCTGGTTACTCAGGACGAACTACCTTTATGCCAAAGATATTTTTCTTTGAGGACTTTTTCCCCTTCCCTTTTTTTTTATTTTAACATTTCTACACAGAGATAGCTAATTGTATCATGACAGAGACTCTGGACTTCATTGATCTAGAGTGTCTATTTCTCCACAAAAACCATTGCTCTGCCACAAATAATGGCGTATTCCCTGGTAGCACTTCTCATTCATTTTTTTTTTTAAATATCTTACTTAACACCATTTTTATCTCAGAGCTCTTTTCACATAAGTTTCAGTTAAGTCGAGATCCTCAATATGTTTTTCTCATTTAACAGAAAGTTTTATAAATGTTGATCAACACTTGAGATAGCTTAGAAGGATCAAGGACCAAATATAACCCCCAAACATTGAAGTTCTTTATCAACGGGTGTAGATTGTTACACTTGATATTGGGTGGTTTAAGGTATACAGATCTTATTTGATAAGAGCATGAAAACTGAAACCACAATTTCTTCGAGAGAGAATCTGAACCAAGAGTGATAGGTTAGAGATAAGGGGGTGGCTGATCGAATAGAGAGAGATGAACTGAGATGAGCAGCACTCCTATCAGCAAGCCAACAAGTGAGAGATCACTCAAGACATTAGGCACTCAGGACACATCCAAATATAGAATTCTTGAGGAGGTTCTGTCTCACATCCAGAGAAGCTCTTGAGCAGCAAGCTGCAACCTCATGAGATGACAGATCTTAATACCACATAAACTGCATCGGCCCTCAGAAACCAAATGGCCTGACAAGCTCCTTTTCAGCCCACTCAAGGACATCTCACACACGACTCTTGGAGGTATTAATTTTTTATTGAATGCAGTGTTTGCCAAGACGGTTAAACATGTGAGATGTGAATCATGCACATATTGGCTCCCCTGATCAACCAAATGACTTATGGTACTAGGCGGAGCATTTGGTCTCAGAGACCACCTCACACATAGTAAGGACCTCCGGACAGATTTCCCTGCCTTGGGTAGCTTACCATTTGATATACCATAGAGGTCATGAATAACAGGGTAAACTTAACAATCCTATCAGCAATTCAGATTTCCATGAATTTTTCAGAGTGCATGTTTAGGAAATAATGCAACTTGCAGATGGTGAATGAATATGCAAGAGCAGATTCAATATGCATGCACTAGATGAAACTAAGAGCAGGATAAGCAAGAGTACATCAAACCAGATATGCAATAGGTTTCAAAATGAGACATGTAGAGAGATTACTTGAACAATGTGAGAATGGGGTTTTCTTCTTGAGTGCCTTGGATCATTACCCCTTTTATTCCAGTCCCAAGGCACACCTGCAAAATAAGGTTTATTTTGCACAAACAGGTACCCAAGAGGTCTTGGGTCCTGACATGACATTATTATGTTTAGCAAGTTTTCTCAGCACATTTCCAGGAGTGGTTTTCTGATCTAATTTATGCACATTTTTATTAGCATGAATTCTATGTGCATACACATGAGATTTTCTGTTAACAGGGTAAAATTTCTGTTTACCAAAACTGGTTTGGTTTTGATATCCTGCCAGCCAACAGGTTGCAGCCCTGTGACCTGACTTCCCACAGTGATGACATGAAGGTTTTGTTGATTCTTTTACAGGGAATTTGGCATGTTTGAGATTCACATTTCTACCCTGAATATGCCAACAGTCCTTGACTGTGTGGCCATGCTTTCTACAGTGAGAGCAAACGAGAGAATTTCTTCTAAAGGAACCTGACCAGCATTCAGAGGCCTTGTGACCAATTTTGTTGCAATTAAAACATATAATGTGCTGGTTCTTCTTAAAGACATGCTGATTTGCAAAGTGTTTTGTATAATATGAGCATGATTTTTCCTTACTACTTGCAAACCAACAATGAGCAGTAGTGTGTCCTACTTTATCATAATTAGAACATTTGACATTCCTTTTCTGACCAGACACAGATTTTCTAACATGCTTGTTGTCATCTTTTTCCATCACAAAACAGTTACTCATAAGATGTCCATACTTACCACAATAATGACATGAGCCACTTGATTTCTTTAAAACATGGCATTTATCTGATGAGTTCTTAGCATGCAGATTGTTCCTTTGAATTTTTGATGTTTTATGATTTTTATTTTGTTTTTCTGTTTTCTTAGCCTTGTACTGAGGTGGAGATGAGATAGAAGGTTTTTCCTGTTCAGAGGATTTGACAAAGACAGTTTTCAAGTTGACTCCATCATCCTTCCTCATGACTGGACTGTAACCCAGTCCTTCCTTGTTAGAGTTAATCTTTGTTCCCAGAATTTTCTGAACAATGGGCTGTTTGTCTCTTAATGTATTGGCTACATTTGAAGTATTTACAAAGGATGTCATTACTTTGTTCTGCAAGGCCTTCTTATTGAGATTATTGTAGCCCAACCCTTCCTTTTTGACATTGACTTTTACACCTAGCAGCTTGTCTAGGTTTTTCTGCCCATCAACAAATTTAGACAAGGAAGCTTTCAAATCCTGAATTTCATTTTCAAGAGATGCAATGTGTATTTCATAACTAGTGATCTCTTGTTCACTACAATTGACAGCTTCATTCAAAACCTTGTTAGCTGTTTTGTATTCTTCAATTTCCTTTCTTAGCTCATCTACCTCTTCAGTCTCGTTTGTACAGATAGCTTTCCCTTTTTCCAATGTGAGAAGTCTTGCAGACATGGCACTGTTTAACAGTTTTAATTTTTCAACTTCTTCTTTAAGCTTACCATTTTGAATTAACTCATTTATTAGAAGCTGATCTTCTGAGTTAACCATGGTTTCTCTCCTAGCTTCAAACTCCCTCAAATCCTTTTGTTGTTTTTCACAATCTTTCTGTAATTCTATGTTCACAGATTTTATGGCATTAAAATTTTCAATCAGCAACTCATTCTCTCGTTTAAGTTTCTCTAATTGTTCTTCAGAGAACTTTCTGAGAGAGTCATCCTCAGATTTTAGATTGTTCAGTTCAGAGTAGACACGTTCAAGTTCCATCTTCAGTTCTGCATTCTGGTTTTTATGCATATGATTATCAGACAGACATGCATCATGTGATTGCTTCGTACTTGAACAATTTTTACATGGAGAGCTAGAACTATCTACCCGAGTACTCTTCTTCAACTTTTTAAACTGTTTTCTTAACAGTTCATGAGATTCAAATAGTTCAGCATATGCATTCCCCCAATCTTCTAGAGAGAAGTTCTCGAAGAGATTTACCTCATCATCATCGTCTTCTTCAGTTTGATTGCTGCCTTGATCGCTTCTGTTGGCCATCATGCAGCTTGTTCGATTTCCTTTCCCGCTTCTCTTCATCATTTCCAACATATCCCTTGCAGATCTGCAATCAAGGAAACATGAATGTAACGCTTTGTCAGTGGCTGCTTTCATCAGATTTATAGCTGTCTGATTCTTCTCATACATTGATTCGTGACTGTTAGTCCATTTGGACCTTTTCTTTGGTAGTTCATTAGGACCATGTGAAATCACTTTCCACAGATCTGGGTCAACGGACTTAACATAAGTGTGGATCCCTTTAAAATCCACACTTTTGGTGTGAGGTTAAAAAGGAAGGGAAAAGGGAAACATTAAATAACGGTGGAGATGAAACAATGCACGCGGTGCACAAGGGGAGTGTGTGATCGCCAGAGGGTTTACCTCAATAAAAAAAAGAATAAGATCGCATGTACCTGGTGAAAGATGTGATGCGGGATGAATGTGGATCTCTTCCTCCAACTCCAATCGGCCGGCCGACGAAGTGGGTTTTCTTGATTGATTACCTTGTAAGAAAGACAATGAAAGACAAGCAAAAGAAAGGGGATCAGCCAAAGTGCAGTAGCATCAGTCAAAAACCAACATAAAAATGATGAAAAGACATCAACATGCGCACCTTCTTTTTTTGTTTTCTTTTTAAACCCCTTAAGAAGACTTAAGGGAAGGGGAGTTTGATGATAAAAAGAAATGCAACAAGACGTGAACAGATGTGAAGGGTGAATAGAGATATAAAGGACGGAGGGATGATGGTATGAATGAAGTAAAACAAAAGAGATGAAAAGATGAGAACCCTGCTGTCCCTGGCGACAGTAAAGGGAAAAAACCGAATGAATGTGTTGATGAATGTAGATGGACGAAGCACCGGATGCAGCCCAATCGAAGGATGCAGAGGGGGATGCAGCAAAGGACGAAGAAGGCTCTGCCCGTGATGGATATTCAAGCTTCTGAGCGCTTAACCCTCTGAATGCTTAAAGTGCTTAACCTTCAACACGATCGGTCAAGGCTTCAATTTATAGTGCCTCAAGCGGATGTGATCAAACCAAGGAATGATAAGAACAGGCAATGAGGCATCCAGGGAAGGATCAAGATCGAGCAAGAGTCCAAAGACAGCAGGGAACTGTGAGGGAAAGATGGAAAAAGGAAGGACTCTGGAGTGAAACACGCCTTAATACAGGGCGTCTTTTATGAATTGACGACCTTCACAGAGACGTTTTCTTGAAACACGACCTAGGAAAGGGCGTTTCTTCCTGGATTTAATTTTGGAAATGAAACATTGCCTTGTTTGAAAGCTGAGATAACACGCCTGAGATAACGGCGTTAATTAAAATCACGCCCTGAGAAAAGGCGTTACTCACAAAATGCCTTTTATTTTGAAAATAGATAATTCCAGAAATTAAGGGATAACACCAGGAATTGACGCCCTCACATACGGTCGTCCTTTCTTTGAAAACGCCCTACAACAGGTCGTTACTTTTGAAATTGACGCCCTTAATCAAGTCGTGACTCACAAAAATACAGGAAAAATGCAGAAAAACTCACAAAAATAGAAAAACTTCATGTTATAGGAATATTGAAGTCCACTTGGGGCATTTATATAATAACATGAGATTTGATCAACAAAACGTCAATTTTGGCGTGTCTACAGCTGCCCCGCCTTGGCGTCTGCTTTGCAAGGGAGTGAGACGGAAATGGAGCGAAGTGTAATGAAAGGAATGAAGTGGAACGAACTGATAAGGAGACGCCAATGTGTGATGTGACACGCCTCAGACACTAAGCATTTGAAATCTTTCCAAGATTCTGAATGAAACAACTCTGAGTGGTTCCAAGGAAACAATCGATTTGTTGGATAAAAGGAGGTTAAACTAAGTAATAAAGGGTGTGCGCGTGGGCACGGCAGGGAAAGACCATTGGAGAGCGATTACCAGCCAATGTGGACGTGCTGCAACCAAGGTAAATTTTGCAGAAAAGTAAAGAGAATTGGGATAAAGATCCAACAAAAGGAACACTTTCAAGGAATCAGCCTGAATGGCTTCAAATAGAACGAAGTACTTGATTTAAAGTGGAATATCTAATTCAATCGAGAGCGAGTGAACTTCATTATTGCCATAATATGAAGATTTTCAGCATGAAACTCAAAGTCCTACATGATGCATGCTGGGCTAAAAGAAAAGGTTAAAACAAATTAAAAAAATAGAAAATAATCAAGGATAATATTGCCAAGCTGTTTAGGTCTGGTCAAGAATCCATATTTCTGAGCTAACACTAAGCCGAAGCCCGTTTGTCCGCGCATCAACTCAGAAAGTGGAACCATCGTCCCAAACTTTTAACAACTCAACGGCCTATCCATGTGATCAAGATTCTCCTGAAATCGTCATCGTTTTTGATGAAGGGGAACTCAAATTTCAGGTTCATCAGAACCACAAGGTCCTTGACATAATATAATAGCGTAGATATCATATAGTAACAATGCTTACAAGAAACAGATACACGGTGGCAAGATGTTGCTCCTATGAGTGATCCAAACGCCTCGAATCCTGCAAACTTCTGCACTTTGAAACTTATTAGCCTTTTTCCATCAATTCAGAACATGACATGATCATAAGTGCTTAATCATAGACAATTTCATCAAAATAATAGCACTCAGTTCATTAAAGCGTCAAAGCATGAAGAGGTCAAAATTCGTAATCCAATAAAACACGCCTAAGAATAGGGCGTTAACAGCATGAAAGCGCCTGACCATAAGTCGTTAAACATTTAAAACACGCCCTACTCAAAGGCGTAAACAGTAACGGAAGCTTAGAAAAACACGCCCCATGCTAGGGCGTTAAATATAACACGTCGTCAGTCAGGTCGTCAATTTAAAAATCGACGCCCTAACCAACGTCGTTAATTCAGCACGAACTTCCGTTTCCTAATTTAACAGCACAGTCCTTAACCCAATCAAATTTCCAACTTCCAACAGCCTTACGACTCTCTAAATCTCTATTAATAGGAGGCCCTCCTTCAACATAAACAACCAAAACCCTGCAGCCGCCGAAACTCTGTGTTCTTGTTCTTCTTCTTCTTCATCTGCTCTGCAGGTTGCACCGTCCAAGCTTCTCCTGACGATGGACAGGGCACTGAAAAGGCCAAAATTCTCAACTCCCAGGATTAACGATATCCAAGGTCATATAAGCAACAGGATATGCATGAATCAGGTTAGTTTCAACCTTCTTATCGTGCGTACTGTTCTGGCGAACTGCTCACATGCTTATTTCTTTGTTACTGATCATGTCATATGCTCATGTACCTCTTCTTTTTGTTTTCTTCCCCTCCTCTCACAGGAGTACCCAAATCTTCCAGGGGCTAGAAGATATGTTCAAATCAAATGGTTGCCCCTCATCCTCTCCAAATTCACATCAGACATGAGGGTATATGTAGCTAGATGGCATCTCTTGGGGTTGATAACCCATGCCAAGCATTATGATCAAATCCACATAGATTGGGATGCCATAGGAGCATTGATTGAGACATGGCATCCTTCCACCCATACTTTCTTATTTTCCACTTTTGAGGCCACCATCTTGCTGGAGGAAGTAGAGATGATCCTAGGCTTAAGAAAGATGAAACACGGAGAAGAAGAAAAGATGGCCATCATGCCAAGGCCCATCTCCTCCCACGAGTTGCTAACCTCGTTAATACCTAGCCCGAATATAGTGAACCAAATCAAGGTCACTAAAGGAGTTAACCTCTTGAAGCTCGCCTCGTGGGTGTACAAGAGAGCGGATCAAGCTAAAGAGGAAGAGGAGATAGAAAGAGTGACCAAAGCCTTCGTGGTGTGCTTGGCAGGAGCACTCCTATTCCCATCCACGGAGGACATTCTAGAGGAGTCCCAATTGAGCGCAGTGGTGAGCTTATGGGAAGAAGAGAGAGTTGGACCGGCGATCCTAGCATATCTCTATAGCGGGCTCACAGCGGCGTCCATGGGAAGGCCCATTTACGGGTGCATGCTAGCACTTTCAAGTTGGGTTGATCTACACTTCAAATTCGACTCATGCCACGAAGCCCAACAACCTTCAAGAATTTTCTCAAAGAGCCCACTCTCATATATAACCGGCTCATTAGGTATAAGCAATAGAGTGACCAACCGAATTCCTCAAATCAAGAAGAGAGGGGATTGGAGGGAGCACTTAAAGGTAATGCCAAAGAATCTTTTTGCTTGCGCCCCGGGTGTATTCAAAATGCAGGAACTTCGTGCACGCTTCTCCATCGGGACGGACCTTCGTCTTATCGGTGCTTCGGACTTCGTTTTATATAATGCACACCGGTGCCTTCCTCAGCTTGGGCTCCCAAGGCAACACTTAGAAGACATCTCTCATCTTCCTCCAATCAAATCAAGGGATCTAGGCAACAATGAAGATGGTGAGGAGGTTATCACCATCCAAGCTCTATGGAGGCTAAGCAAGCTTCATCAACCTGTAGAAGACCTGGACGAAGACAAAGAACAGTGGAAAAATTATATAACTTCATTGAGAAAATTAAGGCCCAAAGTGGCTCATTAGTCATTGTAGATCCTCTTTTCAAAATAATAAAGATTGTTTTCTGATTGAGCCAACTGCCACTGTGATTATGATCGAAATCATCCAAAAAACTGTGTTTCTGTTGTGAATAACGCCTCCAAGAGCGTCGCGAATTAACAAATACACGCCTTATTTCAAGGCACTTCAATGGGCCCTTCGTCAACAATTGACGCCTGCGACAGTGGGCGTTACTTTGAATGACGACCTCAAGAAAGGCGTGAACAGATTCAAACCCAAAAGAATATAATCGTTGACTCATCAAAAATAACGCCTTTTCCATAGTCACGTTTCAAGAATAACACGCCTTTACCAGAGGCGTTACTTCAAACAGCAATGATGACTTCCCTCACATCAATCAACGCCCATTCAATGCGTCTGACGACGGTTATCGTTCCCCATGCAAAATAAATTAACGCCTTAATCATCGTCGTCAATTTCCATAAAACGCCCAGAGAATAGACGTGAATTCTATTATAAACGCCTTTCTCAAGGGCGTGTCTTCCTTTCGAAACCCAAAAGCCATCAGGCCTCCTTCTCCTTCCTCCTTCCATTCTATTTCGCCCTTTTCTCTGCAAACCCTAACCGAAGCCCTCAAAGCCTCTCTCTCGTTCTCTTCCCTCACTCTCTCCAACTCACTCAATCTCACTCCCCCTAGACCCTAGCCATGGCCAAACGCCAAAGAGTTAGTGCCCCAGACGTGGTTGACCTCGATGCCTCCCACGCCCAAGAGGAAGAGATTTCCGTGGAGGAGCTCGCCGTCGTGGCTTTTGAAGAAGAGCCGGCGACGGCCGGCGGCGACGAGGCCGACAGAGCAACGGGCGAAGCAATAGAAGAAACAGAAGATGCAGAAGGTGGAGAAGAAGAAGGAGAAGAAGAAGGAGAAGAAGGACCGCCGTGCACGGCGGCGGTCGCTCCCCGGGGGCAACTCCGGCGGCCCAGACGGCCACTGCCACGGCCGCAACCCCAGAAACACAAGAAGGTAGGTTCCCCCTCCCCAATTCCATTTTATTTTATTTTATTTATATTTTTCTTGATTTTTCATGGCCCTCGGGCATTAAACCTGCAACTCAGACAAAACACGCCTCCAATGGGGGTGTTACTCATAAACGAAACGTCCTAATCCAGGGCGTTAATTATTTTTAATTTCTGAAAATTAATTATCCTTCATGAAAAACGCCCTGAAGCATGTCGTTTCTTAAAACTTATGATTTTTCATGAATTCCATGCTCATTAAACAATTTCCAAAAATATTTTCATGAATTAGTTCGCATGCTGTCAGTTATTTGATTTTTCTGTTAAATTGAGAAACCCACGCCCTCCAGTAGGGCGTTAATTCAACAAGAGACGCCCAAACCAGAGGGCGTCGCTTCATTCATTAACGACCCAAAATTAACCACCTTTAGGAAAACGCCCTACCACAGGGCGTTAATTCAACAAGAAACGCCCAACACCGAGGCGTGATTAGAAATATGTTTCAGAAATAGCAAAACAGCCACCAAAGAACGCCTAAGACTGAGGCGTGATTAACATAAAAAACGCCCTCATTAAGGGCGTTACATTAAAGTTCATTCTGAAAAACGCCCCCCACAGGGGCGTGAATTTATCAAGAAACGACCTGAGGGTGGCCGTGAATTCCAAAAATGCTAAAATTCAATATTTAACCCAAATCAAATGTAATTCCACATGGATACTCAAATAATTAAGAAAAATAATTCTCTTTTAATACATGCAGGGGCTGATGAGGACCCGTATCTCATGGGTCATGGTCTGGGCAGCATACCAGGGTCTCCCCGACTTCCAGAGGGTTAGGGTAGAGGCCATGGGGTTTGGGGCTTTTCTATCCATTGAGCCTTTTAGACCTGACCTAGCACTGATCCAGGTTTTGAGGGAGAGATGGGATAGGGTTAGCCGGACTTTTCTGATGCCCTGGGGGCATATGGTTCCTAGTTTAGAGGATGTAGCCAGGATTACAGGTTTACGGGTAGATGGTGAGGCCGTGAGTGGGTTCACCTATTCTGACTATTCAGAGATGGCCCAGAGGCTACTAGGGCTTGAGATGGTCTACGTGGGACCTAGCGAGTGTAGGACCATTTTCCGTACGGACCTGACTACAATGATGGGTCTAGGAGATGCCAGGCATAGGTCGGGGGAGACCTTAGGTGAGTTTGCACAGCGACTGACCGACGGGGTGAGAGCGGCATGCTGCCAGGACCCGACTGACCATGAGAGAGCGGACCGAGACCTGAGGAGGTTCCTGCTGCTGCTGCTCGGGAGATTATTGCTGGGGACGAAAGCCGATGTCATCAACTGCCGCTTCTTAGGCATCCTTGAGGATCTGGAGACGGTTGGCACATATGCTTGGGGAGCGGCCCTGCTGGCGCATTTGATGGCCGATCTGTCCACGGGGACAGGCCGTGAGACGACCGTCAGTGGCTTCTCACCTCTTCTTCAGGTATGCAATTTCTCATTTCTTATCTTTTCTTTGTTATGATGCATGTGAATATAGTACTAATTGCAATGCATGGATGCAGGTGTGGAGCCACCTATACATGCCGATGGGGCGCGTTGACCCACGGCCAGGAGCTGAGGGATCTTTCCCCCTGGCGCGACGCTGGGTGCCTGTTATCTTTGGCGCCCCACTTGACTACGAGTTGTGGGTTTTACGGAGAGAGTTCCGCGACTTCCCTCCCTCGCTGGTATGTATGAATGAATGATATGCATTTCTTTTTGTTGTTTATTTGAATATGATGAAATGATAATGATGCGTGTTCATGAATGCAGGTGCAGTGGAGACCATATGAGGGGATGACCGATGAGGGCCAGCCTTGGGTCGTATCGGGGCGACCTCGCTTCGGGCGTGAGCTGTGGCTACACTGCTTGAGCGAGATTGAGCCGTTACGGCTTCGGCTGGTGATGAGGACCCTGGGCCTGCCCCAGGAGTGGATCGAGGTCGGAGAGCCTCGAGGGATTGGCAAGAAGACCCGCGGTCGCACCAAGACGACCGACTGGAGGGTGCGATTCGAGGAGCAGTACGCCGACTGGCAGCGAGGCGGGACCACAGTCGTTTCCCACGCGACTGACAGCTCCGAGTACCTCCGGCGCTACTGGGAGGTTCACGCCGGCAGACCTCAGATGAGGGTCTTAGGGGTATGTATGAATGCACTTATTTCTAAATTAAATGCAAATGCTTATGTAACTATTATGCGATTAACATGTAATGAATGCAGGATGCGAGGGACATAGCGGCGATAGATGCACAGGCCCACCTCCACATCCTGGAGGACCAGCTAGCTGCCACACGGGCAGACTTGGAGACCCTGGTGAGTGTTTAAATTATTCCTATATGCAAATGAATTTTTTTCTTTTGTTGTGTTGAATTAATGATTAGCCACTGACGGTCTTAATGAATGCAGCGTGCCCAGCAGGGAGTAGCGAGGAGAGATCCAGGGGAGGCCTCCAGCTCGAGGGGGCCTAGTGCAGAGGTGACTGCACTGACGGAGCAGCTGGCTGGTGCGATAGCGCGAGCCGAGGTGGCGGAGCGTGACCTTGCTTCACGGGTAAATTCTGAACTTGAAACCTCATTCAAATAATGATTAGATATAAATTGTGCACTGATAAAAATTCATTTTTTACAGTGTGAAGAGCTTCGAGCCACTCTTATCTGCGTAGATGAGGGCTTCCGAGCGACGAGCTCACAGGTGCGTGACCTACCTTTAGTCACATGTTGTTATTTCATTTCATGAATTATTGAACTGTGGAACTGATGATTTGTTTACCTGTTTGTAGGCTGCTCAGCTGAAGGCGATACGTACCGAGTTGTCGATCCGCGATCAGCGGATCGTAGAGCTTCAGCGGGCCTTGCAGCAACGCAGTGAGCTTCCTCAGGACGTGGCCGAGCTGCGGGTTGCCCTGGAGCTGGAGAGGAGGGAGCGTGCTCGGGAGCGCGAGGAGCGGGCTCGTGAGCGGGAGGAGCACCAGGCGGAGCGTGCCCGGTTCCAGGAGCAGTTGTTGGCACGAGAGCGTGAGCTGGCGGACTCGAGGACCCAGTTGATCCTTTCCCAGGAGCGGCTTCGAGTGTCCGAGGAGCGGTTGCAGCGAGGCCGTGAGCGAGCACGGGCTGCGGGGTACTCCTTCACCAGCTCCACCTTTGTGGCGGGTTCTTCCCTCCGAGAGAGGAGCGAGGCAGGAGGACACGTTCGGGTTCCGGCCTCTTCACGGGGGCCTATGCCTCCTCCACCGGCGCCAGTTCGGGATGGTGAGGAGGAGGTTGAGAGCAGGAGAGTAGAGGAGGGTGGAGGCGAGAGTTGAGAGTTCTGTACTTGTACTCCTCCACCTTCACACCTGTACATGATAGACATGATGATACACATATATATATGAGATTTGAGCTTTTGTTACCTGAGCACTTGTGTGGTTGTGGACTTGTGTTTGTGTACTTTTTTCCTTCTCTCGTTCCTCGTGTTTGCTTTACTTTGCCCTGTATCTGCGGCTGCGGTTTTCACTTGAACAAACAGGTTAATTCATCTGTTCGACTTGGCCCCTTGCCCGGTGAGCAAAGGGTGTAAATATTTTGACCTTAATAATGGGTCAAGGGGCCAAGCCTTTAATAAGGCAAGATGAAATAATCAAAACTCGGGGATGCCTCATGCAATCACACGTATGCAAACAATAATTAAAAGATGTCCAGGCAAGAATGCAATTCATGCAACATGAAGAATTTATTTCTTGTTCTTTTCAGTATATATATATATTTTTTTTGAAGATTTTTCTAAAAAACACGCCTTAGATTAGGCCGTTACTATCGTGAAAGACGCCCTTGGAGACGGCGTTACCGTGCAAAGATTATTGAATTTTGTTGAAAACACGACCTTCCAGGAGGCGTTATTTTTAAAGAAACGACTATGATCTAGGCGTGAATCAGCATAAAAGCGCCTTGAACAAAGGCGTTAATTTTTATTCCTCCCAAATTGGGCTGATAAAGAAATCAAGGTGGTGGGGCCCTACTTGGTCATCTTCTAAGTTCCATTAGCCTTTCTTGAATAATTAAAAGGGGAATTGGCGTGAATATGGTTAAACTTATACACAAGATTTCGTACAGTGCATTCTCTTCAGTTTGTCTCGACCATTCTGCTGGTTCATGACTTTTCCAAAAATAAAAGAGAAGCTATGAGGAAGCTCACAAAAGATTCAAAGATGCCTGAGGCAAAGCTACCTCCCCTATCCTTATGCCTGTTGGGGTTCGGTCTTTGGCGTAGGGACGCTTTGTTGCCTTTTTTGCCTCTTCATAATGCATGCATACGCCCAAGGTTTTCCTTGCGGGGACTTTGCCCTCTTGACATGCTTTTCTTTTTCACCATTTGACTTTCACTTCGGAATTGATTTGCATTGAATAGATTTGAACTGATGAACAACCTAATTGTACTTGGGCTTTTGTGGCATTTGTTCCCTTTTGGGCCCTGACTTCCTCCTACTAGGGCGGCGGATAGGCTTGGCGTGTCTACCTCAAGACCTCCCTTCCTCCCTTGTGGGCCGAAGAAGAAAAGAATGGATATCGTCTTTCGCCTTTAGTTTGATTTCGACTTTCCATCAGATTTTGCACTGCTTGAGCTCAAGAGTAAAGTGTGTAGTGTGTGCGGGGTCAACTCCCATTTTAAATTAGCGAGACTGACAAATGGATTTTGGATTTTGACCTTTCGGACCGGTGACCTTTGTATGTTATGTCAGCCCAAAAGGGAGAACCATGAAAGAAAACTCTTTTGTTTTGGATTTTGGAAATATTCAGATTTTTTTTTGGATTATCTGGGAGATTTCTATTTTCTTTGGATTTTTTGTGAAGTTTTCAATTTTTGTTTGGATTTTTGTTCAGGGGTAATATTTCTTGAGATACAAACCATTCCAGGGGTGAGTTAATTCCTCTCCTTCAGCATTAACCAGTTTATAAGCATTGCCAGGATAAACATCTTTTATGACAAACGGCCCTTCCCAATTTGGTTGGAGCTTTGAACGAGGGCCACCCGGCTTTACAAAAATTCTTTTGATTACCATTTCACCGACCTTAAATTTTCTCTCAATTACCTTCTTTTGATAAAAACGTGAGAGCCTGTTTTGGTAAACGCGCGCATGCTCAGCGGCGACCAGACGCTTCTCATCTAGGAGTTCCAATTGGGCGAGGAGTGAATCACGACGTTCATCGATAGAGAGCTCCTCATCCAATTGTACTCGCAAAGAGGGGATAAGAATCTCATAAGGGACTACGGCCTCCATTCCATAAGTAAGGGCAAAAGGAGTTTGCCCAGTGGGGGTTCGAATGGAAGTGCGGTAGGCCCAAAGAGCTTCAACCAGCTTGTCTGGCCAATCCGAGAATTTATTAGCCTCGCACGTCTTCTTAACAATCTTGATTAAAGTTTTATTAGTGGCCTCTGCTTGGCCATTGCCCTGCGGATAATAGGGAGAAGAATGATGCAATGCAATGTTATACCTGTTGCAGAGATCCTTGAGATCTTGGGAGATAAATTGAGGTCCATTGTCGGTGACGATGGTGCTTGGGATGCCGAACCTCGTGATGATGTTCTTCATGATAAATTTGCAGACGGTTGATGCTTTAATTTCCACGTAAGCTTCTGCTTCCGCCCACTTGGTGAAGTACTCCGTTGCCGTGAGAATGAATGATTTTTGCTTGGTCAGGAGGTTCGAATCACCAAGAGGTCCAATGATATCAAAAGCCCACATGGAAAAAGGCCATGGGGAGGACGTAGGATGGAGTGAAGAAGCAGGAGAATGAATCTTGTCGGCGTGCAGTTGGCACTTAACACACCTTCGAACATAGATAGAACAATCTTCTTCAAGAGTGGGCCAATAGAACCCTAGTCTAAGAATCTTCTTAGCTAGCATCTGGCTGTTCACATGACCACCACACACACCAGAATGCGCCTCTTCCACAACTTTCCAAGATTCATCATCATCGAGGCATCTCAACAAAACACCGGTGAGCCCTCTTCTGTAGAGCACACCTCCAACCAAAGTATAACGTTGAGCCACTCTCCTAATTGCTTTCTTTTCTTCAGCAGTGGCTTCCTCGGGATAAGACTGATCATTACAGTATCTGGCAATCTCATAATACCAAGGCTTTTCTTCGTCAGCCAACTCTTCTTGCCAATCCAATAGCATGACCTCTCTGCCTTCAAGAGCTTCTTTCCGTCTAACCTTCTCAAGCACCTGATCCCTAATATCAAGAAAAGCACGATCCCTAATGGCTGGAGTATCACGCTGATGAATCAGGGGGACATGAAAATCACGCTCAGGAGGGAAGACTAAAGCGGAGGCTAAGGAAGCAAGTGCGTCGGCCAAAATGTTCTGGCTACGCGGGACATGAACGAAAATCAATTTAGTGAAGAGTTTGGCGTAAGCTGAAGCGAGTTCTTGGTAGGGCTTGAGCTTAGGATTGATAGTGCGGCACTTGACCAACACTTGGCGTAGAATAAGCTGACTGTCACCGACGATTCGCAAATGGGTGACACCATATTGATGAGCAGTTTTAAGACCGGCCAAAAGAGCTTCATACTCGGCTATGTTATTGGTGACGGGAAAAGTGAGCCGAGCAGCAAATGGAATGGTGACTCCTTCGGGTGTTAAGAGAACCATGCCGATCCCTCTTCCTTGAGAATTAAGAGCTCCATCAAAATGTAATGTCCACATAGGATCTGGGGGGTGATTAATGGACATTAATTCTTCATCCGGGAACTCTGAATCGACAGGATCAAAGCGGGGGAGAGGGTGGTGAGCAAGATGTTCGGCAATGGCATAACCTTTGATAGCTTTTTGCTGAATGTAAGTGATGTCAAATTGAGAAAGGAAGCTTTGCCAGCGTGCTAATCGATCAGTGAGGACAGATTTTTCAAGGAGGAATTTGATTGGATTCATGCGAGCAATGAGGTGAACCTCGTGAGCTAGGAAATAGTGTTTTAACTTCTGAACTACCCAAACCAAAGCTGCACAAGTCTTTTCCATGGCTGAGTATCTCTGCTCACAGGGGTTAAGGAGTTTAGATAAGTAGTATGCTGCCCTCTCTTTACCTTCCTCATCCACTTGAGCTAAGACAGCACCTACGGAGTCATCCAGGACTGAAACATAAAGAATAAGTGGTTTGCCTGGAATTGGCGGCCTCAGGACAGGAGGATTGACCAAATAATCCTTCAATCCGTCAAAGGCTGCCTGACATTTATCATCCCAATTAAACTTGACTCCCGGCTTAGTAAGCTCGTAAAACGGCCTACATCTCTGTGAATGCTGGGAGACGAAGCGGCGAATAAATTGCAACCTCCCGATTAATCCTCGAACTTCCTTCAGATTCTTGGGAGGAGGCATATCTCTAATGGCCTTCGCCTTGTTGGGATCAACTTCAATTCCCCTCTTGCTAACGATAAATCCAAGTAATTTCCCTGAAGAAACGCCAAATACGCACTTCTTGGGGTTCATTTTCAATTGAAATTCTCGTGATCTCTGCAAAACCTTAGCCAGAACCCCAGGATGCTCAATCCTTGTCCTTGATTTCACAACCAGGTCATCCACATACACCTCAATATAAATATGAATCATGTCATGAAAAATTGCCATCATGGCCCTTTGATAAGTGGCTCCAGCATTCTTAAGTCCAAAGGGCATGACCACATAACAATATGTGCCCCATGGTGTAGTGAATGAAGTTTTCTCTTGGTCTTCTTCAGCCAGACGAATCTGATTGTAGCCTGAAAAGCCGTCCATGAAAGAAAGAGTCTCAAATCCTGCCGTGTTATCAATCAGCACATCAATATGAGGGAGGGGGAAGTCATCCTTAGGACACGCCCGGTTGAGGTCCCGAAAATCTATGCAAATTCGAACTTTTCCATCTTTCTTCATAACCGGGACAATGTTAGCCACCCAATTGGGATAGAGGACGACTCTAACGAATCTAGCCTTATGGAGTTTATCGACCTCTTCTTTCATTTTCAAAGCCATGCTAGGGTGGAAACGCCTCAACCGTTGTTTTACCGGGACAGATCCTGGCTTAAGTGTAAGACGGTGTTCAACGAGCGCAGGGTCTAATCCAGGCATATCTTCATAGCTCCATGCGAACGTGTCCTTGTATTCTTGAAGAACTAAGATGAGCGCCTTCTCTTCGGAGGGCGGCAAATTTTTGCTTATGAGGACAATCCTAGGGTCTTCCTCGGTACCCAAGTTGATTTCTTTGGTAGGTTCTTCTACTGAGGCTGATGGTTCGTCGAATCTTCTCATACCACTAGCAAAAGCATCAGCCTCGTCCTCATATTCTTCATAACTTTCATCCCCTTCTTCAATAGGGTCTTCATCATTCATGATTTCATAAACGCCCAAACCCTCATAAGAAGCAACAAAATCCTCAATTTCTAATTCTGGCAGGATAATTGGATCTTCCACAAACTCAGGGAGAGCTAAACAAGCTTGGCATCTAATGGCCAATTCCAACAAAAATCTGCGAGGAATCTGCTTACCCTTGGCCTTCTTGTGTGAATTTACCCCATGATTTTTATTAGAAGAAGAGGAAGAAAGGGAGGAAGAGCAACTAGCTTGATTATAAGGGAAAGAAGGAGGTGATAAAGTGGATACAGGAGGTGATACAGGGGAGGGCCCCTCACCAGAGGGGGAGAAAAGATTTATCAAGGAATCTTGGAAGAGCGGCCCCTGGGTTGGGACGCGCTCGGGAGAAAAGTATGAGGTCTCCTCAATAGAAATGGAGGATTGGAATGTTGGAGATTTGGCGTTTTTTTTTTCGTTTTCATGTTTTCCTTTGTTTTTATTTTCTTTCTCAAGTAAAAAGCAATGTGAAGGGGGAATAGTGGGAGGAGTGGAGATTGCAAGTTTGGAGAAAGATTTAATCAAAGACGGCCCATACGGGGGCGAGATGGAGATTTTGGAAAATCGCTCGAGGAGCGAAGGAGCAATAGGGAAGGAAATCTGAATTGAATTGGGAGATAAGTTGATGGTAATCGGTGGCGGTCGCGGCACGTGACCAAACCCACGGGAATAGAGAGAGACCAACACAGACGGATGCACAGAAGTGAGGGAGAAAAGGCCGGCCACAGCCTATCCACGGAGAATCCTTCTTCAAAGGGGACATCTGGCTCTCCCGTATCTGTGTAGTCACTTAACATCTGCCTTTTATCTGTGATTGCGGCAGGCATTTCAATCAGTTCTTGAATCAATGGCGGCCATTCCGGATCTGTCGGCATGAACAGGCGGCTTAAAGAGAAAGTGATATCATTCATGTCAAACCACCTGTACCAGTCACATTCCGGGTCACCCATTTTTCTTCTTTTATCTGGCCTTAAAGTCTCCAAGGTTTTGTAAGTGGCCAGTGGGGCAATGTGCCGCGCAAACTGTCTAGCGTGCACATCCTGACAATCAAGTAATGAAGTAACGACGGTAGTCTGTTCATTGTTCTGAACGCCACCGGTGACAAAATGTGTCTTTAAAGTCCAGGTGAGTGGCTGGCGATCTGGCTTAAAGGTGGACGTCATAACAGCCCACGGCTCTCCTTCATTCTTGTCCGGTGCTTTGTAGCCTAAGCCGCCTCGTGCAATCACTTTTGAGGCTTAATGGGCCTAATCTTGCCCTGGAGTTTGGCACCCAGGCCCTTGCCATCTTGATATCCCATCCTTATCAGAATGTTCCAGCCGGGGGTATTCATCATATTTTTCTTTTTCTTCTTCCCCTTAGAAGGCAGGGGTGTCATGGCAACGGTGGTAACAGTCTCAGATAGCATCGGTCGTGGACAGTGAATGTCCAACACAGATAATAACGGCTTGTTGGCTGGCCACATGGAAGGAACTGATGAAGCTACATGTATGTCCTCCTCTGGTAAGATCGGCACGCTGGTCACCTTGATAATGCGGCCCTTGTGCGGAAACTTAAGGCACTGATGGTTTGTAGAGGGCACTGCGTCAAGCTGCTGAATATAAGGGCGACCCAGGATACCATTAAAGGTCGGGTCCATATCCAGAATATGGAAATCTGCCGTAATGGTGGCTGGACCCAAACTGACTTTGAGAGTAATCATACCCAGAGGGGGTTTCTTTGTATTGTCATATGCTGTGACAGTAATGGTGGATGGCCGTATCTGGCTCTCAGGGATACCGCATAGCTTCAGAGTGCTCGGAGGCAACACATTGATAGATGCACCGGTGTCTACCAAACACTGCTTAACAGCCACTTTGTTGATATCAACCGTGATACATAGGGCATATTTTCTTGCCGGTAGAGGTGCTAACTCATGTTCATGGAATGTGATTGCCGGCTGACTGCTAGCAGGTGTCAAGACTGTAATTATCTGTTCAACCGGGAGGTCCTCATTGACCATAACCTTCTGCAGGTATTCCTTCAAGGCCAGCTGATGAGTGGTGGACCTCTTGATTAATTCAAGAATGGAGATTCTGGCTGGAGTGCGATCCAGGTGCTTTAACAGATCATACTGAGTTCCCGGCACTGAATCTGTTCCTGTTCCTGCTCTTGCGTCCCCTGTACGGGCTCTAGCTCTCTCTGTGGGAAAACACGGTGGAACATCCGTCCACTACGGAGCGGCGCTACGCCTTGACGCGCCTCTGTCGGGGCAATATTAGGGGGAGGGTTGGAAGAGGAGGAAGGAATGTCGGTAGCAGAGATCCTGCTAGGGGATACCAAAGGTGAATTCAATGAAAGGGGCGCCCCTGTAGGAGGCGTAGTAGTGGTGTTTAATAGAGATGCCCCCGCGTGAGGCATGGGAGGAGTATTTGAAGAAGGTGCCCTCGCCGGAGGCGTGAAAGAAGAAAGGGATATCCGAATGCGAGGGGTATTGGCAGGTGGTGGAATAAGGAGAGATCGTGGCACAAAAGGTGGTTGTACTGATGGTGGAGGAACTCTTGCCGGTGTAGGAGTGGTAGAGGGGGTAGCGGGTGCTGTCGGTGAGCGGAGTAGGAGTGGCCTGGAGGTCGCGGATGTAGGATTGGTGGTGGAAGGTGGAATGGCAGGTTGCTGTGGTGGTAAGCGGTTAAGAAGAGAGCGAGCCGGCAAGGTCGCGGAATTGGTGGTGGTAGGTGGGTTGACGGGGCGTAAAAGAGAACGTCCCGATAGGAGACTAGAAGGAGAAGGAGGAACGCGCAAAAGGCGCGGAGTTTGATTTTGGTTTGGATCATGGTGGAATGCCCCGACAGAGGCGTTTTCTTCGTGCCATCCCTGCCCTCTCTCCACCTCGTAGAGAGACGTGACAGGGTTCACGTGTTGATTAGGAGCGTGCTCCGGCAATGGATTACGGACAATCCCCATATCCTGCTGGGGTGCTGGAGCTTGCTGTGGCTGAGCTTGCTGCGGAGCTGGCTGTTGTTGATTTTGCTGTTGCCGATGCGGCCTTCTCTCTTTCATGGTGGCGATGACTTGCCTCATTTCATCCCAATTAATGCCACCCTGGTCATTCAAATCATAAATATGATCTCTGAAATGGAAACAACGATCAAGATTGTGACCAGGGGCGCGGTGAAATGCACAGTAACGGGATGTGTCAACATTTTCGGGCCACACCGTTCTTTCTTTTGGTAGGACGAGCAGGTTGGCGGCCATCAAAGCATTAAAAATGTCAGGGAGACTCTCTGGGAGTGGCGGATAATGGGCCCTCTTGGGGCCAAGCGGTGGTCTCCGTTGTTGTTGGCCATAGTTGGAAGGTGGGGGGACCTGATGGTATTGAGGTGGTGCTGGAGGGTCGGTGCGAGGCGCTTGGCTCGGTGATGGAGCAAAAGAAGGTTGGGGTGTGAAGTGGCGCTGTGGAGCGGAGGTAAAGTGGGGGTTTTGCTGTGGAGGTGGCGGAGGTCGTGGGTTTGACTGGTGGTGGGGGTGACCAACTACGCCAACCTGCTCGTTTGTGACAGTGCCCTCAGTCGTGGGCCCACTGTTGACATTTGTATTCTTTTTAAACAGCCGAGGCTTCGGCTCAAACATGCCCATGATGGGCGAATCCTTCATTTGTGTTTGTATATAACGAGCTCTTTCATAGAGCTCTTCCATCGTTGTCAGCCGATTCATGGCCAAAATGTGCCGGAATTGAGGAGTTGCATTAGAAATGACCATTTTTACTTGCTCTTGTTCCGACAATGTGTCCTTCAATTTTTCGGCCATAGACCGCCACCTGTCAGCAAATATAATGAAGTCTTCATCGGGCTTCATTTTCTCAGCGACCAGATCTGTAACAGAAAGGGAAGGTCCCACCCGGTCTCTGTACTTTTGCAAGAATTTCCTTTGGATAACATCAAAGTCACCGGCATCAGCTGGCTCCAGAGAATAAAACCATTCGAGGGCGGGTCCCTCAAGAGATCTTCTGAATAAATAGGCCAGAGAGGCCTTATTGTCTTGCCAGAAAGAAGTCTCATATCGGAAGTCCTTTAAATGAATGAATGGGTTACCGGTCCCATTATATCGCCGGAAATTCGGCATTTCAGAAGGTGGTAAATGGAACACTGGCAACGTAGGAAGAGAAATTTCCGGAGCATTCTTAGTTGCCGTAACCTTCTTGAGCTGCTCCTCCATGCTGGCTAGCTTCTGAAGCAAGAGAGTGTTGGTATCGGGCTCGACTGGGGCCTGGTTTTGAATAAAAGAATGTGGTATAGGCGTTCGTAGAACCCGAGGAGGTTGGGAGGATTGATGCCTGACTGCTGAATAGCTCGCCTGCTGGGCCGGCATGGCCGCAGTAGGCGTTTGTGGACGAGAGGAGGGAGGATGCAAGACCGCCTGGTCATTAATGATTTGATGGCCACTCACGGCCGGAGGGGGATTAGAAGAAGAAGAAAGGACGGATTTCCCCTTTAAGGCGGCCTGAATGGCTTGCCGTTGGGAGTCGTCCAACTGGGAGAGAGCTTGGATCAAATCTGAGACATTAATGGATGGGGAAGGGTTCCCCGAAGTGTTGGAAGATGGAACTTGAGACGAAGGGTCCGCCTCATGGACAGTGGTATCGACCACATGGACTTGTGAGTAATGGGGGTGAGGAGGAAGGTAGTTCCCCTCATAATAAAAAGAATCCTGGGGAGGGTCCTCATATTGACCAAATATGTTCTCATTCTCATCATCATAAGAGTACCCGTGGCCTGACATGTTGATGGTTTTACCTGAACGGAGCTTCATTCTTAAGAAAGAGGATGTTCAATGAAGGAACCGTCACAAAATACACAATCCAAACAAGGCAATCAAATCACTCAACTATGTTTATGCAAACAAGGTTGGCAAGAAACGCAAGATTTTAATGTTTGATGTTCGATTTAGGGTGGATTATTTGTGAAGGTTCACTCTTTTTGCCAAATGAGACCTAGTTTGATCCGAATGTAACCTCCGGGTCAACTAAGTTCTTCTCTCTTTTAACAACGTATAGGTTCTCTAAACTCCAGGTACTTCGAGGGTACAACCAGCCCGGCGTCCGTGAGGGAATCCACGGGTGCGGGGACTTATGGAGGTCTTGGAAAAGGGATTTCCAGTCCAAAGAGACGGAATGCTCAATGGAGGGTCGTCCCGATTCCAAGAAGGGTGTGTGGATCCTAGGATAGAGAGAGGAGGTCTCTCAACCAAGCCAGCAAACCAAGATGATCCAAGCAGTAATATAATGTCAAGACAAATGCTAAGCAATGAATAATAGCCAATCTGTGAAAAAGAACAGTAAAGACACGCCCTTGGAAAGGTCGTGTTCACAGCAAGAGGAAAGACACGCCCTGTGGCAGGTCGTGACTAAATGAAAACACGGCAGCGTGGCTGTCGTAAATTCTGTGAGGGGCTCACAGACCGTAGGGAACAAAACGCCTTAGGATGAGGCGTTATAAATAAAGGACGCCTGCAACTGAGGGCGTCAAAACTCAGAGACACGCCCTGATGGAAGGCGCTGATAATAAATGAAACGCCTCTGAGAGGGGCGTTAATTCACAGGCAATATGACAAGTATGCAGCGAACAGCAGTTATGATAAAGAGAAACGCCTTAATGACAGTCGTTGATAAGAAATGAAACGCCTTGAAGAGGGGCGTTATTCCACAGACAGTATAATCAGCATGCAACACACCGCAGTTATAGAAACATACGCCCTGCAGATGGGCGTTAATCTATGAAACACGTCCCTGTAAGGGGCGCTAAATATCAGACGAGAAAATAGTGAAGATCAGGCAAGCAGATGCAATAAAGACACGCCCTTAAAGGGGGCGTTAATTAATAAAAACACGTCCCTGTGAGGGGCGTTAAATCAAAAGACGCCCTCGTCGAAGGCGTTAATAAGCAACAATTGACTGATCCGGGAGTGTGCAGGGTGCACAATGGAAGGTGCCCGAGGGGCACAAAGGAAAGGGCACCGAGGGTACCGAGGGGAAAGGACACACGAGGGTGTCAATGGGAAAGGACACACGAGGGTGTCAAAGGGGAAAGGGCACACGAGGGTGCCAATGGAGATGGTAATCAACAAAGAAAACAGTGGATGTCCCACCGTGATCGCCAATTTGTGGATCCCTTTAAAATCCACACTTTTGGTGTGAGGTTAAAAAGGAAGGGAAAAGGGAAACATTAAATAATGGTGGAGATGAAACAATGCACGAGGTGCACAAGGGGAGTGTGTGATCGCCAGAGGGTTTACCTCAATAAAAAAAAGAATAAGATCGCATGTACCTGGTGAAAGATGTGATGCGGGATGAATGTGGATCTCTTCCTCCAACTCCAATCGGCCGGCCGACGAAGTGGGTTTTCTTGATTGATTACCTTGTAAGAAAGACAATGAAAGACAAGCAAAAGAAAGGGGATCAGCCAAAGTGCAGTAGTATCAGTCAAAAACCAACATAAAAATGATGAAAAGACATCAACATGCGCACCTTCTTTTTTTGTTTTCTTTTTAAACCCCTTAAGAAGACTTAAGGGAAGGGGAGTTTGATGATAAAAAGAAATGCAACAAGACGTGAACAGATGTGAAGGGTGAATAGAGATATAAAGGACGGAGGGATGATGGTATGAATGAAGTAAAACAAAAGAGATGAAAAGATGAGAACCCTGCTGTCCCTGGCGACAGTAAAGGGAAAAAACCGAATGAATGTGTTGATGGATGTAGATGGACGAAGCACCGGATGCAGCCCAATCGAAGGATGCAGAGGGGAGGCAGCAAAGGACGAAGAAGGCTCTGCTCGTGATGGATATTCAAGCTTCTGAGCGCTTAACCCTCTGAATGCTTAAAGTGCTTAACCTTCAACACGATCAATCAAGGCTTCAATTTATAGTGCCTCAAGCGGATGTGATCAAACCAAGGAATGATAAGAACAGGCAATGAGGCATCCAGGGAAGGATCAAGATCGAGCAAGAGTCCAAAGACAGCAGGGAACTGTGAGGGAAAGATGGAAAAAGGAAGGACTCTGGAGTGAAACACGCCTTAATACAGGGCGTCTTTTATGAATTGACGACCTTCACAGAGACGTTTTCTTGAAACACGACCTAGGAAAGGGCGTTTCTTCCTGGATTTAATTTTGGAAATGAAACATTGCCTTGTTTGAAAACTGAGATAACACGCCTGAGATAACGGCGTTAATTAAAATCACGCCCTGAGAAAAGGCGTTACTCACAAAATGCCTTTTATTTTGAAAATAGATAATTCCAGAAATTAAGGGATAACACCATGAATTGACGCCCTCACATACGGTCGTCCTTTCTTTGAAAACGCCCTACAACAGGTCGTTACTTTTGAAATTGACGCCCTTAATCAAGTCGTGACTCACAAAAATACAGGAAAAATGCAGAAAAACTCACAAAAATAGAAAAACTTTATGTTATAGGAATATTGAAGTCCACTTGGGGCATTTATATAATAACATGAGATTTGATCAACAAAACGTCAATTTTGGCGTGTCTACAATAAGCACGTAAAGCACTGTGCCACTGGGTGACATCAAGACCACTGAAGACAGGTGGACAGGCCATTGAAGCAAGAGCAGAAATATTCAATGCAGCAGGAATATTGATGCACTAAGGCAAATAAGCACCTAAGACCGCAAGAGCGAATCTGCAGGTCGCTGGACCATATACGCAGACACCTGCTCTGATACCAACTGTTAGGATGCTTGGCCCGATACAGAGGGGGGGTGAATGAATCCTTCTACGAATAATGACCAAATTTAAAAAACGGATGCTAGATAAGGAAACAAAATAGAACCAATTCTATTCTACTCAAATACAAACCCATTGAGCGCACCTATTCAAGCATCTAGCGGAAGCAAACCAAACAATCAAGCCACTGCTCAAAAGATTTTTAGGTGGTTCGGTCCTTCAGACCTACATCCACCCCTTACTCCCAACCGGAGTGAGGCTTCACTAGCACACGCTAGAACCAAGCAGACTCAGTCTGCAAACAATTGCTGCCACACAGCTTGACCAGGGGAACAACCTCCCCTCTTCCTCCAAACCGGAGGGAACCTCTGGACTTGAATCCACAAGCCCAGAACCGGAGACAAGTCTCCCTTCCTCCAAGCCGGAGGGAACCCACAAGTAGCTCCCAGCTACTTGCAACTGGAGATCAGATCTCCCTTCCTCCTAACCGGAGGGAACCCGACCTCAAACCAGAGGGTCGAAAAGCTCAGCAAACCAGAAAACAAAGGAAAGAACAATAAACGAAAAATAACTTCAGCAAAACAGAAAGCCGAAAAACGAAACACAGAATGTGGCTCTCAACGGAGCTGACTGGCCTGGATTTGATCCACGGTCTAGTAGACGGATCTTCAGGTAAGCTTTTCTTCCTCTTCTCATCTCTTCTTCTTCTTCTTCTTCTCTTTCACTCTCTCAATCTCTGCTCTTCTCTCTCTCTTTCTTCTACTCTCCTAATCTCTCACTCTCTCTGCTGCACTTCTCCTTTTTTACTCTTTCTTCTTTCTTCACTCTTTCTTCTTCTCCTTCTGCTCTTCTATTCCTCCTTTTCTTTTTCTATCTGGATCGTGGCTCTCTGTATGAGCTTTTCTTTTTTCCAACCCGATCAATCTTCTTCAGTGGAAGAAGGCTCATATATATAGCAGCAGCAGCAGCAGCAGCAGTATCAGCCACGACGTGTGACCTCCACATTTCCAGCCCTAAGAATTCGGACCACGTGGCAGTCTCTCAGCAGGCTTCATTCCAGCCTCAGATCACGTGCTGCCTGTCACTGGGGAATATTTCTTCCTCGGACCTGCATAGAGATGAAAAGCCATTAAAACTCAGGGCCACAATAACTAGATCTGCACGAAGTATGTAGTAGCAATACTAGATGCACTGAGAACGACACGAGATACACAAGGTGAATACAGCACGAAGTAAGGAAAGAATGACACGAGATACACAAGGTGAATACAGCACGAAGTAAGGAAAGAATGACACGAGATACACTGTGACAGAACTGACACAACAAAGAGAATGACACGAAGTGAGGTTATAAAACAACACAAGGTAAAAAGAAGAACGACACGAGATATATGTAGACAAAACAGAAACCAACACGAAGTGGTTGCAAACAGGCACGACACGAGGTCTACGTAAAGCACTACAAAGTGTGGTCAAAGTGAGAAGGACACGAGGTCTAATGATAAAGATCAACATGAAGACGAACACAGAAGTTGACACGGGGTTGAACGAGTAGACGTAAGAGATGACACGAGATTCACTGGGAAACGATACGAGGTGGTATACAGAAAGCAACACGAGGTGCTGCACTGTTCTGCACGCAGTGGAACAACAACGACACGAAGTCATGGAGACAACAGTAACCGACACGAGGTGAGGTTACTAAAGCGACAACGACACGTGGTGTGGAAAACACGACACGTAGTGAAACTAACACGAAGTCGAAACAGTAATCGACACGGGTTGAAAACAACACGAAGTAAAAATAGTAATCGACACGGGTTGAAAGCAACACGAAGACAGACAGTGATTTGACACGAAGTCAAAAAAGGACAAGAAGAAAAACGACACGAAGTTGAGAACAGAAATCAACACGAGGTGTGATTTCAACATAAGGAAGATGCGGACTGATAACGACATGAAGTCGAAACAGTAATTGACACGGGGTAACACGACACGAGGTAAAAACGACACGAAGACGAAATTGACACATACTGAAAACAACACGAAGACAGACAGATGCCACGGCTATCATGACACGTGATGAAGCAGTGGGAGCAGAAAAGAAACGACACGAGATGAACAACTAAAGAACAAAGGGAACGATACGAACAACGAAGTGAAGTGAAGGACAGAAAATTATAAACAACATGAAGTAAGAGAAGACGACACGGCGTGTTGGAAATACAAACATGACGAAGTGTCAACCAACACGAAGACAGTCCTTGTATACCTGAAGTGAAGACATATTTCTGAACACTACTAAGACTTATAGTGTTGTCATCATCAAAACATGTAAAGATTCAACAAGACTCAACATGTAATACCTTGGATTCTTATTAGGTCTTTCGGATCTTCTTCGGAGAGTTTCGGATCGCTGTTGTGGGTCCTGAGTTGAGTTTAACGATCCGTGTGGATTTTTCTCACGTACAAGTTACGGAACCATGTGGTGAGTTTATTTCTCGGTTCATCGACTAGTGGACGCCGCAGTTGCGTTGTACTCTTCCCGAGGATCGTTTCAACTATTTTTGCGTATTTTTCTGAATTAGTCCATTTTTGGACCAAAAATCAGATTTTTGGAAATTTGAAAAATTTCCTAATTTCTTCTATTTATTCCTTTCACCCCCTCTCTCCTCCCTCATTTCTCTCATATCTCTCTCTCTTGTTCTCTCTCCTCTCTGGCCCGTTCGCTGCGGGGCGCACACCGTTGAGGAGCTGGCCGAGGCGGGGATGCGATGGAGTGATCGGGACGTGGGATAGAGCGACGGTTTGAGCGTGGCGTGGCGCGATCCCTCGGTGGATTCTGAGACGGCGCGGTTAGTTGATTTGGCATTTTCGGCGCGATTTAGTCGCTTCGGCGCACGATTTCTTCAGTGGAGGAAGGGAGACGGATCACATACTTCTCCTTTACGTTTCCTTGCAGTTTTGCATTGTTCGGTGAGCATACGAGCGGGTTTTGGCTTGTTTTGGGAAAATCATGCTTTTGGGGTGTTCGCAGGGTTCGCCAGAAAATGATGGCAATTTTTAGATCAGTTGGTATCAATCGAATCCCTGGAATGTTAGCATTCCAGATCTACTTATTTCGTGTCGATTGGTTGTCATTTGGGGCCGGTACGAGCCCTGGAACCCCGGTGACCCAAATAGGGTCGATTCGATGGAATCGCCCGTTTCTCGCTATTAAACTATTGCATGTGCCCCTTCCGGCCTGTGGTCGGTTGCTTTTGTCCATTACGACTGTTTCCCCTTCGATCGGGATAGAACGGGGCGTGGAACGGGGCTTTAGGGCTCGTATCCGCCGATTTTCCGCCGTGAACGGTCGATCGGACCGGATGGGCCAGTCGACCGGCAGTTGCCCGTGGGACCGTGACGGTCCGGCTGTTGGTCCGATCGACTGGACCACCTGGGTTTGTCGATCGACCCTGTCTGGTTGACCGATACCAAGGGTCAGGTCGACCGGATATCTGTGTTTATGCTCAGTTCGAGTCCTAGTCAGTCCGGTTGAGACCCAATGACCGACCTATGGCCTCGCTAGTGTCCCGGACACCCTGTGAGTTCCGTGTCCGTGTTTCTGGGGTGTTGGGAAGTACCATGTTACTTTGATTAGCGTGCCTATAGGTGTGTGTATCTCAGGCTTTGTGTTACGCTCGATCGAGTCACCGTGTATCGTTGTGAGTGCGGTGGGGTTTCCCCGCATGTGTGTGGCCTCCCTCAAGTTCCCATCTTGAAGGGATGGTCTCGGTGGTTTGCGGTCTGCCTCGGTATTCATGTTATCGTGGTTTTAGACCTAGTCAAGAATTTAAGGCGGTTGGCCTTGGCGGCCCAACCTTCATGCGTTTCTTCACTGTAGCTCGCCTTTCTTAGGCTGCTACAAGTCATTTGTCTTAGGTCTTTATCTTAGGGCGGTTAGTGTGGTGGTTGTCTCTTGGACCGCCTAGTCCGTGTAGTGGGTCTATATTAGACCGCTTGTGTGGTTTGACTGAATAGGTCGGTCCAGGGTTGACTAGGTTTAGCGGCCTAATCCTTGACCGCTACAGTCACCTAGCGGCCCATTCTATGACCGCCAGCGTATGTTTCTCCGCTTAATTCTTGCATGTCGTTTCCCGATGTGTTGGCTTCTAGGTTCCTCGGTTTGACCTCGTGGTTTGGCCCGTTGTCCCGTGGGTGTCTCCTGACGTCTTATGGGGGCTATGACCACGAAATAAGGTAGCCATGCATGCCTTGGTTTCGGTATTGCCATGGAATCGTTGTCAGGTTCCAGTCAACCCGGTGAGACCCAGTGGTTGACACGTGACCTTGGGTGTCTCAGCTATTCTGGTTAGATCAAGACAATGGTTCTGGATGCCTTGAGGTGTTGTCTCACCTCGGTTTATGTGTCCAGATGTGTTGAGGGTCTTGGTGTTCCCTCATGTCCCCGTGTGTCATTTTACACGGTCATGTCGTTTCCTCTGGCTTACGATTAGACTGATTGGCGGCGTGTCACCGCTTTGTACGATGATCTTGACCCGAGTCATGAGACTCAAGGATCATTATGTTTTCACGTCTAGTTGCCCTGTCCTGAGTCTGGTGGTAGTCTGGCATGCTACCTCGTGTCCTGTGCTTCGTAGTACCTACGATAGTGCTTCCTTGCCTGTCAGTACTACAGCGCTTGTGTTTCAGAGTTTTGTGTCTAGTGAGCCTCCACTAGTTGTAGCCTGACGACCTAGAGTGTCGGCCCACCTAGGAGTGGTGGAGGGGTAGTTCTCGAGATACGATTTTTAGGCTAGTTTCCATGGGCTCCCTTGCCTTGCAGTAGCATCCTGCTGGGGAAGAAAACTAGATAGAGGCCTGGCTCAAGGCATTGAGCTTGTGTGTGCACACGTGGTCAGGGGCATTTTTGGAAGAACACCGACGGGCGTGACCCTGACTAGTCACTTGTTACTGTAGTTCCTGGTTCAGTTCAGTTAGTATCTCAGTCTCCGTCGTTCTCGGTGTCCGTAGCGAGATACTTGTGGCATAGTGTAAGACGTTAGTGGACACTTCTGGCTGTTCTTCTAGTGAGGAGGTGCTTCCGGCACTTGGCGCGTGACTCTCGTGTTTCTCAGAGTCTGTGTTCCTCTTCTGAGATTGGTATGCTCTTGGCTTCGTCCAAGATCAGTTTACTATTGCGTGCATGACGATCTAATCATGTATGCGTTAGTGTCTATGTCTGTCTAGGTCTTTTCTTGGGTTTTTGCCTAGTTTTGTAGGACCTTCACCTTGGGCCTGGTGCCTACCGACGAATCGATAACTCTTGACTTTGTGAGTTCGGGGTTCACCCTTCTGTCGTTGTTTGGAGTAGTTAGGGAGCCAAGGTTTGTTCGGCAGCCGTGTTTTGCTCGGTGCAGCTTTTCCCTTTTCTTTAAGTTGTTCTACTCCTTTCGTTACGGCTTTCTTTTACAGCTTTCTAGTTGTAGTTTAGCTTTTCCAACTTTACTCCTGCTGCTGTTTTAGTTGTTGTTCCGTGTTACTACGTTATTTTTCAGTGGGGATCTGCGTGACCCCTACTGGGCTAGTGACACGAGACTCACCCCTGCTTTTCAGGTGTGGTCGTCTCTTCTTCCTTGCGGTTCCTGGTGTGGCGAGTTCGTAGTTGCCAGCGGTACCTGTGTCGGGCTTCCCCCGACCTCAGTGTACGTTTTTCTTTCTGTTGGACTGTACTTGTCTTTCCTTTCGACTGGACTCTGGTGTAATTTTTATTTTTACTACTAATTAAAAAGTAATTTTATTTCTGCTACTTTAGCAAACCTGATTAACAAAATTTAATTGCTTACTGTTATATCTGCGACTTCAATGTACTACACGACAATCCTTTTATCCCTTTGGAGCTTTTCAGCTCTTGGGAGGCTTCACGGGTTCCAAGCGGTATCGGGTTTACTCGGTAGTCCTATCGGGTATATCCGGTATCCGGGATCCGGGTCGTCACAACCACTCTCCGTCTTCCACTCTTCACTACCTCTACCATGTCGTCTCCGGCCGCCGAGAGCAAAGGGAAGAGGAAGACAATATAGGAGCCACAGCCAGAGGAAACTGTGTCAGCAAGAAGTGCAGAGGTTCCACAAGAGGGGAAAAGAAAAGGAAAAGAAAAGGTAGAGGGGACGTCCTCTAAGCGACACCGGACACTCGCTGCAGAAATCACTCACGAAGAATATGAAGAAAAAGGTATTACCGCTAGGTCTTCAATGCAAGTTGAGATAATTTTGGAAGCGGGCGAGATTATATTTCCACGGTATGTGGAATTTTATGAAAAATCTATGCTTTCAAAATTTCCTGAACTGTTGGAGCTCTTTAGTTATCAAAAATGGAGAAACTTTCTGAGTAAACATAGTGTTTATTACCCTAGACTAGTTGCAGAGTTCTACAATAATATGAATTTTGATTCAGTACAGTCGAAGATTTGGACTACTATCAAGGGGACAAAGATTAAAATATCTAGGAATTTTCTTCATAAAACTTTCAGAATTCCAGAAGATAAGGAAGTGGAAGGAAGTTTTGAATACAATCAACATGAGGCCTACTCCCTTATCACAGAGTTGCCTAGTAATCCCAAAGATAAAAATCAGGCAAAACTGACTCAGTTTAATGCAAACAAGTTCTCTCCATTAAAGAGGTTATTTCACCACATTCTCACAATAATGATAACCCCTCAAATTGGAGGAAGGGGAAGGGTAACTGAGTATCAAAGGTTTATACTATTTTGTCTGTTGAAAAAGATCAAGGTATGTTTGCCAGACATAATGATTCAGATTATGGGCACATGCAGAGAGTCTAGGAGAAGCATACCTTATGGAGCCCATTTGACTGTTGTGTTTAAGAAAGTCCATATTTCTCTAGAGAATGAGACCTCTAAGGAGATCCCCAAAGTGAATGTCTACAATATAGATTTTATATCTAAATACATGAAGTTGAAGCCATCTTCGGCCAATCAACTAAATGAACAAGCAGAAAAGGAAGTTCCATCAGTGCAAAAGGATCAGCTTCAAGCTAAACATGAGACAAAACAACATCAGCAGCAACAAATTGAACAAGCTGAGCAGGGGCAACATCCACCTGCTTTTGAGATGGAAGAGTCAATACAACATGAACAACATCCCACAGATGTGCACGATGTCATTACTGATCAGATTGTTGAGCAACAAGAAGATATAAATCAAGTTTATGCAGAGCTGCAAATCAGAGATTTACAGTTGGAGCAAGAAGTTCATGAGCTGAACTTGACTGATGAACAAATAATTCAACAATTAGATCAGCACATTGATGAGATATTTAATCATTTTGGTCAGCAGTCTCAGCACCAAGTAGCAGTAGATCAGTCTGAACAGACAGAGAAGCAGCAAAGAGACGGAGACCTTCAGGAAGAACAAATGATGGGAATCGACGCCAAAAGCACTAACATTTTATTTGCATTTGTGTCCTTTAGTTTATTTTTATATCCTTGGGAAAGTATGTTCACAATTGTAAGGCTTTATAAGCCAATGTGTCATTCCCTAGGATTCTTTGGGTTTTTGTGCAAAAGTCCAGTAGGACTAGCAAGGGGCCCCCATCTCTTTTCTTATTGGTCCACCTAAGTCTTAGGGCCCATGTGGGGTCATTCAAAGGTCAAGGTGGGCTTCTAGATGGCTTGACTATTCAAGGGGATAATTGTATTAAAAAGTCCAATATTATAACCCTTAAAGTCCAAGATGCTTCCCCCTTATAATATAGTTTATCCCATGTTATATTTTTTATTTTTTTTGGTCATTTGACCACATGGGGAAGAAAATCCCCTCTCTCCCATGAAATTCCCAGCCCCCCAGCCCTTGCCATTCTCTATATAAGCCTATGTATAGTGTCATTAGAGATTTTAATGAAGAATTAAGTATTTTTACCAAGAGCAAGCCCAAGGGCACCCCTTGTCTCTCCCCCTCTCCCCCTTTACAGATGGATTTCTACTGAATCTTGGGTGTGAAGCCCTCTCCTAAATTATCCTTAGCCCCTCTAAGTTCTTCTCTGCCGCCGCCGCCGCCGTTCGAGCCGCCATCGCGCCGCCACCGCCACTCGTCGGAGTTCTATCTCCATCAGGATAGAACCTCACCTACGAAATTTTATTTTTTTTTATGGTTGTCTGTTCGAGTCCTAATTTCGAGAGTTTGTTCTGTCCATCTCCCTTAACCTCCAGTTCAAATTTCGTGTCATTTGGAAGTCATTAGGTATTTTTCCCATATTTTTATTTGTCCTCTCAGTAATATGCCCTTTTGCAGATCTACGGGACAGAGTCACTTTGTCGCATTTTCCCCACCCCCTTACAAATTTTCAGAAAATCCTAAAAAATTACTAAGTGTTCCACACATATATCCCCTTCTACCATAATTTTGGTGGAGTCTAGAAAATTCATTTGACCCTCGGTCAAAGGTCAGTTTCAGGCAGATCCTTTGCTGCCCTGTGTGTCTGTTAGTCCGAGTCTGAATCAAAAATAGTGTTACGGTCATATTCATTTTCAATCCGTTCAGTGGATGGAGCTGTCAAAATTATATGTTGTCGATCTATGAGTGCTCTTTCCAACGGTACCAGCCACGCCTCGATCGGCCTCCAGATCTGAGCGCCGTAATTCGTGTCACCGAGGCCTATAGATCTGTTCCATGTGCAGGTCCGAAATTGCAGTCTAGAAGATATTCAGAAACTAATATCAAAAATCAACTTCAGGAGCTGCCCCTTCAGGGAGTCGTTCAGGGACGCCCTGCCATCATACCAGCCAAGCGACGCCTCCGGAAGATCTCAGGAAGGCGACGTTCCTTTGGAAACCGTTGCTTGCTGTTCAGTGAGTTAGCAACCGAGTTGGCGCAGCACCGAGTTGGAATAGTGCCGAGTCGGACCAGCCGGCCGAGTTCATGCTGTACGCACCTCCAGATTGCTGCCCGTCAACCCAGGGTCGGTCCTCCCGGGCCCCACTTGTAGCCCTTTACCTCCCTGCGTGGAGTGGGCAATAAAATTCACTGTTGTAATTAACTTTTACCGCTGTTACCGAGAGTTACCGTACTTGGCCGGGAACGTCTTCCCCACGCTCGGAGCGTGGAGGTACACTCGCTACCCTCCTTGTAGGCTTTGTTTTACTCGTATTTATTCGTATATGCCGCTGCATGTGATAGGTTATTAGCCCGTTATATCAATTGTATCACCGCTACGA
Source organism: Amorphophallus konjac (assembly GCA_022559845.1). Classification (NCBI taxonomy): domain Eukaryota; kingdom Viridiplantae; phylum Streptophyta; class Magnoliopsida; order Alismatales; family Araceae; genus Amorphophallus; species Amorphophallus konjac. The sequence continues at coordinate 84,141,087 of CM040125.1, forward strand.
GAGAGTGAGTGTAACCCGTCCCGTGACTCGAGCCGAGTTAACGCGGAAAGGCTGATACCCGAGACTCACTACTGGTTTCTCAGCCGCGCAAGGTCCACGTCTTCCCTCGCTTAGGGACGATCGCGAGCTAGAGTCCCAGGTCGCGTGTCCATCCCGCATCAACAAAGGATGGAAGAAGTTCAAGAAGAGTAATCCCAGGAAGCCCAAGAAGCTGAGATAGTAGCTAAACAAGATCAGTTTCTAGGTCATGCTCTTATCTATGGACCATATCATGGGCCAATTACTGCTTTTGGAATACAACCTCCCTTGTCTCCTGAAGAACCATTCATCCCACCAGAATTTCAACCTTCTAGTTCAGGTGGACATGACTTAGGACCACAAATTACAGAAATGTTTACCACATTGGTAAACCTCATCATGAATCAAGGAAGAACAATGAATGCACAATTCATGCACCTACATTCAGCCATTCAGAGACTTGATGCCAGAATGCTACATGTGGAACAGACTATAGACAGTCAATGGATAAAGATTGTATATGATAAACACAAGTCTGATTTAAAATTGCATGGTGTCCTGGATTCCTTATTGGTAGTATGTCAGAAGGCAGGAGAAATTCTGGGTAAACTACAAAGCACTCAGACTACATCTTATGTAAAACTTACTCAAACTCTTGTCCACTCTTATGACATCAAGATAGAATTAGAACATGTGAAACTTCAGGTGACTCTGCTCAGACAAGAACAGGAGACTCTAACTAAGAGAATTAATGCTATATCTGGTGAAGTACATGGAAGTGTTATACAACTTGGGAACACCCATGAGCAACTGAATGTAGTTCTTGCACAAGTTCAGATGTTAGCTAAAAGTTTCAAAAATGTTGTCACCGAACAGGCCACCAGTTCTTCCACATTTATGGCTGATATTCACAACCAGCAGACCTCCCAAATAGAAAACTTGTGTAGCATGATGCAGAACAGGTTTGTCGACATGACATCTAATGTAAAAGAGCTTAATGCCCTAGTTAAGCAAAATGACCAGAAAGTGATGGCAAAATTTGCAGCCCTCGGAACTAAAGTTGAAAGACTACCATTTCCCCGGGTAATACCTTTGAGGGGCAGTTCTAGTACCACACCACCCAGAGGAAGGGGAATCTTAAGAGGTACCAGTTCCAGCCGAACAAGTCCTGCCGATACCTAAAGGGTCCTCCTATTTTTTTTGATAATGACAAAGGGGGAGAATTTTTTATGGTCATGTATGACAGTTCATGGACTGGGGTGGTGGAGAGATGTGATGACATGTTTCTGGTGTTTAGATATTGGTGTTTCTAATGTAAAAATATTGTGTAATGAAATACTCACTCAAACATCAGTTTTCCTTTTCTTACTGTACACAGAAATGTCAGTACTGCATACTGCATATTTGTTTTGAATGTTTCTATTGCCATGCATGTCAGTTAATGAATTCTGTGAATGTCATCAACAACTTGTGATCACACTGGATTGAGTGCTTAGAATTGAATGAGTGTGTGAAAAATGATTGGTTAAATCATTGTCTTTTTAATCTTACATGACTCACAGTTGTCATCATCAAAAGGGGGGAGATTGTTGGAACCCTGGTTTTGATAATGACATTCTATGAATCATGTTAAGACTGGAATGAATAAACACTTCAATCAAATCTGTTGTGTGTCTCGATATCAGATCACAGGTTATTGCATATTCAGTCAAGAGCATATTATGGTCGGTGCAATTGTATGACATACAACATCTAAGGTCGATGCACTTTTTGGATTATGCATATACAAGTCGTTGCACAACTTGTAAGTCTACACTAAGGTCAATGCACTCTCTGTTTTGTGCACAATGAGGTCAAAGCACATTTTACTTCATGCCATATGAAGTCGGTGCACATATGAGTTCAACACATATTAGGTCGGTGCAGGTCTTGTGATATGGTCTAAGCATATGTATAACAAAGGTCTGTGCACATATGACTGTTAGGTCAGTGCACGTTTTCGTTTATGCATACATATAGGTCGGTGCATGTGTGCTCATTTAGCGTATAATGTCGGTGAACATTTAGCGTAGTGCATCAAGGCTGATGCACCTTTGTTAGCTAGCACACGTAAGGTGAGCGCATATGCATGCATATAGGAGAACAACGTAGGTGCACGTTCTTGTAGTGTCCTAATAAGGTTGGTGCATTCTTTGCTTTTCTGCACATATAGTCAGTGCACATCCTGTGTGAATGCACACAAGGTCGGTGCATATTTTGATCTCGTATACATAAGGTCGGTGCAGGTTTTGCCTTGTGCATGTAAAGGTTGGTGCATATCCTTCATTATGTAGAACAAAGTCAGTGCAAATTCTTCATTAGGCAGAACAAGGTCGGTGCATACATTATGGCAAGTCTGTGCACGTCTGCTTTGTGCACATAACAAGTCGGTGAACACAAGCAGCTTTCACAACTCAAGTCGGTGCATCTTTTGGCTTGTGCAAAATGAGGTCAGTGCATGTTTCACATATAACACACATTGGTATGTGCATGCTTCGCATTTGGCACACTTAGGTCAGTGCATGTTTTACTTAGAACACATACAGGTCAGTGCATGTTTTGCCACACGTATGTAAGGGTCTGTGCACATTTTCACCTATGCATATAGAGGTCGGTGCATGTTTCTTATACAGCATAATAAGGTCAGTGCACGGTGTCTTTATTGCATATTCCAAGTCTGTGCATATTTGCATTTAGCACTGTTCAAATATTCTGTCACAAGATTATAAGGTGTTTGATAAAATGCCTTATTCTTTCTTAACAGGGTTAAGTCAACTAAATGACCCAGTTTCAAGCAGGGAGTCTCTCACTTAATGGAGTCACGTGGTTCAAGGTTCCACTTAGCCTATGATTGGGGCATGTGATCCAAGGCGGACTGTCCCAGAAAGAAGCTGACATGTGGATCCTTGTACTCGTCTGCAACAGACACTTGACGTCTCTGATAAGGCGAGAACAAGTTTTCCACACGCCCTAAGGGTGAGCCTGTGAGACCCCAGGCGGAAGCTTGAGAAACCCCTCTTCTGGGATTAAAAGAAATAGAGAGAGAGTGAAAAAAGGTCGACGACGACGAAGATGAAAAAATAGAGCACAGTAGAGCAAAGAAGATTGAGAGAGAGAGATCTGAAGGAGTCTGAGAGAGAGAAAAGAAAGAGAAGAAGAAGAAGAGAGAGATTGTGAGATCAGGAGAAGAGATTGAGAGAGAGTGAGATAGAGAGAAGAGATCGAAGATCTGTTCGACTGGCCCTTGGATCAGATCCAAGCCAGTCTTCTCCTGCGAGAGCTTCATTTCAGTTGCTTTCATTTCCAGCTTTCCGTTGCTATGTTTTCACCCTTTGCCCTTTTCATTTCTTATTTCCTTCAAGCTGTGAGTCAGCAGAGCTAAGCTGTAATGCTCAGCGGGCGAGGTGGATTCCTCAGACAGTAAGCTGTGATGCTTAGCGGTATGTACGCAAGCTGTGATGCTTCGCGGACGCAAGCTATGGTGCGCAGCGGTTCAAGCTGTTAGGCAGCAGTATGTCATACTCGATCTGAGTATGGGGTGGATGTAGGTGAAAACCGAACCACCTAAAATCTCATTTGTAGTGGTTGTTTGCAGTGTATTATCTTCTATCAAAGTTTCGAAAGATGTTTGATTAGGCTCGCTCCTTAGTCTATACAGATTACTGGTGATACTCTGTAAGTCATCTTATACGCTTAGAGTATGTTTCAGGTTATTTCTGTGCAAATCATTCAGATAATCATTTTAATTTCGTAAAAATTTTAAAGGGATTCATTCACCCCCCTCTGAATCTCTACCTTGCACCATTATCGTCCCAACATCAAGGAAGTAATTTCCAGAGTTCTACCTTGATGCAACAGAATACTACCTCGATGCATCAAGTTTAAAACTGGTTTGTGAATCACACCACGTCGAAGCACCAAGAATATGCCTCGACGCACCAAGTCAAAAGCCAACATTTGTAACCTCTGGCCAAAGGTTATATCTTCACACTGCACCGACGCTTCAGAGGAGTGCATCGACGCACCCAGCTCGGAACCAACAATTGGAAGCCAACAACGTCGAAGCATCCAAGCGCTGCATCGACGCACCAAAGGCCATGCATTTCGAAGCCAACTGCTCAAGAGTCTCTTAGCTACATTGCCTCGATGCATTAAGTATCTGCTTCGATGCAGCTTCTTTTAATTCTCAAAAACATGAGAATCAAGTAGATCACGTGCCAGTGACTTGAAGCCTTTTGGAGCGCAATCTAATACAAGTGGCTAAGTTCTAGAAGGATAAAAAGTAACATAATATTCTTTGTCACCTAGACCAATGATTTATTTCGGCTATGGATCAATTTTTCTTTTCTGGAAGGGGCGATTTCTCTGCTATATATATGAGCCAATCAAAACCAGAGAAGCACTACTGCATTCCCTACGAACTCAAGAGAGAAAAGCTACCTTCGTTGAGAAAATAGAGAGAGACAAAGAGAAAGAGAGAGAGAAGAGATTGCAGCCCAGCGGAGAGAGGATTGATCCCGAGTTTCTTAAGCTCTTGAATCAACGTTTAGAGCTACGCTTGTTTTTCTATTCAGTTGTCTTTTGTTTTTTGTTTCTGTTCTTCTCAATTTAGATCGAAATTTCTTTTGTTTCTGTTCCTTCTAAGATTTTAGAAGAAGGGAGACATAGTCTCCGGGTTGTTTCCCTCTGTGCAGATAGAGGAAGGGAGAATCATCTCTGGTGTTCCTTCTGAGAAATTAGAAGAAGGGAGGATTGGTCCTCCGGGTACTACATTGTGCAGTGGGTTCGATCTCTGCTGGAAGCAGAATCGTAGTTCAAGGGATTTGTCTTGTGGTTTCAGCCATTGTTTGCAGACTGAGTCTGCGTTTGATTTGCTTTGTGCAAGGAATCCTTACTTTACTGAGTGAGAGGTCGATGTAGATTACGGATTGCGATCGAACCACCTAAAAGTCATCTTGTCATTGTGTGGTTTGATTAGCTTGTTATTCTGCTTGTTTCACTTCAACTAATCGGTATATCAAAAGTCATAGCTGGAAAGATAGGTCAGGTCTATCTAGAAAGCTGCCCCTTGCAAGAGGAGTTCCTTGTATCAAACCTCTGCCTCGTATAGATGTTAGTCATTGCTTGCATGCTCGGTTGCTGAGTGAGTGTTCTCATTGTTGATATTCTTGTGTGCGTGTTCTAAGTTTTTCTATATCATCTGCACATAAGCTTGTTGATCATTTATCTAATTTGGCGCTTGTATTTGAATTGATTCCCCTTTTAGCACAAACTGATAGTTTAGCACTTGGATTTTAATTTGGCTGGGCTTGGGGATAGATCCATTCATCCCCCCTTCTATATCTTTCACTCTATTTCTATCAAAAAATATGGGAAAACCCGTCTCATGTGACAGGAGTACTGTCCATTAGAAGCAAGGATGGATGCGTCCATTGACGTCTTAGTCCGCACCTCAGGTGTCTCCCTCGCTCCAGGCGGAAACCTAAGACACCGTACTAGTAACCACACAACAAAGGTCTACTCGACGTCGTGCTCGTCAGCACGCGTCCGAAGTCCTTGACCATGTGTGAACACACTGACTGACTACATGTGCCAGGCCCTCTAACTGGTTTTCCTCCCGGCCCGGACTCGAGCCGCTATAGGGGAGGCCCTACGGTAACCAGCCTAGAAACCATCTCTCTCTCGGGAGTCACTCTCCACCTACTCCCTGGTGGGTATGCACACACGTGCAAAGGTAAGTTACGACTAGTGGGGGCTCACTGAGTAGCAAACGACTCTTGGAAGAACCCTACGGAATACGGACAACCTACGCACGAGCACGTCATAAATTAGCTCAAAAAATAGGTGGCACGATGCCACCGGACTCTGGGCAGTCTACTAAACCTATTAAACCCAATGGCCCTCGAGTCACAAGACTCGGGTCAAGGTCGTTGCATAGGACAGCCCTAGGCCGTCAATCTATCCTACCCCTAGGTCAAAAGCCTAGGTAAAATAATCCTCAAGGCGGCCCACGAACGCTGAGCTTAATCCCTTCCAAAGGGAAGCTATGAAACACTCCAGCCCCAAGCTGGGTAATTGCACTTGCAGTCCACAGGCCATACGCATGGTCCACACGAAAATTGCTTTCCAGAGAAGTTCACGGTGTGCGGGAATAGCCCTCGGCACTCATGCCGATATACGGTGACTCGATCAAGCATAACACGGAAGCTCGGAACACAAAGGGTCACCCGGGCCCCTAAAAACCCATGGGCATGCTAATCGAGGTAAATGGTACCTCTAGACACCCAAAAAGATGGTCACGGTATCTACGGTGTGTCCGGGACAACCACGAGGCCATAGGTCTGTCATTGGGTCTCAACCGGACCGACCGGAGCCAAAACTGGCGAGACAGGTGTAGTTCAGTCAACCTGCCCAGTTGGGTCAGTCGACCAACGCACCCTGCGTCGGTCGGTTGATCGGACCAACCCAGTCGATCGACCAACGCAGCGAGAGGCATCGATGTAGCGCACGCTGCGTCGACCCCTCCCGCTGCGGTCTGCCGGCACAGCGGGCTGCGTCGACGCAGCGCACGTTGCGTCGACCCCGGCAGCAGCGGTTGGTCGACTGGCCAGCAGTGGTTGGTCGACCAAAATCCGTAGAGCACCCCCATTCGCAGCTGGCCGTTCGGTCGGCCGACCTCAACCAGTCGGTCGACCGAATACGGCGACCACACCGTCGGAACCCACTCCCGGGGCTCAGTTTCCGCGCCCACTCGATCCCAATCGAGTGGGAAAACAACGGGGATCATTCCCCAAAACCCAAAAATGTAGGGAAGAAAGCAGGAAAATGGCGTTCGATCTGACGAAATCGGCACATGCCCTAAAAACATGATTTTGAATCTCCGGCGAGAAATAAACCCTCTCGGCTCACCACGGCCTACCAAAATCTCCGGAAAGGAAGTACATGTCAGGTGCACAGTTGGATCTAGAGGGGGGTGACTAGATCCAACTAGTAATTTGAGCCCAATTAAGTGATTTATACCAATTAACAATAAGACTGCCAGAAGGATAGAAGATCAGACCTGATCACACTAATGCAATCCTGTAACACAGATGGCTACTGTCTACAATAATAGATAATGAACTAAAAACTAAAACTAAAAATAGAAGATAGAAATAGAAATACTCAGACTAGCTGCAGCTCAAAAAAAACAAAAAACTAAATTGAGCTGACAGGTTCCCACAGACCATGAGATGAACACTATGTAGATATAACAAATAACAAGCTAAACTACTTAAAATGATAATAGTAGAATGATGAAGTCTGCACTACATACAGCCCACAACTAACCTGTGAAGCGAGGTAGAAGATAGGGAATAACCACACAAATCAAACCACTAGACAATCGTGATGTGACACGAACTGGGACCTAAGTGGCAAGCAAACGCAACGACTAGGCAATGTCACACAAGCGGACTCACTCGCGTTTGGCACACTCGGGTCCGTAGGTGGACCGGCAATGGGGTGAGGGTCCGAGGTTGGACCGGTGGTTTCCAAGGATATGACTGACTTGGGGAGGACCCCTAGGGGCCAGGGTTGCCCAAATTCACGGGCGGTCAGCACGCCGAAGGCATGGGTTGAAGGGTCACTCTCACAACTCACCCGCGGCGACCACTCAAACATAAGCAAGTTTGGAACGGGCGCTCACTCACCGTTCGACAGAGTTAAGAAGTAATACTAATTAAGAAAGATCTACCAACAAAGGGAGGGGTCCAGAAGCTCACCTGATCAGCGTGAAGATGCCGATCCCGGCCGGAGACGATGGCGAGCGGGGAGGCGTGGGTATGCACCCGAACGCCGCGCCGGTGAAGCTTCAACATGCTCAAACGTTTACAAAACTACACCCCATGCAAGGGGGGGGATCGTGGGGAAGGGAAGATAGTGATTACATCCAAACACTACCTCCACATAGGGAGGGGCCTTCAGCCGGCCAAGCGGGGAGGGGAATTCGAGCTAGAAGTGATAAAAGGAAGCCGATGCCGAATATGTCCACGTTCTGGAATCAGGGACCAGCAGTTGAAGACGGCACCACTGTGACCTCTCCTGATTTTTTCTGATGACGGCACCAGTGGGGAATTTTTCGTAACTGGAATTGGAAAACGTCTGAATTTTTCTGATTTCATCTGGCACCAACGCTGGTCTGGGTGGAGGCTCGAACAGGGTGGTAGCTTCTTGGAACTGGCTGCTTCAGGTTTCCAACAGCAGGAAGAAGAGGATGCCACGACCGCTCCCGAACTCAGAATCAGGTGCCGCCAGAGCTGTTGGAACCGTTGATGACTCCTCTTCGAAGAAAAACTGGCGGGGAAGCCAAACGTTGTCAGAGAGGACCAGTGGGCTCTGAACTCTGATGAGAGGTCGGTGCAGACTGTGGGGAAGCAGAACCGCGCACCCAGGGGAGAAAATTGATAACTCCTGGTTCGGATGCCAAATTGAGCTCTGCTTTTTGGAGGTGAAGGAAGACTCAGAATAGAAGACTTTTCATGAAGAGATATTGCTCATCTTCCAAGTAGGATGGCCGCTGTAGATCTTCCACTCGGGTTCTGGTCCTCTGCCTGAGAAGTCTTACGCAGTCATGGTAGATCGCCTCCTCCGAACAGCTCCGATCTTGGAAGTCGGCGGGACCACCACCGTTGGAAAGCTGACTGGGAGACGCTTCCAAAAATATATGGTATGCCCTCTGAAGCTTCCAGGTGAAGACGAGGCAGCCTCTGCAACTGGGCACTCCTCTGCTGCCTGTGGACTGAAAACTATAGGTTGAAGATGGTGGGGGAAATGGGGTATATGGGAGGGGAAGTGGGGGTGGATGAGTGTGGGGAGAGCCCTGGCTGTGAGGGGGTCTAGTAAGGGGTGTTCCAAGGTGTGGATGGGGGAGAATGAGGTCTGGAAGGTGGTGTTTGCAGTGGGTGAGAGGGGAGCTACGAATTTGGGATGGGTGGGGGAGAGAGAAGGAGAGATCTCTCTCCAAAATTTGAAAATGGACCAATGTGGTTAATGGGGCTTTGGGGATGGGAAGGGTTGTGTTGGGAAAAGGAAGGGGTACCTGGGGAGTGGGGAATTCTCCCTTGGGAGATGAGAGGGTGCTTAGGGAAGGGAGTTGAGTTGGTGGTGGTTGGGTGGTGGAGTTGGGATTAGGGGGGAGGTCTCTTGGAACTAGGGTGGAGTAATGAGGGTAGGGTAGTTGGGAGGATGAGTAATGAGGGGGAGAGAGAGAGAATTGATGATGTGGAGGAGAGAGAGGGAGGAGAGGAGAGAGAAAGTGGCGCCCTCCTCCTTGAAGAGAGAGAGAGAAGAGAGAGAAGTGAGATAGAGAGAGAAGGGGAATCCACCCCAATAGAGAGAGAGAGAGAGAGGTTTGGAGAATTCACTCCAATATGACACTAGAACTCACTTGATTTAAATTGATCATAAAAGGGTTGTTACAAATGAGAGAGGGGAGGGACTATTTATAGACTCCATACTTTTCCTAAGACCAAAATAGCCCTGACAAACAAGTAAATGACCAAAGTAGTCCAAGGGAAGGGCGCCCTTGGGCCTAGCCCATTAGTTGGGCCCATTAGCCTATGAAACCAACCATATGACAACTAACATAAGAAAATGACTCACTAACCTAGGTACATGACTCAAATAAAGGGAAAATTACAATGACATGGCTCAAATAAAGTATGAAAATTACATGACTCGACTCAGAAAAATATGACGGACACAATGGAGCTATGCTGGCGAGCAATCAAAGCTGTGGAAAAATGTGAAGGGCGAGAGATGCCCCCATCATACCCCCGGGGTGCGAAGAACTCGACTCCGTCGAGTATGGGTCCGCCAGGGGAGAGGTCCTCTAATGCAGCTCCGGGCGAGCCACAACCTCCAAACTCAACCTCGCATCCTTAGCCGGGGGACGACTCTTCATCCTCTCAAGGTGGCTCGGGCACACCCTCTTGCTGGCGATGGTACCCTGCTTGCCTAGTATTATCTCCGTGTGCACACGTCGGACTCTCAAGCTGATATGTGGAGGTTCTCCGAGGGTGTCACTTACAAAGGTGGGGGTAGGCTCAAGGTTCTCACTGGGATCCACCGCGGTGCCCTTAAAGAGTGCTAGATCCGCCACGTGAAAAGTAGGGTATATCCAAAAATCCCATCGGTAGATCCAACCCATAAGCCAGGGTGTCAAAGTCACTCGGAACATGGAAGGTCCAAGTCCTCGTGCCCTCGGTTTGGAGATAGCCCTAGGGTAGAGCCACTCCAATGTCACCATTACCAAGTTACCTTCTTGGAATCCCAAGTGACGCTTACGAGCTATTGCCCGCTCAATATGAACCTCACCGTTCGTTGCAAAATGCTTGCTTGGATACACATGCCATGCACTACGGGGTGGTGGGTGTGTGGAAATGTGTGTGGATAAAGGTGGACCAGGACATCCATAGATGGACCTATCATGCCATGATGCCATATGAACCTTGATGGGCCTTGGTGGGCCGGGGCAACCAAATGTGGCCCTATCATGCATGGACTTCCTAACAAAGGTTGGAGGGCCGGGGCATCTGTAGGTGATCCAGTCATGCATGGGGGTGACAAATGCCGGGGGACCCGGACATCCAAGAATGCTCTTATCATGCTTAAGGCTCATGATGAATGAAGGTGGACCATTACATCCGAATATGGACCACTCATGCTTCCTACTTGACATGTGGGTGATATGGATGAATGGACCCAACTTATGAATCATGTCAAGTGGTTTTGTATGAGACTTATGCATTCTTATGCCAAAGATGTCTCCTATGTGTGGGCTTTTGGACTTCCATTGGAATGGATCATAGGGATCATAAAATGAGTTACCAAGGGGGAGGAGCTCTATGTCCTCAAGGTCCTCAAAAGGTGCTAAGTCATCCCTCTTCATGATAACTGGGCCAATGTTCTTGGTGAGTGGGTCGGCCTTGAGGGGAGAGCTTGGCTTTCTACCCAATATAAGAAGCTCCAAATTGAGGAGAAGGTTGGGCTCATCGGTGGGTGAGGGTAGGAAAGGGTGGGTGGTGGATAAGGTGGTTGGGTCACATAGGGGTCTAGGCTCCCATAGGAAGGGATCAAAGGGGTAGTGGAAAGGTCTTCCTAGAGGGTGGCACTCTATGTCTTCAAGGTACCCAAACGGTGAGTCATCATCCTCCAAGATAATTGGGCCAAGGTCTCTAGTGGGTTGGCCAATTAAAGCAATTGGAATCTTGATGGGTGGGAAGTGGGCCAAGATTGGTTTCTCATCCTTGGGGAGAAAGAGGAGGATTTCACTCGTATAATGGCCACTAGTGTAGATGGAGGTGATGGAACCGGTGACGGGGTAAGCTAGGAAGGGTCCACTAGAGTAGATGGGGCTAGACTCCAATGGTCCTATGGCTAGCATATTGGTCAGGTAGACTTGCCATTGTAAACAGTCCACTAGGTCTCCTAAGCCTTCCACAAAGTAGGAGGTTTGAAGTGTGACATGGGAAGATCGGGGGGGCACAATTTGGACTTGATATACCAAGGGTGAGAGGTAAGGTGGTGAGCTAGGAATGGTAGGGCCTTGCTTAAGCCATTGGAGTATGGACTCATTCATGTTTAGGGTGTGCGGCTCATGAGGACCCGAACTAGGAGAGGTGGGTGGAAGTGGGGGGTCTAGGATGTTCTCTATGGTGGGAGGTGAATCCGGATTGGCATCCATCTCCACTTGGGTATGTGTGTGGGCCACAACTTCCAAGGATAATGGGATAGGATAGTCTATGGTGGGTGGAGTGATAATGGTCAGTGCATGGTACTCTCGGGGTGGTGAACATGGGTGGACTTGGGTTGGGCTTGGTCGGGGAAGTTCTTGGGTGGGAGTTGGGTTCGGGGGTGAAAGATCAGTTGGTTGAAGAGGTTTGGGTTGGGGTGCGTAGATCTTTCTAAGATCGGCCCTCATTTCATCCCAAGATTCAATGGGTGCTTCCCCTTTGGCGTCTCTCAAACCTACAATGTTCTCCCATTCTTTCCTAGCTTGGCGCCAGAGCAAACTCTTGGCATAGTTGACTTGGACAAGCCCTGATAGGGTAAACCTCCCAAAGTGTTGGTCTATGGACTTCTCCCATTCTAGATATATGCTAGGGCGGGATCCATCAAACACAAAGGCTTCTAATGGGCCTAAGAGTGGCGAATATGCCAAGTATGAGGTAGTCATGATAGTGGACAAGGGTGATGCATGCAATGGCCCTAGGACAAGACTTAGTAGAGACAAGTCTAGAACTTGCTCTGATACCAATTTGATGTGACACGAACTGCGACTTAAGTGGCAAGCAAACGCAACGACTAGGCAATGTCACACAAGCGGACTCACTCGCGTTTGGCACACTCGGGTCCGTAGGTGGACCGGCAATGGGGTGAGGGTCCGAGGTTGGACTGGTGGTTTCCAAGGATATGACTGACTTGGGGAGGACCCCTAGGGGCCAGGGTTGCCCAAATTCACGGGCGGTCAGCACGCCGAAGGCATGGGTTGAAGGGTCACTCTCACAACTCACCCGCGGCGACCACTCAAACATAAGCAAGTTTGGAACGGGCGCTCACTCACCGTCCGATGGAGTTAAGAAGCAATACTAATTAAGCAAGATCTACCAACAAAGGGAGGGGTCCAGAAGCTCACCTGATCAGCGTGAAGATGCCGATCCCGGCCGGAGACGATGGCGAGCGGGGAGGCGTGGGTATGCACCCGAACGCCGCGCCGGTGAAGCTTCAACCTGCTCAAAGGTTTACAAAACTACACCCCATGCAAGGGGAGGGGTCATGGGGAAGGGAAGAAGTGATTACATCAAAACACTACCTCCACACAGGGAGGGGCCTTCAGTCGGCCAAGCGGGGAGGGAATTCGAGCTAGAAGTGATAAAAAGAAGCCGATGCCGAATATGTCCACGTTCTGGAATCAGGGACCAGCAGTTGAAGACGGCACCTCTGTGACCCCTCCTGATTTTTTCTGATGACGGGACTAGTGGGGAATTCTTCTTAACTGGAACGGGAAAACGTTTGAATTTTTCCAATTTCTTCTGGCACCAACGCTGGTTTGGGTGGAGGCTCGAATAGGGTGGTAGCTTCTCCGAACTAGCTGCTTCAGGTTTCCAACAGCAGGAAGAAGAGGATGCCACGACCACTCACAAACTCAGAATCAGGTGCCGCCAGAACCGTTGGAACCGTTGATGAGTCCTCTTCGTAGAAAAACTAGCGGGGAAGCCAAACGTTGTCGGAGAAGACCAGTGGACTCTGAACTCTGATGAGAGGTCGGTGCAGACTGTGGGGAAGCGGAACCGCACACCTGAGGGAGAAAATTGATAACTCCGAGTTCCGAATGCCAAATTGAGCACTGCTTTTTGGAGGTGAAAGAAGACTCAGAATAGAAGACTTTTCATTAAGAACTCTTGCTCATATTCCAAGTAGGATGGCCTCTGTAGACCTTCCACTCGGGTTTTGGTCCTCTGCCTGAGAAGTCTTGCGCAGTCGTGGTAGATCACCTCCTCCGAACAGCTCCGATCTTGGAAGTCGGCGGGACCACCACCGTAGGAAATCAGACTGGGAGACGCTTCCAACGATATATGGTATGCCTCTGAAGCTTCTAGGTGAAGATGAGGTAGCCTCTGCAACTGGGCACTCCTCTGCTGCCTGTGGACTGAAAACTATAGGTTGAAGATGGTGGGGGGAAATGGGGTATATGGGAGGGGAAGTGGGGGTGGATGAGTGTGGGGAGAGCTCTGGCTGTGAGGGGGTCTAGTAGGGGGTGTTCCAAGGTGTGGATGGGGGAGAATGGGGTCTGGAAGGTGGTGTTTGCAGTGGGTGAGAGGGGAGCTGCGAATTTGGGATGGGTGGGGGAGAGAGAAGGAGAGATCTCTCTCCAAAATTTGAAAATGGACCAATGTGGTTAATGGGGCTTTGGAGATGGGAAGGGTTGTGTTGGGAAAGAGAAGGGGTGCTTGGGGAGTGGGGAATTCTCCCTTGGGACATGAGAGGGTGCTTAGGGAAGGGAGTTGAGTTGGTGGTGGTTGGGTGGTGGAGTTGGGATTGGGGGGGAGGTCTCTTGGAACTAGTGTGGAGTAATGAGTGTGGGGTAGTTAGGAGGATGAGTAATGAGGGGGAGAGAGAGAGAATTGATGATGTGGAGGAGAGAGAGGGAGGAGAGGAGAGAGAAAGTGGCGCCCTCTTCCTTGAAGAGAGAGAGAGAAGAGAGAGAAGTGAGATAGAGAGAGAAGGGGAATCCACCACAATAGAGAGAGAGAGAGAGGTTTGGAGAATCCACTCCAATATGACACTAGAACTCACTTGATTTAAATTGATCATAAAAGGGTTGTTACAAATGAGAGAGGGGAGGGACTATTTATAGACTCCATACTTTTCCTAAGACCAAAATAGCCCTGACAAATAAGTAAATGACCAAAGCAGTCCAAGGGAGGGGCACCCCTGGGCCTAGCCCACTAGTTGGGCCCATTAGCATATCAAACCAACCATATGACAACTAACATAAGAAAATGACTCACTAACCTAGGTACATGACTCAAATAAAGGGAAAACTACAATGACATGACTCAAATAAAGAATGAAAATTACATGACTCGACTCAGAAAAATATGACAGACACAATGGAGCTATGCTGGCGAGCAATCGAAGCTGTGGAAAAATGTGAAGGGCGAGAGATGCCCCCATCAAATCAATTTTAAGGTGGTTCGGTGATGGGGGCATCTCTCGTCCTTCCCATTTTTCCACAGCTCCGATTGTTCAACGGCATGGTTCCATTGTGTCCGTCACATTTTTCTGAGTCGAGTCATGTAATTTTCTTATTGAGTCATATTATGTAATTTTCCATTTATTTGAGTCATTTACCTAGGTTAAGTGTCATTAGGGTGATTAAGTTGCATATTGGGCCCAATTCTGTGGGCTAGGCCAAGGGTGCCCGTACCCCCTTGGTTATTTGTCATTGTGTCAAGAGTTAGGGGCTTTTTGTAAAATGTGAGTTGCCTATATATAGGACCCCGATCTCCCCTTTTGAAGTTAATCAATGAATGAATGAAAATTTGAATTCTCTAGTGTCAAACTTAAATCTTTTTCTTTTGGTGAGAAGGCAATTGAGTGGGTGAGAAGCCCCTGGGTCTCTCTCTACCCCTTTCTCTAGAAAACCATTTCTTCTCTCCTCCACTTTCTCTCTCTAAAACCTACTCCCCTTTCTCTCTCCTCCCCTCCCAACCACCTTTCTCTCTCCTCCCCCCCTCCATTAATTAAGGTCATTCCAACTACCCCAACCCTCATTACTCCACCCCTAGTCCCAAGAGACCCTCCACCAATCCATACTCCACCACCCAACCAGCAACTACCCAATCCCCTTCCCTAAGCACCCTATCATCTCCCAAGGGAGACTTCTACACTCCCTAAGCACCCCTTCCCTTCCCCAATATAACCCTTCCCATCCCCAAAGCCCCCATTAATCACGCCTTTAGTCCACTTTCAATCTTTGGAGATAGATCTCTCCTTCCCTCTCACCCACCATCCCAAATTCGCAGGTCCTCTCTCACCCACTCTAAACACCCCATTCCAACCCCCATTCCCCCCTTCCCACACCTTGGAACACCCCCTCCCAGACCCCCTCACAGCTAGAGGTTGACCCCATACACATCCACCTCATTTCCCCTCCCATATACCCCATTTCCCCCCATCATCTTCAACCTGCAGTTCTTAGTTCGGAGGAAGCAGAGAAGCAGCAGCTTGCAGAGACAACCCCGACCACATCCCAGCGAATCTGAAGGCCCAAGAGATAACATTGGAAGCGTCTCTCTGTCTGCTTCGCAACGGCAGTAGTCTCATCATGTTCTGAGCTTGGGCCATCCTGAGCAGTCGATCTCCTCCCTGAAGAGAAACCTGAAGCTGATTCCTGAAGCTACCACGACCACTCTCTGGAAGATCTGGAGGCAAGGCTTGGCCGAGTGCCCCGTCAACAAGTCTACTTCCCTAATCAGGAAGTGGAGCTCTGTTTTGGGCCCGGAATCAAGAGTTCTCATTTTCTTCCTCTGGGTGTGCGGTTCTGCTTCCTATCAGTCTGCTCTGACCCACCCTCATTGTTCGAGTTCTACTGGTCTACTATGACAACATTTGGCATCCCCGTTGGTCTCGTTTCGAAGAGGACTCATCCATGGTTCAGACGACTCTGGTGGCGCCTGATTCTGAGCTCTGGAGTGCTCGTGGAAACCTCCTCTTCCTACTGTTGTGAACCTGAAGCAGTCAGAACTGAAGACCTGCCTCCCTGTTCGAGCCTCTGCACCGACCAGCACCGGTGGCCAGAGAAATCATAAAAATTCTGACATCATCCTGATCCAGCTACGAAGAATTCCCAATTGGTCTCATCATCAACAAAATTCTGGAGCGGCCGCAGCGTTAATATATCCAACTGTCTGTCCTGAAGCGCAGGAAGCGGATAGAATCGGCATCGGCTTCCTTTTAGCTTCTTGTTCGGTTTCACCCCTCCCCGCTTGGCCGGCTGAAGGCCCCTCCCTGTGTGGAGGTAGTGTTTGGGTGTATTCATTAACTTCCCTTCCCAAAGATCTCCCCCCCCCCCTTGCATGGGGCGTAGTGCATGTAATCTGAAATTTCAGGTTGAAGCTTCTCCGGCGCGGCGTGCGGGTAAGTCCACGCTTCCTCGCTCGCCCTCGTCTCCGGCCGGGATCAATGTCCTCACATCGATCAGGTGAGCCACTGAACACTTCTCTTTGCTGGATTCCCTTACTTAATTTGTATTGTTTCTTAGTGCCGTCGGTGGTAAGAGAGTGCCCGATCTTAAATTATCATCGAATTGAGCAACCACCGCGGAGTGAGTTGAGAGAGCGACCCTACAACCCACGCCCTTGGCGTGCTGGCCGCCTATGAGAGTGGGCATCCTAGGACCCTTGGGGGTTCAATCCAATGCTAGCCAAGCTCTGGAGAAGCGAGGTCCCATCCCGAACCCTCACCACCATCACCGGGTTGCCTACGGGCACAAGAGTGCGCTTAGCGGGTGAGTCCGCTCGTGTAAAGTCACCGGTCCGTGCATTGGTTGCTTGCTAGGTCCAAGGGGCATTTGATCTTGTGACTATCACCCCAAGGTGGTGTCACATCAAATTGGTATCAGAGCAAGTTTTAGACTTGTCTCTACTAAGTCTAGTCCTAGGCCGCACTTGCATTTAGAGTCACCCGGTGCATCAATCGTGCCCTCTAGCATGGCTACCTCTCTTTGGTCACATTCATCCCACTCGGCCCTACACAAGGGTCCAATCAACCCTCAATTTGACATAATCTCTTTTGAGGATCTCCTCTTCAATGGATCATGCTCTAGTGTCTACCTAAAGGGGGAGGTTACTATGGAAAAAGACTATGAGAGGACTATGGTTTATGGACCCGCAAGAGTCCGTGTTGCCAAGGGACGATTTCGGGGTCAAGCCAAGAGGAAGTGGGAACACATAGAGGGATTAAGAAGGGTTAGGAGGCAAGAGCCCATTTCTTCATGGGATGATATGAAGGAGGAACTTAGGAAGATCTACATCCCCAAATATTCCCACCCCTCCTACTCAAACATCCCTAGCCCGAGGAACACTATCACTCCTCCATCCCCACCCGGCCAACTTGAGACCACCTTTAGGCCTCCTCCTCCACCACTCCCAACAAATTCCCTCTCAACCATCACCACTAAACTTCGCCACGAAATCCTATCCCTTAAGACCCAACTAATCCAAGCATCCACCTCCCCACGTAACCCCATGAGGATCCCCACACCCCAACCAAAACCCCCTTCCACAAACCTCACTATCCAAACCCAATTGGCCCCCACTTCCACCCCTCCACAACCGACCGATCCCAAGAGGAAGAGACCCCTAACTGACCCGGTTTCCCCAATAAGGACCACCACTCACCCCATTCTCACCATTCAAAACCATATGGACCCCGTGTCCACCCCTCCACCTAGGCCCACGATGGCAACTATTCCCCAACCCACAATTCCCCACAAAACCCATACTCCACAAGCCCCCTTAGTCCCCACAACTACCCCTCCATCTTCCCCTATAAGGGACACTCCCCCCAAGACCGACCAACCCAAGCCATCCAAACCTACCCATCTCCCACTCCCTCCCCCAAAACTCCCATGTCCTAGTCCCCCGCTACTTCCCCTCCCTATCCCAAACCAAGTTTCCCTTTACCTTCCACCCCGGGTGCGCCATGCACCAACCCTCATCACCATACCACCAAAAGACCCTCTCACCTCCTTAGAGGAGGAACCCATACCCGATCCCATAGTGGTGAACACTCCGGACCCTATCCCTACCACGGAGACCACCCATGACCAAGTAGAAGAAGAAACATCACATGGTGACCTTCACCTTACACCATCCTCTCTAGTTAGGGCCAAACTCATCTTAGGGGAACCCCTTATTAGTTGGCTAAAGAAGAGCCCAATAAGAGAGATCACAGTCCACGATTTCCTCCCATTAAGCAAAATCTTCCCATAGTGCCCTTCTTCCCCTATCATACCACCATACAATCATCTTACCAAGTGGAAACCTTAGGGGACCTTCTCAAGGCCTTAGCATTGCAATTAGAGTTGACCAGCATGTTGACCCCAATGGTCGAACAACCTAGGAGCCTTAACCTCCTACACCTATGCATCGGGTCGATCACCTCTGTATACACCATTGGTTGCTACACTAGTGACCTCCTACTATTCCTCCCCACCTCCGATGAGCCTGACCTTCTCCTCAATTTGGAGTTTATTATATCAGGTAGAAAGTCAAAACCTCCCTTCATAGCCGATCCACCCACCAAGAACTTTGGACCAATTGTTTCATTAAAGGAGGATGGCCCACCACCATTTGAGGACCTTGAGGACATGGAGCTCTCCCCCCTTCGTAACCCATTTTATGACCCCTATGATCCATTCCAATGGGAGTCAAGGAACCCGTGTGACCCAACCACCTTATCCACCACCCACCTTTCCCTACCCCAACCCACCGTGTTTGACCCAATCCACCCGATCCTAGACCCGGGTTACACCATGGGAGCCATGACTATGGACAATATACACCTAGGGATCAAAGAAGTGCCCCACTTCATGATATCCACCTTCCTAGACCCCTTTGACCCATTCCAATGGAAGTCCAAAAGCCCACACATAGGAGACATCTTTGGCACAAGAATGCAGAAGTCTTGGCATACAAAACCACTTGACATGATTCATAAGTTGGGTACATTCATTCATATCACCCACATGTCAAGTAGGAAACATGAGTGGTCCATATTCGGATGTAATGGTCCACCTTCATTCATCATTGGTCTTAAGCATGTCAAAAACATCTACGGATATCAGGGTTCCCCAATATTTACCACCACTATGCATGATAGATTCACCTACGGGTGCCCCGGCCCTCCTAGGTCCATCAAGGTTTACATAGCCGCATTACATGATAGGTCCACTTATGGTTGCCCCGGTCCCCCTTTGCATACCACACACTTCCCACCCACACCGCACCGTAGCTCATGGCATACTCATTCAAGCAAGCATCTAGCAACGGGCGGTAAGGTTCATAATGAATGTGCAAAAACTCATGAGTGCCACTTTGGATTCCCAGTAGACAACCTTACGATGGTGGCTTTGGAATGGCTCTACCTTAGGGTCACCTCCAAATCGAGAGCACGAGGACTTGGACCTTCCATGTTCCGAGTGGCTTTGGCAACCTGGCTTACGGGTTGGATTTATCGATGAGATTTTGGGATAAACCCCACTTTTCACATGGCGGATCTAGCACCCTCTAAGGGCACTGCGGTGGATCCCAGTGAGCACCTTGACCCTACACCCACCTTTGTGAGTGACACCCTCGGAGAGCCTCCTCATATCAACTTGAGAGTCTGACGTGTGCACACGGAGGCAATACTAAGCAAGCAGGGTACCATCGCCAGCAAGAGGGTGTGCCTGAGCCACCTTGAGAGGATGAAGAGCAGTTCACCGGCTAAGGACGCGAGGTTGAGTTTGGAGGTTGTGGCTCGCCCGGAGCTCCATTGGAGGACCTCTTCCCCAACGGACCCATACTCGACGGAGTCGAGTTCTTCGCACCCCGAGGGTATGATGGGGGCATCTCTCGTCCTTCCCATTTTTCTACAGCTCCGATTGTTCAACAGCATGGTTCCATTGTGTCTGTCACATTTTTCTGAGTCAAGTCATGTAATTTTCTTATTGAGTCATATTATGTAATTTTCTTTTTATTTGAGTCATTTACCTAGGTTAAGTGTCATTAGGGTGATTAAGTTGCATATTGGGCCCAATTCTGTGGGCTAGGCCCAA
Organism: Amorphophallus konjac; assembly: GCA_022559845.1. Lineage (NCBI taxonomy): Eukaryota > Viridiplantae > Streptophyta > Magnoliopsida > Alismatales > Araceae > Amorphophallus > Amorphophallus konjac. Next base: position 84,161,509 of record CM040125.1, read on the forward strand.
GGGTGCCCCTACCCCCTTGGTTATTTGTCATTGTGTCAAGAGTTAGCGACTTTTTATAAAATGTGGGTTGCCTATATATAGGACCCCCATCTCCCCATTTGAAGTTAATCAATGAATGAATGAAAATTTGAATTCTCTAGTGTCCAACTTAAATCTTCTTCTTTTGGTGAGAAGCCAATTGAGTGGGTGAGAAGCCCCTACCCCCCTCTCGCTCTACCCCTCTCTCTAGAAAGTCATTTTCTCTCTCCTCAACTTTCTCCCTCCACCCCTCCCAACCACCTTTCTCTCCCCTCCCCCCCTCCATTAAGGTCATTCCAACTACCCCAACCCTCATTACTCCACCCCTAGTCCCAAGAGACCCTCCACCAATCCATACTCCACCACCCAACCACCAACTACCCAATCCCCTTCCCTAAGCACCCTCTCATCTCCCAAGGGAGACTTCTCCACTCCCTAAGCACCCGTTCCCTTCCCCAATACAACCCTTCCCATTCCCAAAGCCCCCATTAATCACCCCTTTAGTCCACTTTCAAACTTTGGAGATAGATCTCTCCTTCCCTCTCACCCACCATCCCAAATTTGCAGCTCCTCTCTCACCCACTCTAAACACCCCATTCCAACCCCCATTCCCCCCTTCCCACACCTTGGAACACGCCCTCCTAGACCCCCTCACAGCTAGAGGTTGCCCCCAAACACATCCATCTCATTTCCCCTCCCATATACCCTATTTCCCCCCATCATCTTCAACCTGCAGTTCTTAGTTAGGAGGAAGCAGAGAAGCAGCAGATTGCAGAGACAACCCCGACCACATCCCAGTGAATCTGAAGGCCCAAGAGATACCGTTGGAAGCGTCTCTCTATCTGCTTCGCAACGACAGTAGTCTCATCATGTTCTGAGCTTGGGGCCGTCCTGAGCAGTCGATCTTCTCCAACTGCGCATCTCCTCCCTGAAGAGCAACCTAAAGCTGATTCCTGAAGCTACCACGACCACTCTCTAGAAGATCTAGAGGTGAGGCTTGGCCAGGAGCTTTGTCAATAAGTCTACTTCCCTAATCAGGAAGCAGAGCTCTGTTTTGGGCCTGGAATCAAGAGTTCTCATTTTCTTCCTCCGGGTGTGCGGTTTTGCTTCCTATCAGTCTGCTCCGACCCCCCCTCATTGTTCAAGTTCTACCGGTCTACTCCTACAACATTTGGCATTCTCGTTGGTCTCGTTTCGAAGATGACTCATCAACGGTTCTGACGACTCCAGCAGTACCTGATTCTGAGCTTTGCAGTGCTCGTGGTAACCTCCTCTTCCTGCTGTTGCGAACCTGAAGCAGTCAAAACTGAAGACCTGCCTCCCTGTTCGAGCCTCTGCCCCGACCAGCACTGGTGACCAAAGAAATCAGAAAAATTCTGACATCATCCTGATCCAGCTATGAAGAATTCCCAACTAGTCTCGTCATCAACAAAATTCTGGAGCGGCCGCAGCGTTAAGATGTCCAACTGTCTGTCCTGAAGTGTAGGAAGCTGACAGAATCGGCATCGGCTTCCTTTTAGCTTCTTGTTCGGTTTCACCCCTTCCCGCTTGGCCGGCTGAAGGCCCCTCCCTGTGTGCAGGTTGTGTTTGGGTGTATTCATTAGCTTCCCTTCCCCAAGATCTCCCCCCCCCCCTTGCATGGGGCGTAGTGCATGTAATCTAAAATTTCAGGTTGAAGTTTCTCCGGCGCGGCGTGCGGGTAAGCCCACGCTTCCTCGCTCGCCCTCATCTCCGGCCGGGATCGGTGTCCTCACACCGATCAGATGAGCCACTGAACACTTCTCTTTGCTGGATTCCCTTGCTTAATTAGTATTGTTTCTTAGTGCCGTCGGCGGTAAGAGAGTGCTCGATCTCAAATTATCATTGAATTGAGCAACCACCGCGGAGTGAGTTGAGAGAGCGACCCCACAACCCATGCCCTTGGCGTGTTGGCCTCCTATGAGAGTGGGCATCCCAGGACCCTTGGGGGTTCAATCCAAAGCTAGCCAAGCTCCGGAGAAGCGAGGTCCCATCCCGAACCCTCACCACCATCACCGGGTTGCGTACGGGCACAAGAGTGCGCTTAGCGGGTGAGTCCGCTCATGTAAAGTCACCGGTCTGTGCGTTGGTTGCTTGCTAGGTCCAAGTGGCATTTGATCTTGTGACTATCACCCCAAGGTGGTGTCACATCATTCGGTCTGCTACTCACAGACCTACATCCATCCCTTACTCAAATGAGTAAGGCTTCTCTTGCAAACGCAAGAACGCAGACACAGTCTGCAACAACTGTTGATACCACAGCTTAAACCCAGAGGAACACACTCCTCCCTTCTTCTAAAAACTTAGAAGGTACCTCGGAGGTACAATCCTCCCTTCCTCTAAAGCCATAGAGAGAAACGTGAACAACCCCATGCTGCTCACAAACCCTGAGGATCCAGTCCTCCCTTCCTCCGAAATCTTAGAGGGAACCCAGAGGAACAATCCTCCACATTCTGGTTGACCAGAACACCCCACACACAGTGATGTACTGTGTACAAACACCTTGTGTGCATCGAGCACAACAAGGCAGGACACAAAACAGGAAATGAAAAAGAAACAATAAGGAAAATAAACAAAAGCTAAACTACAATAGTACAATAGAAAATTCTGAATGATGAAGAAGAGATGTAGCTTCCTATGGAAGCACTTTGACTGAATTTCGGGACCCTACATTGCTTTACTTCAGATCTCTCTCTTCCTTTCTATTTTTCATATGAACTGGGCAGCTCTCACTCGAAATCTCCTTCTGCTTCTCTCTTACTCTCTTTTTCCTCTCTTCTCTTCTCTTCTTCCGGCTGGAACGAGCTAACGAATTTCCCTTGTGTAGACACGCTAAAATTGACATTATTTTGAGTATATTTCATATTGCCGTGCAGTGCCCCATTTGACCCTCAAATTAGCTTGTTTGAGTGGTTTTTCCCATTTTTTTAGAATTTTTCATATTTTTCCCCATTTTTCTCCTTTTCTCCTTTTTTTCTGGATTTTATGGGTATTTATCTCAATTTTTGAAATTCACGACCTGGGTAAGGGCGTGTTTTTAACAAAACACGACTTGATCTGAGGGCGTCAATTCTTTGGTCTGACCGACTTCCCCGTTTTCAAGACTTGAAATTAACGCCCTTCCCAGGGGCGTGTTTTTGAAAGTGGCTTTGCCTGAGGCGTGTTTTACATTTTTCAAATATGGGGAGTTTTTATTTCTAAAATTGGTTTTGAAAGAAACGCCCTTGTGCAGGGCGTGTTTTTAAGAAACGCCCTCTGGGCAGGTCATCAATTCAACAATTGACGCCCTGAACCAGGTCGTGTTTCACTTTTGTGCTTCGAACGAACGCAGCCTTTCCCAGAGAGACTCCTGCTTCGTTTGGGCTCTTGCCCAGCTTAATCTTCCCCTATTTTGGGCTCTTGCCCGTTCTTATCTCTTCCTCCTTTGGACTCTTCCCTCCTTATCTCCTTTTCTATCTTATTAATAGAGCTTCTGAGCTCTGTTGATCGGTTGGATTCCGGAGGCTCCTTCCCCCGTTGTTTTTGTTTTCTTCTTTTCTTCTTCCCTCCTCGGTTCTTCTTCTGTTTTCTTTTTTTCTTTTTCTTTTCTTCACAGGACGCTGCTGCATTGGCGAAGGAGGGGGGCTCTTCACGTTAACTCCTTCATCCTTTGGAAGACTCCCTCCCAAACGATCAATCTAAGCCAACGCACAGGCTCATCTTCTTATATTTATTCTTTTTGCTTTCATTGTTATCATCGGTTCATATGCATGCACGCATGTTCATGTGTTTATATGCTCTTTCAACTCCACCGCGTTGAGTCTTTCCAACAGTGCAACACTTGCACATATCTCCCTTTAGTATTTGCATCTTCATACATTCATATCATTCATCTCCCACACCCTCTTTGCATAGGGGTTTAAGGGCTAACCACCCTTAAGGTGTGTTCTTCACCATATTTTCATGCTCATGTTTTTATTTAGGATTTGATGCTACACTCACCATGTTCTAATTCCTATCTTTATTGGGTGTTTGTCTTTTCTTGCAAGGGTAATTAATTGAAGAACTCTCTTCATCGGCCGGCCGATTTGAAGAGAAAGGAGCACTCACAATCCCCGCACTCCAAGGTATTTTTCGCGATCTCTCCCATATTTTTATTGTTATATCTTTTGAGGCCTCGTGTCTCTGGCGATCACACACTTCCCTTAGCACCTCGTGCTCACGCTTATTGTTTATTAATTTAACTTTTCTTAAGTGGATTTTCTTAGGATCTACAAATTGGCGATCACGGTGGGACCCTTTGTGTTCTTCTTTTATTACCCCTTTCCTCTTTGGCACCCTCGCGTGCCCTTTCCCTTTGGTACCCACGGTACCCCTCCTTTGTGCCCCCCGGGCGCCCTCCATTGTGCATTGCACTCTCCCCAAGTGATCTCTCAGTTTGATAGTTTTTTAGAATTTCCACTTATCCAAAAAAAAAAAAATTTTTTTGATGAGCATGCTTCTATCTTAATACTCATATATTTGTTGATTGGCCGTGACTGTGAGTGTTTGATATTACTGGCCGTGAGGTCTTTCTGGGAATTAACGCCTCTGTCAGAGGCGCTTTTTAATTTCACGCCCTCACCCAGGGCGTTTTATGTATGTCTAACGCCTTCTGACAGGACGTCTTCTATCATACCCTGCTTATCAGTGAATTCACGCCCTTCTCCAGGGCGCCTTTTTATATTGTAACGCCTCACACTAAGGCGTTTTATTCATTCGGCCGTGCATACTTTTGAGAGTTGACGCCCTCGACCAGAGGCGTCCATTTGATTTGTAGCGCCCCATACTAGGGCGTGTTTTTACCTTGCCTGTGTGGGCCCTCACAGTGATTCACGACAGTGACACTGTCGTTTATTTTCTGGATAGCGCCCCCTTTCAGGACATCTTTTATTGTGGGTTTGCAGAACCCTTCCTTGCGTGATTTTTCATCGTGATTCATGCCATGTTCGTATTCATTGATTGGTGATGACGCTGCTTGTTTGTGAATTCACGCCCCTCTCCAGGGCGTCTTTTACTTGGTAACGCCTCACGCCAGGGCGTTTCTTTGTTGATTAGCAAGGCGTTTCTTTTGTTTTGACGCCCTCGGTCAAGGGCGCCCTTTCCCCTTATAGCGCCTCACCCTAAGGCGTGTTTTTACTGCCCCTGGCACCTCGCTTTGAGTCACGACAGTCACACTGTCGTGTCTTTTGTTAGTAGCGCCCCCTGCCAGGGCGTGTTTTTACTGTGGATTTCCAGAACCCTTCCCGTGGGTGAGTTTTCATGATATTTCATATTGATTGATCATATTGTGCTGATTGACTTATTTTCCCTGCTGCATTCATCTTTGCATCGGTTTGGGAGGCCCCCTCCTCTTCATTAGGATCCACACACCCTCTTGGAATCGGGACGACCCTCCATTGAGCATTCCGTCTCTTTGGACTAGAAATCCCTTTTCTAAGCCTCCGTAAGTCCCCGCACCCGTGGATTCTCTCACGGACGCCGGGCAGGTTGTACCCTTTTGAAGTCCAGAGTTAGTTGGCCTATACGTGGTGAGAAGGGTTCCTAGTTGACATTGGAGTTCATATCATTTGAAACTAGGTTTCCTCCCCTTGTGTGAATCATCCCAAACTTTGCTAAAATTCATTAATTCACCAAGGATCGAACATAAGAAATCAAGGTAACCATCACAGCTTGTGTGTTTCTTTGCAAATTATTTGCACATTAAATTGCTTGCATGGCTTACTTTGATAGATAAAACAACATGTTCAATTCAATTAATATTCATGAGGGTGATCAACCTAGCACATCTTATTCCCCTCAATTTCAACATGTTCATCATTCTCACCATACTTTCAAGGGACCACGTCCTCATTCTTATGGTCATGCCCGGCCCATGGGCAATGTCCATCCTCATCGTCCCCCTACTCAATTTCAAGCCACTACTCCTACGGGACCGCCTCGTCCCAATGATGAGAAGGTCTCCCAAATTTTGCATGCATTAGATCATCTCACCCCTCAACAGATCCAAGCCCTTAAGGCTGCTGTTGAGGGTGCATCTCCTTCATCTCCCCCTTCCAATCCTAATCGGGTGGCCCATCACCCACATCCCTCTTCTATTCACGACCCTCCACGAGTGGCCCATCACCCACTTCCCTCTTCCACTCATGTTCCTAATCGGGTAGCCCATTACCCATCCCCTTTTATTCACACTCCTCCTCGGGTGGTCCGACACCCACCTCCTTCTATTCCTCCTCCATCACGGCCCCGAGGCCCATTTACTCCTTGCAATCCGGCCCGTCCGGGTTCTTTTACGGGTCATCCCGTCAACTCCCCTCCACGGCCTTTTTATGTTACCCCTCCTCCTTCAAGGCCCTGCCAACCCTCGGTTGCTCAAGTTACACCCCTCCAACAATCTCTGCTTGATAAGATTACTTTGATGGAGGAACAAATAAAGAGGGTCACGGCTCCTCCTACTCCAGTCAATCCTCTCCATGCCGCTTTGGACGAGATTACAAAGATGGAGAGAGAATGGAAAGACAGGAGGGATGATTATGGCGTCGGCGGTTCAAGTGAGCAAGAGCCGGCATTCGAAGAATCCGAGGCAGTGTACGATGATGATGAAGCTCCGCAGGCACCCCTTCCGAGTTTCCTTAATTTTCCGCTCCCTCTACTATCATTCGATGAACCCCCTGCTCAGGATAAAACCATCCCTGATCCAACCCCTATTTATGAGACTAATTGGTGTTACGATGATGGGTCGATACTTCAATCACCCACACCGGCACATTGTAAGTCTCCTCCTATCCTTGACACCGCATACATTACACCTCCTCCAGTTACACCATTAACCTCCGCAACACTAGCCTCCCTCAAGCCTTCCACTATTAAACCTCCACCCGTTAAGCCATCTACCTCCACACCATTAGCCTCCATCGAACCGACCATTGAACCTTCCCCAATTAACCTCCCATTACCGCCACCTCGGCCTTCCATTATCCCTTTAAAACCCACTTTGCCTATTCCACCATTTAACCCTTTACCCTTACCCATGACTAATCCTGAGCAGGATCCACCCCTTTTTGCACTCGAGGTAACCCCGACCGCTTGCAAGCAAAGGGAGAAACTCGATGTGTTTGAACCTCCGCCTCCACTTGCGCCAACACTTTCCATTATACCTTCACCGCTCACAAAGCCTTCCGCCTCCGCTTCACCTCCTTCTACTACTCGGAATGTGGGTGCTTCTGCAAGTATATGTGCCGAGGACGATCAAGAGCCGGGCAGCAAGGATTTGGCCGCGCCATTCAAGATTCAAGAATTCATTTGCCGGATGCCAATCCGGGTTATTGTGCCAAGCACGGTCGAAGAAGCCAAGTCGCCGACATGCCAAGCATTGATGCTGTGTAAGGGCCGGGCAGGGCACCCTTTGTTCCAATTTCCAAATTTTGAATCTTTAGGCAACATAATGCTTCCGAGCCCAACTTTCCAACTCCCTCACACCATTACTTTGCACTCTCCAAGGGAGTTGACATTCACCATTGAAGCTTCGGCAGGGGCTATTTCTCATACACTTTCACTACCGTGGAGGGGCAGTTATCTTAATGCTAAGGGGCCATCCCTTATTTGTTCCACTTTCTATTCATCCATCTCCATCACTTTTTCTTCGTGGGCCATTCCCAGGGTTAGAAGGAGGATCTCATCCTCTCGCCCTTCACATTCTTCATATTCTTTGCATTTCATGCATTCATCGCATCCATCCCATTGCATGCATTTGCACTTCCTGCTTCCCGGGTTTCCGAACCCGTATCTTCCCCGCCTTCCGGCACCTCCGGATATTCCGCACTTCCCATCTTATTCATCTTCATCTTTTTATCCACTATCCCTGGGGCATCGCGTCCGTTTTCCTGCTATCTCCCTGGAACCTCCAGGAATTTTATCCCTCCTCTTTGGGCATCACGCCCTTTCTGATTCTATTTCTACGGAACGTCCGGACTTTCCCCTCGGGCACGATGCCCCTTTCCACCTTTTTCATCTCCTTCCTCCGGAACCTCCAGACTTTTCCCTCGGGCATGACGCCCCTTTTCATCTTCTTCCTCTGGAACCTCCGGATCTTCCATACTTTCCCCTCGGGCATCGCGCCCCTTTCCATTTTATTCCTCCGGAACCTCCGGATTCTCCGTTTTATTCTCTCTATTCTCTTTCCGGGCATGACGCCCCTTTCCATCTCATTCCTCCGGAACCTCCAGACTTTTCCCTCGGGCACGACGCCCCTTTCCACCTTCTCCTTCCTGATTTCATTCCTCCGGAACCTCCGGATTTTTCTCTCCTCCCTGGGCATCGCGTCCCTCGGCATTTGCTTCCTCCGGAACCTCCAGACCTTTCTCTCGGGCATCGCGCCCCTTTCCACATTCCTCCTCCTGAACCTCCGGATTTTCCACCTGATTATCTTCATCTTTTCCCCGGGCATCGTGCCCCTTTCCATTTGCTTCCTCCGGAACCTCCGAATTCTCCGTCTTATTCTCTCTATCATCTTCCAGGGCATCGTGACCCTCCTGATTTCATTCCCCCAAACCTTCCATCTTTCTTCCGATTCATCTTTCTAATCTTCCTGAACATCACATCCTTCATTTTTTCCTTCCTTTTCCATCATCTTTTTTCCTATTTTGTCTCAGGGCATCGCGTCCCTTCTTTTGTCATCCCCCCGGAGCCTTCGGATTTTTCCTCTCATGATTCTCCTTTGCCTCCGGACCCTCCGGTTTCACCTCTTTCCATCTATCAATTTCTTCTTCTAATTCCTCCTGATTCTGGGTCCAACCCAACTTCTTCCACATCCACTGCCTTGGACATCTGCCCATTCTCCCATTGCTTTCGAGGCTTTAGTCCTCATTCCTCCTTCTAATTTTTCGCTTCTTTTGTAGACTGTTCCATGTGATCAGGGTCTCCGCGCCTTAGTGAGGGAGTTCTAGCCCTCGCCTCTCTTCCTTTTCTTCTTATTTCGTCTGAGTCTGGTCTGGGCACCATTCCGTCTTGTTAAGCCACTTTCAATCCTTTGCTTCCAATCTTTTTTCTGCTAAAGAGGACAAATCCCATGATGATCACCTCTAGCAGCAACTGCTTCAACAAAGGTTGCAAGGTAACATGTTGGCATAAGTAAGCATTTTTATAATATCATCTCCCCATTTCTTCACACATGATTTTCAAAAGAAAGTGCTTCTTAGCAGGATTAAGAGTGATGTTTTTAAACCTTTATCTTAAACTTTTGAATTCTCATTTTTAAAAAGAGTCTTTAGGCTTGCTTCTGCAGCACTTTTGGTTAAAAAGAACCCCGCACTAGGAATTCAACGTTCTCTCCCCGCTTGTTAAGAGCAACCCTCAGATGGGCACCTCACACACTTCACGGCGTCCTTAGCCGGCTCCTTTGGTTAAACACCGTCGCTACCTTGGCCATGCCATGAGTATATCTGAAAGTCTTTTCTCTTCTTTACTCGGCCGAATGCAGGGGCAAGAGGTTGACGGATGAGATGACCAACCTCGGTAATCCCCAATACGAGAGGAGTCTCAAATAGGGGCAGTCTTGACCCAAAATCGATTTGAGTTTTCATATGAGTTTCATGATATACATCTCGCCAAAAGGGCTATTATGAAAATCAAGTCAGAATTTCAATAAATTAAAAATTGTGAATTATGGCATGTCAAGAGTGTTGTGCCCATGCATGTGGTTTTGGTTTTGATGATGGTTTTAATGATGGCTTTGATGATTGGTTGTTGATGTGAGTTAATCAAATGTTCAGTCATCTTGCTGCTCAGTTTAGATTAACATATTTGATGTTCAGTCTTGTTACATGTTAAACTGATGCATAAAGCATTCATTGCTGTGGTTTTGATGATTGATATTGTATTCTGATGATAGCAATGATATAGTGTTTTCATGACATTGTGCCTTGATGATTGCATCATGACTGTGACTGGTACAACTGATATATTGTTTATGTTAGACTTATGTTATGTGCATAGTCTATACAGTGCATCGTTGGGTTTATGCCCTAAGTCTATTCACTGCACATGCATCATTCGTCCAAGTCCATACATTGGACTGTAGTGTACATTTGGCGAACACATCGCAAGTCTAGACATTGCACTGTAGCATGCATTTCCTTAAAGTCTATACATCGGACTGGTTTGCATTGGCTAAGTATATACAACGTCAGCTCATGCCTTGTCTTAGACAAAGTCTACACAATGGCTTTGGGTCTCCAAGTCTATACAGCCTTTTGCTTCGCCAAAGTCTGTACATTGGTCTGCATAGGCTAAGTGTTCACATCGTCAAGTACAATCATGCACTGGTCATGTAGTCTGTACAGCGTGAAGTCTATACTTTGGCACTGTAGGTTGCTCGTGCAAGTCTATACCTTGGACTATTCTTCATGTCTGTACATCAGATTGTACATCATCTTCGTGCTGTTTCTGAACTTGAGTTTTCGTGTTGTTTCCCCTCACTAACACGAAAAGATCTCGTGTTGAATGAGCATACAACACTTCGTGTTGATTTCCATGCGTGACAGGAAAGCTTGTATGAGGTTAGACTTCGTGTCGTTTCCCTTGTCTTCATCTTCGTGTTGTTTTAGTGTCTACGTCTCCGTGTTGTTTTTATGTTTCTGTCTGAGTGTTGGTCTTTCGTTCTTGACTTAGTGTCTTTCTCGACTTGACCACACTTCGTGTCGATTCTTGGTTTTCCACACCACGTGTCATTGTCGCTTTAGTAACCTCACCTCGTGTCGGTTACTGTTGTCTCCATGTCTACGTGTCGTTTTCGTGTCATGTTTCCACACTTCGTGTCGTTCATGTTTCGTAACCACACTTCGTGTTGGTTACTGTCGTTCTTGTGACTTTGTGTCGTGTCTCCCAGACTTCGTGTCGTTTTCACTCCGTGTCAACTTCGTCTTAAGTGTTGTTTTTGTCTTTGTGTCGTTTTCACTCCGTGTCGAAACCTGTGTTTCGTCTTCGTGTTGTCTTCACCCCGTGTCATTTTTTCAGACTTCGTCTCCGTGTTGTTTTCATAACTTCGTGTCGTGTTTGTTACACCTCGTGTCGTTTTCCGTTTTGTGTCTTCGTGTCGTTTTTGTTCTTCCTAGACCTTATGTCTTTCTTGTGTTGAAACCACACTTCGTGTTGGTTTCTATTTTGTCTCCATGTATCTCGTGTCGTTCTTCTTTTTACCTCGTGTTGTTTTATAACTTCACTTCGTGTCGTTCTCGCTTTAACCACACTTCGTGTTGCTTTACGTAGACCTTGTGTCTTACTTTGTTTGCAAACACTTCGTGTCGGTTTCTGCTGTCACCCCGTGTTGTTCTCGTGTTATCGTTTATGTCTGTGTGGTCTTACTTCGTGTTACTTACTGTTGTACATCGAGTCCTTACTGACTTCGTGTCGTTTTCCCTATTGTATCTTCGCGTTGTCTCCGTGTCGTTGCTATTTGTCACTTCGTGTTGTTTCGTTTTAACCTCGTTCAAGTTTCTTCTAAAACGCTGTTCTTCTGATAAGTCTATACAGAGTTGTTCTTTAAACTGATGACTTATCCGATACCCTGTTTTACAGGTGCTTTAATCGTGAAGCAGTACGTGATACAAGGCTGCATCTGGCACGTGATCCAAGATGCAGAGGAGCCTCCACGTGGTCCGAAATATTAGGGCAGGAAACGTGGGAGGCACACGCGTTTTGTGCCCTATCCACCTACTGCTGCTGCTATATATAGGAGCCTTCGTCCACAGATGGAGCGTGATCGAGTTGGCGAGAAGAAAGCTCATACAGAGAGCCACGATCCAGATAGAAAAAGAAAAGAGAAAAGGAGAAGAGCAGAAGAAGAAAGGAGAAAGAGAGTGAGAAAGAGAAAGAAAGAGAGATTGAGTAAGAGATCGAGATAGCAGAGTGTGAAGAAAGGAAGAGGAAGAAGAATAGAGAAGAAGAGAGAGCTAGAGTGATAGAAGCTTCAACAGAAGATCTGTTCCTGCTGTACCGTGGATCAAATCCAGGCCAGCCAGCTCCTGCGAGAGCCACATTTGTTTTTATCTTTTTAGCCTTCTGTTGCTGGTTTCGTTTTTGTTTTTATCCATTTACTGTATTTCCGATCCTCTGTAGAGAGGTCGGGGTTCCTCCTGTGGGTTCAGGAGAAGGGAGACTTTGTGTCTTCAGTTTGCAAGTAGCTGGGTGCTACTTGTGGTTGGTACCCTCCCGTGTGGAGGAAGAGAGACTTGTGTCTCTGGTTGCCTTTGACAGGGTGTCATCGGTTGTTTCCCTCCGGGTTGGAGGAAGGGAGATTTATCTCCGGTTGTGCTTCCCTCTGGGGTTCAGAGGAAGAGAGACTTGGGTCTCTAGGTTCCCCTCCGGGTTGGAGGAAGGGAGGCTTGTTCCTCCGGCTCTGGGCTTGTGAGTAGCAAGTCCGGTGGTTCCCTCCATGTGTGGAGGAAGAGAGACCGTGTGTCTCTGGTTTCCAAGTGGCTGGAGTCACTTGTGGGTTCCTCCTGTTTGTTCAGGAGAAGGGAGATTGCTATCTCCGGTTGCAAGTAGTTGGGTGCTACTTGTTGATTCCCTCCGGTTTGGAGGAAGGGAGACTAGTCTCCGGTTCTGGGCTTGTGGATTCAAGTCCAGGGGTTCCCTCCAGGTCTGGAGGAAGAGAGACCTTGTGTCTCTGGTTTGCTAGTGACTGGTGTCACTAGTGGTTCTCTCCGGTTGGGAGGAAGAGGGGAGGTTGTTCCCCTGGTCAATCTGTTTGGCAGCGTTTGTTGCAGACTGAGTCTGCTGTTTCTAGCGTGAGCTAGTGGAAACCACACTCGGTTTGAGTGTGGGGTGGATGTAGGTCTGGAGGACCGAACCACCTAAAAACCCCTTGTGCATTGTGGTTTGATTTGTTCATTTGTGCTTCCGCTAGATGAATGCATAGGGGCGCTCTAAGCGTTTGGCTTTTGGCTGAGCAGAAGTGTTGATTAGTTTTCTTAATATATTTTAATCTGTCAAGAGAGCGAAATTCCAGTTGAGCTTCAGATTGTCGAATCTGTCTTGTTATTATTCTAGTTTTAATTGGGTGAAGTTTTTAACGGGTTATATTCATTCACCCCCCCTCTGAATACTGCACCGAAACCTAACAAAGAGTGGCAAAGTCCCCGCAGGGAAAATCCTGGTCGTATGCATGTCAAGGGTCTAAAAATCAAAGGCACAAAGCCCCGGCACAACAGACTACCTCTTTGAGGGGGAACACCTTGGAAAGAATTCAAGTCCCGACATCTCCCATCCTGCACAAAGCTTGTCACAATTGTTCTTCTCTTTTCCCTCTAAGACCGAATGTTTCTCAGGTATGGCCTTGGTAGGGGCACCGTTGATCAAAGGCGGTCAGTTATAGGATGCCACTTTCGATGCACGTCCAGCTTTGGGCAGTTTTAGTGAAAAGGGAAGGAACAAGGACCCCTAGCCAGTGGTTCAAAACAACCCTTTGATGCTGCATTAACAATGTCTAAGCCAAAATCCAAAAAAAAATTGAATATTTCCCGATCAAAATCCCAACAAAAATTCAAAATATTTTCCAAAAATCTCCATAAAAATTTGTATATTCCAAAACTCATAAAAATTCAAATATTTCCAAAAATCTCCATAAAAATTTGCATATTCCAAAACTCATAAAAATTTGCATATTTCCAAAATCCAAAAATTTGCATTGTATTTTCTGATGGTGTTTTGCAGGAACAGCTTTGCAGAGACCAAAAGCACGGGATGGGTCCTCTCTCTACTTATTGCTATCAATCTATTGATTCTTCCCAATATTCTCATGACATGCCACCCAGGGGCATCATTTCCCTATATCATTCTGATTATCATATCTCATGATTATTCATCTCCAAATCTTTTAATCAATTCCTGCTCGTTTCATCTGATTACTCTACCGATGGGCATTATCAGATCTTGATCATTCAACTCCAAAACTTGATTAGCCAGATTGGCATCCTCATGACAAAATAACAAACAATGATGCTTTGCAATATCATGATTCAACTCATAATGGTTACTATGTTGTGACATGCTATTGATTCATGCTATGCATGCTATGATTAAATGCCTTATTCATTGCTTGTTATATCTTGGCTAATGAAATTTTGAGCGCAGGATAAGAAGCTCTTGGTCCCGCCGGCAGGGCATCATCACTCAAAGTCCCACGGTGCTTGCAGCTCATTTCTCAGTTCCCATACTTATTGCTCCACCATCTCTCCCTGTTGTAGACACGCCAAAATTGACATTTTGTTGATCAAATCTCATGTCGTTATGATAACGCCCCAAGTGGACTTCAATATTCCTATAACATAAAGTTTTTCTATTTTTCATGAGTTTTCTGCATTTTTCCTGCATTTTTGTGAATCACGACTTGACTAAGGGCGTTACTTGATAAAGTAACGACCTGTGATAAGGCGTTTTAAAAGAAAGGACGACCGTATGTAAGGGCGTCAATTCCTGGTATTATCCTTTAATTTCTGGAATTATCTATTTTCAAAATAAAAGGCTTTTTCTGAGTAACGCCTTTCCTCAGGGCGTGTTTTGAAGAAACGCCGTTTTCACAGGCGTGTTATCTCAGTTTCCAAATGGAGGAAGTTTTCATTTCCAAAATTAAACCCAGGAAGAAACGGCCTTTACTAGGTCGTGTTTCAAGAAACGCCTCTGTGCAGGTCGTCAATTCATAAAAAGACGCCCTCTCTCAAGGCGTGTTTTCACTCCAGAGTCCTTCTTTCTCCATCTTTCCCCCACAGTTCCCTGCTATCCTTGGACTCTTGCTCGATCTTAATCCTTCCTTGGATGCCTCATTACCTATTCTTATCATTTCCTTGTTTGATCACATCCGATTGAAACTATAAAAGAAAACTTCATTCGCTCGTAACAGAGGTTGAAGATTTTAAGTATTCAATAGGCACCCTGAGCATTTAGAGGTCAAGACGTGAGTTATCAAGCAAGCACGCAGAGCTTCCTCCTTCGAGCATTGATTTTTCTTCATCCCTCTGCATCCGTTCAGCGTCTTCCCGGTTCCCTTTATTCTCGTCAGGGAGAGCAGGGCGATATATATATATAGCTTGTCTGTTGTTCATCACATTCTTATCATCACTATTGTTACCTGTCGTTAGTTCTTTTACCGCATTTAGCATATCATATTCTTCCCTACTTCTCTGCTAGGGGTTTACAAAACAAAAAAAAAAGAAGGTAATCAATCGAGAAAACCCACTTCATCGGCCGGCCGATTGGAGTTGGAGGAGGAGACCCACATTCATCCCGCATCCCACTTTTCACTAGGTACATGCGATCTCATTTCTTCTTATTGAGGTAAACCCTCTGGCGATCACAACTCCCCTTTAGCACCTCGTGCTATATTCTTTATCACATCTTATACATGTTATCATCATTGTTATTTATTTTTCACTCCCTGGTATTTGAGGATTTTTAATCCGATCTACAAATTGGCGATCACGGTGGGACCTCCACTGTTCTCTTTGTTGATTACCATCACCATTGGCACCCTCATGTGCCCTTTCCCCTTGACACCCTCGCGTGTCCTTTCCCCTTAGGCACCCTCGCGTGCCCTTTCCCCTCGGTACCCTCGGTACCCTTTCCTTTGTGCCCCTCGGGCACCCTCCATTGTGCACCCTGCACACTCCCCGGATCAGTCAATTGCTGCTTATTAACGCCTTCGACAAGGGCGTCTTTTGATTTAACGCCTCTCACAGGGACGTGTTTTGATTAATTAACGCCCCCTTCAAGGGCGTGTCTTTATTGCATCTGCTTGCCTGATCTCCGCTATTTTCTCGTCTGCTATTTAGCGCCCCTTACAGGGACGTGTTTCATTGATTAACGCCCATCTCCAGGGCGTCTGTTTCTATAACTACGGTTTGTTGCATGCTGATTATACTGTCTGTGGAATAACGCCCCTCTTCGAGGCGTTTCACTTCCTATCAACGGCTGTCATTGGGGCGTTTCTCTTTATCATAACTGCTGTTCGCTGCATCCTTATCATATTGCCTGTGAATTAACGCCCCTCTCAGAGGCGTTTCATTTATTATCAGCGCCTTCCATCAGGGCGTGTCTCTGAGTTTTGACGTCCTCAGTTGCAGGCGTCCTTTCTTTATAACGCCTCATCCTAAGGCGTTTTTTTTCTACGGTCTGTGAGACCCTCACAGAGTTCACGACAGCCACGCTGCCGTGTTTTCATTTTATCACGACCTGCCGTAGGGCGTGTCTTTCCTCTTGCTGTAAACACGACCTT
This sequence comes from Amorphophallus konjac, assembly GCA_022559845.1. Classification (NCBI taxonomy): domain Eukaryota; kingdom Viridiplantae; phylum Streptophyta; class Magnoliopsida; order Alismatales; family Araceae; genus Amorphophallus; species Amorphophallus konjac. The sequence goes on from CM040125.1 coordinate 84,177,830, forward strand.
TCCAAAGGCGTGTCTTTACTGTTCTTTTCACAGATTGGCTATTATTCATTGCTGAGCATTTGTCTTGATATTACATTGCTGATTGGATTATCTTGATTTGCTGGCTTGGTTGAGAGACCTCCTCTCTCTATCCTAGGATCCACACACCCTTCTTGGAATCGGGACGACCCTCCATTGAGCATTCCGTCTCTTTGGACCGGAAATCCCTTTTCCAAGACCTCCGTAAGTCCCCGCACCCGTGGATTCCCTCACGGACGCCGGGCTGGTTGTACCCTCGAAGTACCTGGAGTTTAGAGAACCTATATGTTGTTAAAAGAGAGAAGAACTTAGTTGACCCGGAGGTTACATTCGGATCAAACTAGGTCTCATTTGGCAAAAGAGTGAACCTTCACAAATAATCCACCCTAAATTCAAACATCAAACATTAAAATCTTGCGTTTCTTGCCAACCTTGTTTGCATAAAACATAGTTGGGTGATTTGATTGCTTTGTTTGGATTGAATATTTTGTGATATTTCCTTCATTAAACATCCTCTCTCTTAAGAATGAAACTCCGTTCAGGTAAAACCATCAACATGTCAGGCAACGGGTACTCTTATGATGATGAGAATGAGAACATATTTGGTCAATATGAGGACCCTCTCCAAGATTCTGTTTATTATGAGGGGAACTACCTTCCTCCTCACCCCCATTACTCACAAGTCCATGTGGTCGATACCACCATCCATGAGGCGGACCCTTCGTCTCAAGTTCCATCTTCCAACACTTCGGGGAACCCTTCCTCATCCATCAACGTCACAGATTTGATCCAAGCTCTCTCCCAGTTGGATGACTCCCAGCGGCAAGCCATTCAGGCCGCTTTAAAGGGGAAATCCGTCCTTTCATCTTCCTCTAATCCCCCTCCGGCCGTGAGTGGCCATCAGATTGCTAATGACCAGGCGGTCTTGCATCCCCCTTCCTCTCGTCCACAAATGCCTACTGCGGCCATGCCGGCCCAGCAGGCGAGCTATTCGACGGTTAGGCATCAATCCTTCCAACCTCCTCGGATTCTCCGAACGCCTATACCGCATTCTTTTGTTCAGAATCAGGCCCCAGTCGAGCCCGATACCAACACTCTCTTGCTTCAGAAGCTGGCCAGCATGGAGGAGCAGCTCAAGAAGGTTACAGCAACTAAGAATGCTCCGGAAATTTCTCTTCCTACGTTGCCAGTGTTCCATTTACCACCTTCTGAAATGCCGAATTTCCGGCGATATAATGGAACAGGCAACCCATTCATTCATTTAAAGGATTTCCGATATGAGACTTCTTTCTGGCAAGACAATAAAGCCTCTTTGGCCTATTTATTCAGGAGATCTCTTGAGGGACCCGCCCTCGAATGGTTTTATTCTCTGGAGCCAGCTGATGCCGGGGATTTTGATGTTATCCAAAGGAAATTCTTGCAAAAGTACAGAGACCGGGTAGGACCATCCCTTTCTGTTACAGATCTGGTCGCTGAAAAGATGAAGCCCGAGGAAGACTTCATTATATTTGCTGACAGGTGGCGGTCTATGGCCGAGAAATTGAAGGACACATTGTCGGAACAAGAACAAGTAAAAATGGTCATTTCTAATGCAACTCCTCAATTCCGGCACATTTTGGCCATGAATCGGCTGACAACTATGGAAGAGCTCTATGAAAGAGCTCGTTATATACAAACACAAATGAAGGATTCGCCCATCATGGGCATGTTTGAGCCGAAGCCTCGGCTGTTTAAAAAGAATACAAATGTCAACAGCGGGCCCACGACTGAGGGCACTGTCATAAACGAGCAGGTTGGCGTAGTTGGTCACCCCCACCACCAGTCAAACCCACGACCTCCGCCACCTCCACAGCAAAACCCCCATTTTACCTCCGCTCCACAACGCCACTTCACACCCCAACCTTCTTTTGCTCCATCACCGAGCCAAGCGCCTCGCACCGACCCTCCAGCACCACCACAATACCATCAGGTCCCCCCACCTTCCAACTATGGCCAACAACAACGGAGACCACCGCTTGGCCCCAAGAGGGCCCATTATCCGCCACTCCCAGAGAGTCTCCCTGACATTTTTAATGCTTTGATGACCGCCAACCTGCTCGTCCTACCAAAAGAAAGAACGGTGTGGCCCGACAATGTTGACACATCCCGTTACTGTGCATTTCACCGCGCCCCTGGTCACAACCTTGATCGTTGTTTCCATTTCAGAGATCATATTTATGATTTGAATGACCAGGGTGGCATTAATTGGGATGAAATGAGGCAAGTCATCGCCACCATGAAAGAGAGAAGGCCGCATCAGCAACAGCAAAATCAGCAACAACAACAGCCAGCTCCGCAGCAAGTTCAGCCACAGCAAGCTCCAGCACCCCAGCAGGATATGGGGATTGTCCGTAATCCATTGCCGGAGCACGCTCCTAATCAACACGTGAACCCTGTCACGTCTCTCTACGAGGTGGAGAGAGGGCAGGGATGGCACGAAGAAAACGCCTCTGTCGGGGCATTCCACCATGATCCAAACCAAAATCAAACTCCGCGCCTGTTGCGCGTTCCTCCTTCTCCTTCTAGTCTCCTATCGGGGCGTTCTCTTTTACGCCCCGTCAACCCACCTACCACCACCAATTCCACGGCCTTGCCGGCTCGCTCTCTTCTTAACCGCTTACCACCACAGCAACCTGCCATTCCACCTTCCACCACCAATCCTACATCCGCGCCCTCCAGGCCACTCCTACTCCGTTCACCGCCAGCACCCGCTACCCCCTCTACCACTCCTACACCGGCAAGAGTTCCTCCACCATCAGTACAACCACCTTTTGTGCCACGATCTCTCCTTATTCCACCACCTGCCAATACCCCTCGCATTCGGATATCCCTTTCTTCTCTCACGCCTCCTGCGAGGGTACCTTCTTCAAATACTCCTCCCATGCCTCCCGCGGGGGCATTTTATTAAACACCACCACTACTACGCCTCCTACGGGGGCGCCCCTTTTATTGAATTCCCCTTTGGTATCCCCTAGCAGGGTCTCTGCTACCGACATTCCTTCCTCCTCTTCCAACCCTCCTCCTAATATTGCCCCGACAGAGGCGCGTCAAGGCGTAGCGCCGCTCCGTAGTGGACGGATGTTCCACCGTGTTTTCCCACAGAGAGAGCTAGAGCCCGTACAGGGGACGCAAGAGCAAGAACAAGAACAGGATTCAGTGCCGGGAACTCAGTATGATCTGTTAAAGCACCTGGATCGCACTCCAGCCAGAATCTCCATTCTTGAATTAATCAAGAGGTCCACCACTCATCAGCTGGCCTTGAAGGAATACCTGCAGAAGGTTATGGTCAATGAGGACCTCCCGGTTGAACAGATAATTACAGTCTTAACCCCTACCAGCAGTCAGCCGGCAATCACATTCCATGAACATGAGCTAGCACCTCTACCGGCAAGAAAATATGCCCTGTGTATTACGGTTGATATCAACAAGGTGGTTGTTAAGCAGTGTTTGGTAGACACCGGTGCATCTATCAATGTGTTGCCTCCAAGCACTCTGAAGTTATGCGGTATCCCTGAGAGCCAGATTCGGCCATCCACCATTACTGTCACTGCATATGACAATACAAAGAAACCCCCTCTGGGTATGATTACTCTTAAAGTCAGCTTAGGTCCAGCCACCATTACGGCAGATTTCCATATTCTGGATATGGACCCGACCTTTAATGGCATCCTGGGTCGCCCTTATATTCAGCAGCTTGATGCAGTGCCCTCTACAAACCATCAATGCCTTAAGTTTCCGCACAAGGGCCGCATTATCAAGGTGACCAGCGTGCCGATCTTACCAGAGGAGGACATTCATGTAGCTTCATCAGTTCCTTCTATATGGCCAGCCAACAAGCCGTTATTATCTGTGCTGGATATTCCCCACCCTCAGCCGATGCTGTCTGAGACTGTTACAACGGTTGCTATGACACCCCTGCCTTCTAAGGGGAAGAAGAAAAAGAAAAATATGATGAATACCCCCGGCTGGAACATTCTAATAAGAATGGGATATCAAGATGGCAAGGGCCTGGGCGCTAAACTCTAGGGCAAGATTAGGCCCATTAAGCCTCAAAAAGTGGTTGCACGAGGCGGCTTAGGCTACAAAGCACCGGGCAAGAATGAAGGAGAGCCGTGGGCTGTTATGACGTCCACCTTCAAGCCAGATCGCCAGCCGCTCACCTGGACTTTAAAGACACATTTTGTCACCGGTGGCGTTCAGAACAATGAACAGACTACCATCATTACATCATTGCTTGATTGTCAGGATGTGCACGCTAGACAGTTTGCTCGTCACATTGCCCCATTGGCTACTTACAAAGCCCTGGAGTCGTTAAGGCCAGATAAAAGAAGAAAAATGGGTGATCCGGAATGTGACTGGTATAGGTGGTTTGACATGAATGACATCACTTTCTCTTTAAGCCGCCTGTTCATGCCGACAGATCCAGAATGGCCGCCATTGATTCAAGAACTGATTGAAATGCCTGCCGCAATCACAGATAAAAGGCAGATGTTAAGTGACTACACAGATACGGGGGAGCCAGATGTCCCCTTTGAAGAAGGATTTTCCGTGGATAGGCTGTGGGCCGGCCTTTTCTCCCTCACTTCTGTGCATCCATTGGTGTTGGCTTCTCTCTATTCCCGTTGGTTTGGTCACGTGCCGCGACCACCACCGATTACTATCAACTTGTCTCCCGATTCAATTCAGATTTCCCTCCCGATTGCTCCTTCGCTCCTCGAGCGATTTGCTGAAGACTCCATCTCGCCCCCGCGTGGGCCATCTTTGATTAAATCTTTCTCCAAACTTGCAATTTCCACTCCACCTATTGTTCTCCCTTCACATTGCTTTTTACTTGAAAAAGAAAATAAAAATGAAGAAAAAGATAAAAACGAAAAAAAAATGCCGATTTCCCAACTTTCCAATCCTCCATTTCTGTTGAGGAAACCTCCTATTTTTCTCCAGAGCGCGTCCCGACCCAGGGGCCGCTCTTCCAAGATTCCTTGGTAAGTCTTTTCTCCCCCTCCGATGAGGGGTCCTCCCCTGTATCACCTCCTGTATCCACTTTATCACCTCCTTCTTTCCCTTATAATCAAGCTAGTTGCTCTTCCTCCCTTTCTTCCTCTTCTTCTAATAAAAATCATGGGGTAAATTCACACAAGAAGGCCAAGGGTAAGCAGATTCCTCGCAGATTTTTGTTGGATTTGGCCATTAGATGCCAAGCTTGTTTAGCTCTCTCTGAGTTTGTGGAAGATCCAATTATCCTGCCGAAGTTAGAATATGAGGATGCTGATGCTTCTTATGAGGGTTTGGGCGTTTATGAAATTATGAATGATGAAGACCCTATTGAAGAGGGGGATGAGAGTTATGAAGAATATGAGGACGAGGCTGATGCTTTTGCTAGTGGTATGAGAAGATTCGACGAACCATCAGCCTCCGTAGAAGAACCTACCAAAGAAATCAATTTGGGTACCGAGGAAGACCCTAGGATTGTTGATGAGGACATCTCCCAGTATTCACTATGGCACGAGGCGTCCCCGACTTCGTGACCCATTGGAGAAGTGGTTCTCATATCTATCTTTATTTTCTTGCTTATGTATTTTCTTTTATTTGAGTCATATCAGGTGTAATTGTCTTTTATTTGAGTCCACTATCTAGGTTTAAGGATTAATTAGCCATAGTGAGTCACTTGGGCCCTTAGTTGAGGGTGTTAGGCCCACTTAGTGGGCTTGGGCCCAGGGGCGCCCCCTTCTTGACTCATAGTTTTCTGTAGTTGTGTTAAATGTCAGGGGGTTTTGTGTAAAGGTCCTAGCTCTATATAAGGACCCCCCCTCCCTCCTTTGTAGCAGCTTTGATGAATTAAGAAATTTGCCACCCAATATTGTCTCTAGCTCTCTCTCTCTCTCTCTCTCTCACTCTCACTCTCTATCTCTCTCCAATTCTCTCTCATCCCCACCCCAAATTCGGAATCCACTCTCTCTCCTCTCTTTCACCTCTAATTAAGACCCCTCCCCCTTCCCTATACCCCTCATTTAAGTCCCCTCCCCTCCCCTAGGTAGAACTCCCACTCCCTAGGCATTCTCTCCCCTTCCCCACACAACCTTTCGTCTTCCCAGGCACCCTTTCATCTCCCCAAGGCCCAATTTCGAATTTGGGTGTTCCCTCCTCTCTCTCTCACCACCCCATTACCTCCCCACCTCCCAAAAGCACCCCCCTGCAACCCCAGCCACGTCCATCCCCCCCCCTCCCTTAACCCAAACCCACAAATCCCTTCCATCCCCCTTAATCCCCCCTCCTCAATCAGCTCCATTCGCAGGCAGAAATCAAGCCCGAGTTGCAGTCGATATTGGGAGCAGTTCCAGGCAGAATCGGCTTCCGGGTTCTTCATCAAAAACGTACGTTGGCGAGTCTTCTGACCAGGCGAGGTGGAATCGTCCGGTTTCGACTTCGTGGCCATTCAAGACGGCGATTCTCCCACGACTGGTCCAGTTGTCCCCTGCAGAGGACCTGAGCTCGGTGGAAAGCTGCTCCACGACCAACGGTGCCGGAATCAGACCCAAGTCTCTTCTACGAAAATACTCCTCCCCCTGTCTGCGACCAAGATCAAGAAACAGAAGTGCGTTTGGTCCCCGGGAGCGTGATTTCTGATTTTTCCCCTCCAGACACTCGGGGCAGTCTGCTCAGGTCTGCTTCGACCCACAGTCAGTCAACAACGGCCCCCGGATCACTCCGACCCCGGAAGACATCCCCGCCAGTTTTGCTGCAAGGGGGATTCGACCACGGTTCCAGATCTTCAAGCGGTTCGAGAATCGGAGTTCGGGAGTCCCAGGTACCGTTCCTGCAAGCTACTACAACAATTCTGTGGGTACCGGCTCTCAGATCCTACCTCCAGTTCGCACTTCTACCACGGCCAGGGACTGCGTCCGATTAAATCAGTAAAATTCAGAGGTGTCCCTGGCCCAGTCACGAAGACTACGCAGGTGGTCTCGCCATCGGCAAAATTCCTGAGGGTGAGATACGACTGCTGCACCGCCTCCTGCCCCTGTCCACAGCAAGCGAGCAGAATCGACGGAGACATCCGCTCCATCGTCGGGGGCACATTTCCCCCACCCGCCTGGCCGGCTTAACGCCCCTCCCTGCGTGGAGGTACATTTTGGTTGTAATAAGTTAATCCCCACCCCGAGATCACCCCTCCTGCGAGAGGCGTAGTGGTGTAACAGTTAACCCGCAGGTTGAAGCTACCCCGCCGCGGCGTCCGGGTACATACCCACGCCTCCCGGCGCGCCCGTCGTCTCCGGCCGGGATCGGTGTTTTCACACCGATCAGGTGAGCAGCTGGTCCCTCTCCTGGTCCTTTCAATTGCTTTGCTCGTTTAGTATCGTTTCCTTAGTTCGCCGGCGGTGAGTGAGAGCTTGAGCATGAATGTTTGATTTCGCCGTGAGTATCCACCGTGGTAAGTGAGGGAGAGCCAACCTAAACCCACGCCCCAGCGTGCTGGCCCGCCCATAAAGGGGGCATCCCAGGCCCATTAGGGGTCAACCATAAGCCCACCAACCGGTGGAAACCTTGGGGTCCCACCCCGGACCCTCGCCGTCATCATTCGGGCCCACCCGGGTGCACGTGTGCGTCGTGTGAGCTCGGCCACTCGGTGAGCCATTTGAGTGCTTGTATGCTTGTGGATTGGTAGGTCCAAGGGTCAAACATCTCATTAGTGGGCTGTGCCACATCAAGTGGTATCAGAGCCAGGTTGTAGGTTTGTCCCATCAAGCCTAGTCTTGGGTCATTTGCATCCTAGGTCTTAGGTGCATATCGTTCGCCGTTGCATAGCCCAACCTTGCATGACCACCCGGAGTGGTACCCCTTACCAACATCATTCAGCATCATCTTCCCAAACTACAATGGAGCCCAATCCCCATGAGGAGCCCGACCACAATGGAGCAAGACACCCCGATCCCATGGGCTTTGTAATGGAGGGTATGGCCGACATCATGGTTCGGCTTGATGACATCACTCGGCGCCTTGGCCAACTTGAGACCCACATGCCAAGATTAAATGAGAGAGTAGCCCCTCCCCCACGTGAGGAGCCCGTCAATAGGGAACCACACCATGAACTTCCTCCCGAACCACATAGGGGTCCCATACCTAGAGGAAATGAACGGCCACCCCGGGACAACCCGGATGACCACCTTATGAGGCTTGTCAAAGTGGATGCTCCCACTTTTGACGGATCACACCACCCTAGTATCTACCTTGATTGGGAGGCAGCCATGGACCAATATTTTGATTGGTACCCAATGACCGAGGATAGGCGGGTTCGGCTTGCAAGAATGCAACTAATCAAGCTAGCCAAGACCCATTGGCTAAATGTGGAAGCCCTTAGAATTGTTAGGAGGGAGGCACCCATTACCACATGGGGAGCCATGAAAGAACAACTTAGGATCAAATATGTCCCACCCTCCTACCACCAAAATCTATTAGATGAATGGCAAGCCCTGACACAAGAAGGAAAACCCGTCATGGATTATATCGAAAAATTCGATTACTACCTTCTCAAGTGTGGAGTCCAAGAGGACCCCGCCGTCACCCTCTCACGCTTTAGGAATGGCCTCCAATTCCATATCAAAAAGGAACTTTTCATGAGGCAAGTGACTACCCTAGAGCAAGCTTACCAAGTGGCTAGGGATGCGGAGAAGTTTACCAGGTTCACGCGTTTCACTCCCCCACGGGGAGTTGACCCCAAAGTCATGGCACCTCGGCCTAACCCACTCCCTCCCCAAAGGGGCCTCCTTCCCATACCCCCGGGAACCCAACCCACTAGGGTAGCCCCTCCCAACCACACTCCATTCCCTCGCCCTACTAATGGGCCCCAAAACCCCACCCCCACTAGGCCCAATCCTACGCCCACCAAAGGTGCCCAAAATCCCCCTAGTGGGCCACAATGCTTTAGATGTTCGGGGTATGGCCACATTGCCACTCAATGCCCTACTAAAAGTGCATCCAACCTCTACATAGAGGAGGCCACACCCCAAACCCAAGTTGAGTACGAGGGCGAATTAGAGGTTTATGAACCCTCCCAAGAATGGGAGGAGGAATATGAGAGTCATCTTCTAGGGGCCCACCAAGAACAACCTTCCCCATCCGCCGACTCCCCCCTCGGAGTTGTGAGGTGCACCCTTACCCAAACCCAAGAGCATGATTGGAGGAGGACAACCATCTTCCATACTTACATCCGGGTAGGGAACCATGTTAGGAAAGTCATCTTGGACAATGGGAGTAGTGTGAACGTAGTGTCACCCGACACCGTCAAACTCCTAGGCCTTACCATTACCCCACACCCCCAACCATACCGGGTAGCTTGGATAGATGCCACATCCGCACCCGTTAGCACCCGATGCCTTGTCCCCATCACCTTCCAGTCATATCAAGGGCAAGTTTGGTGTGACATCCTCCCAATGGAGGTGGGTAGCATTCTTTTAGGGCGACCGTGGATCTACGATGTAGATGCCACTTTCTATGGGAGGGTCAACACTTGTGTCTTCACCCATGAGGGGAAGAAGATCCTTCTCAACCCCACACCCCCACGCCCAAGTCCCAAGAAAACACCCCCTTCCCTTGAAGGGACTCCTACCCCCCCAATCCCTCAAAACCCCACCCCAAGTCCACCAAACCTAACCCCAAGTCTCCCTTCCCCCTCACCTAGCCTTAGTGTAGTCCAAGAGCCCACTAGGAGCCTCCATCTCGTCACTAGGCAGGAATTTGAGGAAGAGGTTAGCCAAGGGGGTCAAGTGTGTGCCATTGTCATTTGTCTTGGGGACTCCACCCCAACCAACCCCCATCCCATAGAGATCCAACAAGTCCTTGAAGAATTTCAAGATGTATTCCCCGAAGAGCTTCCGGATAAGCTACCTCCCATGCGCGATGTGCAACATGCCATCGATCTTGTACCCGGGGCTACCTTACCCAACCTTCCCCATTACCGCCTCAACCCCACCGAGCACGCGGAACTTAGGAGGCAAATCGAGGAGCTCATCAAGAAGGGCTTCCTCCGCCTAAGCAAGAGTCCATGTGCCGTCCCGGCCCTCTTAACACCCAAGAAAGATGGGACATGGCGCATGTGCGTGGATAGCCGAGCAATCAACAAAATCACGGTCAAGTACCGATTTCCCATCCCTCGGCTAGATGATATGCTCGACATGCTTGCAGGAGCCACTATCTTTTCCAAGATAGACCTCAAGAGTGGCTACCACCAGGTCCGCATTAGGCCCGGGGATGAATGGAAAACCGCCTTTAAGACCAAGGATGGTCTTTATGAATGGCTTGTCATGCCTTTCGGGCTCTCAAATGCCCCAAGCACCTTCATGAGGCTAATGACCGAGGTCCTTAGGCCCTTCATAGGCAAATTCTTGGTCGTCTACTTTGACGACATCCTCATCTATAGCCAAAGCAAGAAGGCCCACCTCGATCATCTTAGGCAAGTTTGCATCACCCTTAGGAAGGAGAGCCTCTTTGCCAACCCCGGGAAGTGCCACTTCATGACCAACCAATTGGCCTTCCTAGGTTACATAGTCTCTTCCCAAGGAGTGTCCATGGACCCCGAGAAGGTCCAAGCTATCATTGAGTGGCCCGAGCCCAAGAACATCCATGAGGCCCGTAGCTTTCATGGACTAGCCACCTTCTATAGGAGGTTCATCCGTGGGTTTAGCACCATCACCTCCCCCATCACGGATTGCCTCAAAAAGGGGAATTTTGTCTGGACCAAGGCGGCCTCCAAGGCCCTCTTAGAGCTGAAAGACAGGATGACTCAAGCCCCGGTCCTTTGCCTACCCGACTTCTCCAAGGTCTTTGAAGTCACATGTGATGCCTCGGGGGTCGGGATTGGAGGAGTCCTTAGCCAAGAAGGTCACCCTGTGGCCTACTTTAGTGAGAAGCTTTGTGAGGCTAAGACTAGATACTCCACCTATGACAAAGAGCTCTACGCCGTGGTCCAATCCCTTCGGCATTGGAGACACTATCTCCTCCCCAGTGAGTTTGTGATTTTCTCCGACCATGAGGCATTAAAATATCTCAACACCCAACAAAAGCTCAATGCCCGCCATGCCCGCTGGGTGGAGTACATTCAGTCCTATACCTTTGTCCTCAAGTACAAAATGGGTAGTGAGAACCGGGCCGCCGATGCCCTTAGCCGGAGGGTGACTTTGCTATCCACTATCCAAGCAGAAGTCACCGGGTTTGAGAGAGTGAAAGAAGAGTACCCCACTTGTCCCGACTTTGGGACCATCCATAACACTCTCTCCACCCAACCCCTTAAGGAACATGAGGGGTTCATTCTCCAAGATGGGTACCTCTTCAAGGGTACTAGGCTGTGCATACCCCGGACATCCCTTAGAGATTTCTTGGTGAGGGAGTTACATGGGGGTGGCTTGGCTGGCCACTTTGGGGTCCAAAAGACCATTGAGCTGGTAGAGAGACAATTCTATTGGCCTAGCCTTAAGAGAGAGGTGGCCAACATTGTTGGTCAATGCCGTACTTGTGCCTCCGCCAAACAGGTGAAGCAAAACACCGGGCTCTACACACCCCTCCCCATCCCAGACCGCCCATGGGAAGACTTGAGCATGGACTTCATCCTGGGCCTCCCCAAGACCCTACGCAAGCATGATTCTATCTTTGTGGTGGTGGATAGGTTCTCTAGGATGGCCCACTTTATTCCCTGCTCCAAAACCTCCGATGCCTCAAGGGTAGCCCGGCTATTCTTTGATGAGGTGGTCCGCCTCCATGGACTACCCAAGACCATTGTCTCTGACCGGGATGTCAAGTTCACTAGTTATTTTTGGAAAACCTTGTGGCACCTTTTGGGCACTCTTCTCAAGTTCTCTACCGCCTACCACCCCCAGACTGACGGCCAAACTGAGGTTGTCAATCGTAGTCTCGGAAACTTGCTCCGTTGTCTAGTTGGGGACCATCCTGGGAATTGGGACCTCCTCTTGCCCCAAGCTGAATTTGCATATAATGATTCTGTCAATAGGTCCATAGGAAAGAGTCCATTTGAGGTAGTGCATGGATATAGTCCTAGAAAGCCTTCGGATCTCATACCCCTCCCCCCTCATGCTAGAGTGTCAGTCTCAGCTGAGTCATTTGCACAACACATCAAAGAATTGCATGAAGATATCCGCAAGCATATAGGCAAAAGCAATGAGGCTTACAAAAAGCGGGCTGATGCTCATCGGCGACACTGTGAGTTCCAGGAGGGAGACCAGGTGATGGTGAGAACGGAGCGGCTCCTCCCAGGGCCCGCCTCCAAACTGAGGGCACGGGGTTCGGGACCCTTTCGGGTTCTACGACGGATTGGTACCAATGCTTATGAGTTAGACTTACCTGAGGGCTTTGGGGTTCACCCCACTTTTAATGTGGCGGACCTAGTGTGCTACAAGGGCCCCACGGTGGAACCCAGTCAGGATCTTGAACCTCTACCCCCCCTTGTGAGTGACCCTCCCGGAGCGAAATTACCACCCCAATTGAGAGGCCGGCTTGAGCAAGTGGAGGCAATACTGGATGAACAAAGTACACTTACCAGGAACAGGGTCTACCAGCGCTACCTCGTGAGGTGGAAGGGCCGTCCCCCGACCGAGGATGCATGGGTAAGCCGAGAGGACTTGATGCGCCTGGACCCGAGCCTGCTGGAGCAGTATGAGAGGCGATTGGACCCCTACTCGACGGGGTCGAGTTCTCCCCACCCCGGGGGATTTGATGAGGACATCTCCCAGTATTCACTATGGCACGAGGCGTCCCCGACTTCGTGACCCATTGGAGAAGTGGTTCTCATATCTATCTTTATTTTCTTGCTTATGTATTTTCTTTTATTTGAGTCATATCAGGTGTAATTGTCTTTTATTTGAGTCCACTATCTAGGTTTAAGGATTAATTAGCCATAGTGAGTCACTTGGGCCCTTAGTTGAGGGTGTTAGGCCCACTTAGTGGGCTTGGGCCCAGGGGCGCCCCCTTCTTGACTCATAGTTTTCTGTAGTTGTGTTAAATGTCAGGGGGTTTTGTGTAAAGGTCCTAGCTCTATATAAGGACCCCCCCTCCCTCCTTTGTAGCAGCTTTGATGAATTAAGAAATTTGCCACCCAATATTGTCTCTAGCTCTCTCTCTCTCTCTCTCTCTCACTCTCACTCTCTATCTCTCTCCAATTCTCTCTCATCCCCACCCCAAATTCGGAATCCACTCTCTCTCCTCTCTTTCACCTCTAATTAAGACCCCTCCCCCTTCCCTATACCCCTCATTTAAGTCCCCTCCCCTCCCCTAGGTAGAACTCCCACTCCCTAGGCATTCTCTCCCCTTCCCCACACAACCTTTCGTCTTCCCAGGCACCCTTTCATCTCCCCAAGGCCCAATTTCGAATTTGGGTGTTCCCTCCTCTCTCTCTCACCACCCCATTACCTCCCCACCTCCCAAAAGCACCCCCCTGCAACCCCAGCCACGTCCATCCCCCCCCCTCCCTTAACCCAAACCCACAAATCCCTTCCATCCCCCTTAATCCCCCCTCCTCAATCAGCTCCATTCGCAGGCAGAAATCAAGCCCGAGTTGCAGTCGATATTGGGAGCAGTTCCAGGCAGAATCGGCTTCCGGGTTCTTCATCAAAAACGTACGTTGGCGAGTCTTCTGACCAGGCGAGGTGGAATCGTCCGGTTTCGACTTCGTGGCCATTCAAGACGGCGATTCTCCCACGACTGGTCCAGTTGTCCCCTGCAGAGGACCTGAGCTCGGTGGAAAGCTGCTCCACGACCAACGGTGCCGGAATCAGACCCAAGTCTCTTCTACGAAAATACTCCTCCCCCTGTCTGCGACCAAGATCAAGAAACAGAAGTGCGTTTGGTCCCCGGGAGCGTGATTTCTGATTTTTCCCCTCCAGACACTCGGGGCAGTCTGCTCAGGTCTGCTTCGACCCACAGTCAGTCAACAACGGCCCCCGGATCACTCCGACCCCGGAAGACATCCCCGCCAGTTTTGCTGCAAGGGGGATTCGACCACGGTTCCAGATCTTCAAGCGGTTCGAGAATCGGAGTTCGGGAGTCCCAGGTACCGTTCCTGCAAGCTACTACAACAATTCTGTGGGTACCGGCTCTCAGATCCTACCTCCAGTTCGCACTTCTACCACGGCCAGGGACTGCGTCCGATTAAATCAGTAAAATTCAGAGGTGTCCCTGGCCCAGTCACGAAGACTACGCAGGTGGTCTCGCCATCGGCAAAATTCCTGAGGGTGAGATACGACTGCTGCACCGCCTCCTGCCCCTGTCCACAGCAAGCGAGCAGAATCGACGGAGACATCCGCTCCATCGTCGGGGGCACATTTCCCCCACCCGCCTGGCCGGCTTAACGCCCCTCCCTGCGTGGAGGTACATTTTGGTTGTAATAAGTTAATCCCCACCCCGAGATCACCCCTCCTGCGAGAGGCGTAGTGGTGTAACAGTTAACCCGCAGGTTGAAGCTACCCCGCCGCGGCGTCCGGGTACATACCCACGCCTCCCGGCGCGCCCGTCGTCTCCGGCCGGGATCGGTGTTTTCACACCGATCAGGTGAGCAGCTGGTCCCTCTCCTGGTCCTTTCAATTGCTTTGCTCGTTTAGTATCGTTTCCTTAGTTCGCCGGCGGTGAGTGAGAGCTTGAGCATGAATGTTTGATTTCGCCGTGAGTATCCACCGTGGTAAGTGAGGGAGAGCCAACCTAAACCCACGCCCCAGCGTGCTGGCCCGCCCATAAAGGGGGCATCCCAGGCCCATTAGGGGTCAACCATAAGCCCACCAACCGGTGGAAACCTTGGGGTCCCACCCCGGACCCTCGCCGTCATCATTCGGGCCCACCCGGGTGCACGTGTGCGTCGTGTGAGCTCGGCCACTCGGTGAGCCATTTGAGTGCTTGTATGCTTGTGGATTGGTAGGTCCAAGGGTCAAACATCTCATTAGTGGGCTGTGCCACATCAATTGTCCTCATAAGCAAAAATTTACCGCCCTCCGAAGAGGAGGCGCTCATTTTGGTTCTGCAAGAATACAAGGACACGTTCGCATGGAGTTATGAAGATATGCCTGGATTAGACCCTGCGCTTGTTGAACATCGCCTTACGCTTAAGCCAGGGTCTGTCCCGGTAAAACAACGGTTGAGGCGTTTCCACCCTAGCATGGCTTTGAAAATGAAAGAAGAAGTCGATAAACTCCACAAGGCTAGATTCGTTAGAGTCGTCCTCTATCCCAATTGGGTGGCTAACATTGTCCCGGTTATGAAGAAAGATGGAAAAGTTCGAATTTGCATAGATTTTCGGGACCTCAACCGAGCGTGTCCTAAAGATGACTTCCCCCTCCCTCATATTGATGTGTTGATTGACAACACGGCAGGATTTGAGACTCTTTCTTTCATGGATGGCTTTTCAGGCTATAATCAGATTCGCCTGGCCGAAGAAGATCAAGAGAAAACTTCATTCACTACACCATGGGGCACATATTGTTATGTGGTCATGCCCTTTGGACTTAAGAATGCTGGAGCCACTTATCAAAGGGCTATGATGGCAATTTTTCATGACATGATTCATATTTATATTGAGGTGTATGTGGATGACCTGGTTGTGAAATCAAGAACAAGGATTGAGCATCCTGGGGTTCTGGCTAAGGTTTTGCAGAGATCACGAGAATTTCAATTGAAAATGAACCCCAAGAAGTGCGTATTTGGCGTTTCTTCAGGGAAATTGCTCGGTTTTATCGTTAGCAAGAGGGGAATTGAAGTTGATCCCAACAAGGCAAAAGCCATTAGAGATATGCCTCCTCCCAAGAATTTGAAGGAAGTTCGAGGATTAATCGGGAGGTTGCAATTCATTCGCCGCTTCGTCTCCCAGCATTCACAGAGGTGTAGGCCGTTCTACGAGCTTACTAAGCCGGGAGTCAAGTTTAATTGGGATGACAAATGTCAGGCAGCCTTTGACGGATTGAAGGACTATTTGGTCAATCCTCCTGTCCTGAGGCTGCCAATTCCAGGTAAGCCACTTATTCTCTATGTTTCAGTCCTGGATGACTCCGTAGGTGCTGTCTTAGCTCAAGTGGATGAAGAAGGTAGGGAGAGGGCAGCATACTACTTGTCTAAGCTTCTTAACCCCTGTGAGCAGAGATACTCAGCCATGGAGAAAACTTGTGCAGCTTTGGTTTGGGTAGTTCAGAAGCTAAAACACTATTTCCTAGCTCACGAGGTTCACCTCATTGCTCGTATGAATCCAATCAAATTCCTCCTTGAAAAATCTGTCCTCACTGATCGATTGGCACGCTGGCAAAGCTTCCTTTCTCAATTTGACATCACTTACATTCAGCAAAAAGCTATCAAAGGTTATGCCATTGCCGAGCATCTTGCTCACCACCCTCTCCCCCGCTTTGATCCTGTCAATTCAGAGTTCCCAGATGAAGAATTAATGTCCATTAATCAATCCCATGATCCTATGTGGACGTTACATTTTGACGGAGCTCTTAATTCTCAAGGAAGAGGGATCGGCATGGTTCTTTTAACACCCGAAGGGGTCACCATTCCATTTGCTGCTCGGCTCACTTTTCCCGTCACCAATAACATAGCCGAGTATGAAGCTCTTTTGGCTGGTCTTAAAACCGCTCATCAATATGGTGTCACTCATTTGCGAATTGTCGGTGACAGTCAGCTTATTCTATGCCAAGTGTTGGTCAAGTGCCGCACCATCCATCCTAAGCTCAAGCCCTACCAGGAGCTCGCTTCAGCTTACGCCAAACTCTTCACTAAATTGATTTTCGTTCATGTCCCGCGTAGCCAGAACATTTTGGCCGACGCACTTGCTTCCTTAGCTTCCGCTTTAGTTTTCCCTCCTGAGCGTGATTTTCATGTCCCCCTGATTCATCAGCGTGATACTCCAGCCATTAGGGATCGTGCTTTTCTCGATATTAGGGATCAGGTGCTTGAGAAGGTTAGACGGAAGGAAGCTCTTGAAGGCAAAGAGGTCATGCTATTAGATTGGCAAGAAGAGTTGGCTGACGAAGAAAAGCCTTGGTATTATGAGATTGCCAGATACTGTGATGATCAGTCTTATCCCGAGGAAGCCACAACAGAAGAGAAGAAAGCAATAAGAAGAGTGGCTCAACGTTATACTTTGGTTGGAGGTGTGCTTTACAGAAGAGGGCTCACCGGTGTTTTATTGAGATGCCTCGATGATGATGAATCTTGGAAAGTTGTGGAAGAGGCGCATTCTGGTGTGTGTGGTGGTCATGTGAACAGCCAGATGCTAGCTAAGAAGATTCTTAGACTAGGTTTCTATTGGCCCACTCTAGAAGAGGATTGTTCTATCTATGTTCGAAGGTGTGTTAAGTGCCAACTGCACGCCGACAAGATTCATTCTCCTGCTTCTTCACTCCATCCTACGTCCTCCCCATAGCCTTTCTCCATGTGGGCTTTTGATATCATTGGACCTCTTGGTGATTCGAACCTCCTGACCAAGCAAAAATCATTCATTCTCACGGCAACGGAGTACTTCACCAAGTGGGCGGAAGCAGAAGCTTACGTGGAAATTAAAGCATCAACCGTCTGCAAATTTATCATGAAGAACATCATCACGAGGTTCGGCATTCCGAGCACCATCGTCACCGACAATGGGCCTCAATTTATCTCTCAAGATCTCAAGGATCTCTGCAACAGGTATAACATTGCATTGCATCATTCTTCTCCCTATTATCCGCAGGGCAATGGCCAAGCAGAGGCCACTAATAAAACCTTAATTAAGATTGTTAAGAAGACGTGCGAGGCTAATAAATTCTCGGACTGGCCAGACAAGCTGGTTGAAGCTCTTTGGGCCTACCGCACTTCTATTCGAACCCCCACTGGGCAAACTCCTTTTGCCCTTACTTATGGAATGGAGGCCGTAGTCCCGTATGAGATTCTTATCCCCTCTCTGCGAGTACAATTGGATGAGGAGCTCTCTATCGATGAACGTCGTGATTCACTCCTTGCCCAATTGGAACTCCTAGATGAGAAGCGTCTGGTCGCCGCTGAGCATGCGCGCGTTTATCAAAACAGGCTCTCACGTTTTTATCAAAAGAAGGTAATTGAGAGAAAATTTAAGGTCGGTGAAATGGTAATCAAAAGAATTTTTGTAAAACCAGGTGGCCCTCATTCAAAGCTCCAACCAAATTGGGAAGGGCCGTTCATCATAAAAGACGTTTATCCTGGCAATGCTTATAAACTAGTTAATGCTGAAGGAGAGGAATTAACTCACCCCTGGAACGGTTTGTATCTCAAGAAATATTACCCCTGAACAAAAATCCAAACAAAATTTCAAAACTTCACAAAAAATCCAAAGAAA
Source organism: Amorphophallus konjac (assembly GCA_022559845.1). Lineage (NCBI taxonomy): Eukaryota > Viridiplantae > Streptophyta > Magnoliopsida > Alismatales > Araceae > Amorphophallus > Amorphophallus konjac. Next base: position 84,196,215 of record CM040125.1, read on the forward strand.
ATAGAAATCTCCCAAAATAATAAAAAAAGTCGAATATTTTCAAAATCAAAAACAAAAAAAAGAGTTTTTCTTTTTGGGCTGACATGACAAGCGAAGGTCCACTGTCCGAAAGGTCAAAATTCAGAATCCATTTGTCAGTCTTGCTAATTTAAAATGGGAGTTGACCCCGCACACACTACACACTTTACTCTTGAACTCAAGCAGTGCAAAATCTGATTGAAAGTCGAAACCAGACTAAAGGCGAAAGACGATATCCATTCTTTTTCTTCTTCGGCCCACAAGGGAGGAAGGGAGGTCTCGAGGTAGACACGCCAAGCCTATCCACCGCCCTAGTAGGAGGAAGTCAGGGCCCAAAAGGGAACAAATGCCACAAAAAGCCCAAGTACAATTAGGTTGTTCATCAGTTCAAATCTATTCAATGCAAATCAATTCCAAAGTGAAAGTCAAATGGTGAAAAGAAAAGCATGTCAAGAGGGCAAAGTCCCCGTAAGGAAAACCTTGGGCGTATGCATGCAATACGAAAAGAGGCAAAAGGCAACAAAGCGTCCCTACGCCAAAGACCGAACCCCAACAGGCATAGAGTAAGGGGAGGTAGCTTTGCCTCAGGTATCTCTAAATCTTTTGTGGACTTCCTTATACTTTCTTTTTTATTTTTGGAAAAGTCATGAACCAGCAGAATGGCCGAGACAAACTGAAGAGAATGCACTGCACGAAATCTTGTGTATAAGTTTAACAATATTCATGCCAATTCCCCTTTTAATTATTCAAGAAAGGTTAATGGATCTTAGATGATGACCGAGTAGGGCCCACCACCTTAATTTCTTTATCAGCTCAATTTGGGAGGAATAGAATTAACGCCTTTGTTCAAGGCGCTTTAATGTTAATTCACGCCTATCTTAAAGTCGTTTCTTTAAAAATAACGCCTCTGGGAAGGTCGTGTTTTCAACAAAATTCAAAAAAATCTTTTCACAGTAACGCCGTCTCCGAGGGCGTCTGTTACTTGAGTAACGACCTAATCTAAAGCGTGTTTTTCAGAAAACCCCTAAAAATATATATATACTGAAAAGAACAAAAAAAAATATAAATTCTTCATATTGCATGAGTTGCATTCTTGCCTGGACATCTTTTAATTATTGTTTACATATGTGTGATTGCATGAGGCATCCACGAGTTTTGATTATTCCATTTTGCCTTATTAAAGGCTTGGCCCCTTGACCCATTACTAAGGTCAGAATATGGACACCCCTTGCTCATCGGGCAAGGGGCCAAGTCGAACAGATGAATTAACCTGTTTGTTCAAGTGAAAACCGCAGCTGCAGATATAGGACAAAATAAAGCAAACACATGGAACGTGGAAAGAAAAAGTACACAAACACAAGTCCACAACCATACAAGTGCTCAGGTAACAAAAACTCAAATCTCCTATATATATATATCATCATGTCTATCATGTACAGGTGTGAAGGTGGAGGAGTACAAGTACAAAACTCTCAGCTCTCGCCTCCACCCTTCTCTCTCCTACTCTCAACCTCCTCCTCGCCGTCCCGAGCTGGTGCTGGTGGAGGAGGCATGGGCCCCCGTGAAGAAGCCGGAACCCGAACGTGTCCCCCTACCTCGCTCCTCTCTCGGAGGGAAGAACCCGCCACGAAGGTGGAGCTGGTGAAGGAGTACCTCGCGACCCGTGCTCGCTCACGGCCTCGCTGCAACCGCTCCTCGGACACTCGCAGCCGCTCCTCGGAAAGGATCAACTGGGTCCTCGAGTCCGCCAGCTCATGCTCTCGTGCCTACAACTGCTCTTGGAACCGGGCACGCTCCGCCTGGTGCTCCTCACGCTCACGAGCCCGCTCCTCGCGCTCCCGAGCACGCTCCCTCCTCTCCAGCTCTAGGGCAACTCGCAGCTCGGCTACGTCCTGAGGAAGCTCACTGCGTCGCTGCAGGGTCCGCTGAAGCTCTGCTATCCGCTGATCGCGGATCGACAATTCGGTACGTATAGCCTTCAGCTGAGCAGCCTACAAACAGGTAAACAAATCATCAGTTCCACAGTTCAATAATTCATGAAATGAAATAACAACATGTGGCTGAAGGTAGATCACGCACCTGTGAGCTCGTCGCTCAGAAGCCCTCATCTACACAGATAAGAGTGGCTCGAAGCTCTTCAGTCTGCAAAAATGAATTTTTATCAGTGAACAATTTATATCTAATCATTATTTGAATGAGGTTTTGAGTTCAGAATTTACACGTGAGGCAAGGTCACGCTCCGCCGCCTCGGCTCGCGCTATCGCACCAGCCAGCTGCTCTGTCAGTGCAGTCACCTCTGCACTAGGCCCCCTCGAGCTGGAAGCCTCCCCTGGATCTCTCCTCGCTGCTCCCTGCTAGGCACGCTGCATTCATTAAGACCGTCAGTGGCTAATCATTAATTCAACACAACAACAAAAAATTCATTTGCATATAGGAATAATTTAAACACTCACCAGGGTCTCCAGGTCTGCCCGTGTGGCAGCTAGCTGGTCCTCCAGGCTGTGTAGGTGAGCCTGGGCATCTATCGCCGCTATGTCCCTCGCATCCTGCATTCATTACATGTTAGTCGCATAATAGTTACATAAGCATTTGCATTCAATTTAGAAATCATTGCATTCATACATACCCCTAAGACCCTCATCTGAGGTCTGCCGGCGTGAACCTCCCAGTAGCGTCGGAGGTACTCAGAGCTGTCAGTCGCGTGGGAAACGACTGTGGTCCCGCCACGCTGCCAGTCGGCGTACTGCTCCTCGAATCGCACCCTCCAGTCGGTCGTCTTGGTGCGACCGCGGGTCTTCTTGCCAATCCCTCGAGGCTCTCCGACCTCGATCCACTCCTGGGGCAGGCCCAGGGTCCTCATCACCAGCCGAAGCCGTAACGGCTCAATCTCGCTCAAGCAGTGTAGCCACAGTTCACGCCCGAAGCGAGGTCGCCCCGATACGACCCAAGGTTGGCCCTCATCGGTCATCCCCTCATATGGTCTCCACTGCACCTGCATTCATGAACACGCATCATTATCATTTCATCATATTCAAATAAACAACAAAAAGAAATGCATATCATTCATTCATACATACCAGTGAGGGAGGGAAGTCGCGTAACTCTCTTCGTAGAACCCACAACTCGTAGTCAAGTGGGGCGCCAAAGATGACAGGCACCCAGCGTCGCGCCAGAGGGAAGGATCCCTCAGCTCCTGGCCGTGGGTCAACGCGCCCCATCGGCATGTATAGGTGGCTCCACACCTGCATCCATGCATTGCAATTAGTACTATATTCACACGCATCATAATAAGAAGGAAAAGATGTAAAAATGAGAAGTTGCATACCTGAAGAAGAGGTGAGAAGCCACTGACGGTCGTCTCCCGGCCTGTCCCTGTGGACAGATCGGCCATCAAATGCGCCAGCAGGGCCGCTCCCCAAGCATATGTGCCAACCGTCTCCAGATCCTCAAGGATGCCTAAGAAGCGGCAGTTGATGACATCGGCTTTCGTCCCCAGCAATAATCTCCCGAGCAGCAGCAGCAGGAACCTCCTCAGGTCTCGGTCCGCTCTCTCATGGTCAGTCGGGTCCTGGCAGCATGCCGCTCTCACCCCGTCGGTTAGTCGCTGTGCAAACTCACCTAAGGTCTCCCCCGATCTATGCCTGGCATCTCCTAGACCCATCACTGTAGTCAGGTCCGTACGGAAAATGGTCCTGCACTCGCTAGGTCCCACATAGACCATCTCAAGCCCTAGTAGCCTCTGGGCCATCTCCGTATAGTCAGAATAGGTGAACCCACTCACGGCCTCACCATCTACCCGTAAACCTGTGATCCTTGCTACATCCTCTAAACTAGGAACCATATGCCCCCAGGGCATCAGAAAAGTCCGGCTAACCCTATCCCATCTCTCCCTCAAAACCTGGATCAGTGCTAGGTCAGGTCTAAAAGGCTCGATGGATAGAAAAGCCCCAAACCCCATGGCCTCTACCCTAACCCTCTGGAAGTCGGGGAGACCCTGGTATGATGCCCAGACCATGACCCATGAGATACGGGTCCTCATCAGCCCCTGCATGTATTAAAAGAGAATTATTTTTCTTAATTATCTGAATATCCATGCGGAATTACATTTGATTTGGGTTAAATGTTGACATTTAGCATTTTTGGAATTCACGGTCACCCTCAGGTCGTTTCTTGATAAATTCACGCCCCTGTGGGGGGCGTTTTTCAGAATGAACTTTAATGTAACGCCCTTAATGAGGGCGTTTTTTATGTTTATCACGCCATAGTCTTAGGCGTATTTCGGTGGCTGTTTTGCTATTTCTGAAACGTATTTCTAATCACGCCTCGGTGATGGGCGTTTCTTGTTGAATTAACGCCCTGTGGTAGGGCGTTTTCCTAAAGGTGGTTAATTTTGAATCGTTAATGAATGAAGCGACGCCCTCTGGTTTGGGCGTCTCTTGTTGAATTAACGCCCTACTGGAGGGCGTGGGTTTCTCAATTTAACAGAAAATCAAATAACTGACAGCATGCGAAATAATTCATGAAAATATTTTTGGAAATTGTTTAGTGAGCATGGAATTCATGAAAAATCATAAGTTTTAAGAAACGACATGCTTCAGGGCGTTTTTCATGAAGGATAATTAATTTTCAGAAATTAAAAATAATTAACGCCCTGGATTAGGGCGTTGCGTTTGTAAGTAACGCCCCCGTGGCAGGCGTGTATTTTCTGAGTTGCAGGTTTAATGCCCGAGGGCTATGAAAAAATCAAGAAAAAATATAAATAAAATAAAAAAAATGGAATTGGGGAGGGGGAGCCTACCTTCTTGTGCTTCTGGGGTTGTGGCCGGGGTAGCGGCCGTCTGGGCCGCCGGAGTTGCCCCCGGGGAACGACCGCCGCCGTGGGCGGTGGTCCTTCTTCTTCTCCATCTCCTTCTTCTCCATCTTCTTCTCCTTCTTCTCCACCTTCGTCTTCTCCTCCTCCTCCTGTCGCTGCTTCGTCGGCGTCGTCGCCGCCGGCCACCACCGGCTCTTCTTCAAAAGCCACGACGGCGAGCTCCTCCACGGAAAGTTCTTCCTCTTGGGCGTGGGAGGCATCGAGATCGACCACATCTGGGGCGCTAACTCTTTGGCGTTTGGCCATGGCTAAGATTGAGAGAATGTTTGAGAGAATGAGAGAGAAGAGAACGGGAGAGAAGCTTTGGGGAGGGCTTCGGTTAGGGTTTGCAGAGAAAAGGGGTGAAATGAGAATGGAAGGAGGAAGAAGAAGGGGCCCGACGGCTTTTGGGTTTCGAAAAGAAGACACGCCCTAATGGGGGGCGTTTATAATGAAAGTCACGTCCATTCCTTGGGCGTTTTATGAAAGTTGACGACGATGATTAAGGCGTTAATTTCTTTTGCATGGGGAACGATAACCGTCGTCAGACGCATTGAATGGGCGTTGATTGATGTAAGAGAAGTCATTATTGTTGTTTGAAGTAACGCCTCTTGTAAAGGCGTGTTACACTTGAAACGTGACCAAGGAAAAGGCGTTATTTTTGAAGGGTCAACGATTATATTCTTTTGGTTTGAATCTAGTCACGCCTTCCTTGAGGTCGTTATTTAAAGTTACGCCCACTCTGCAGGCGTCATCTGTTGACAAAGGCCCACTGGAAGCGCCTTTAGGTAAGGCGTGTATTTTTGAATTCACGGCATTCTTGGAGGCGTTATTCATAACAGAAACACAGGTTTTTTGATGATTTGGTTCATAATCACAGTGGCAGTTGGCTCAATCAGAGAACAATCTTTATTATTTTGAAAAGAGGAACTACAATGACTAATGAGCCACTTTGGGCCTTAATTTTCTCAATGAAGTTACATAATTTTTCCACTGTTCCTTGTCTTCATCCAAGTCTTCTACAGGTTGATGAAGCTTGCTTAACCTCCATAGAGCTTGAATGGTGGTAACCTCTTCTCCATCTTCATTGCTGCCTAGGTCTCTTGATCTGATTGGAGGGAGATGAGAGATGTCTTCTAAGTGTTGCCTTGGGAGCCCAAGCTGAGGAAGGCACCGGTGTGCATTATATAAAACGAAGTCCGAAGCACCAATAAGACGAAGGTCCGTCCCAATGGAGAAGCGTGCACGAAGCTCCTGCATTTTGAATACACCCGGGGCACAGGTAAAAAGATTCTTTGGCATTACCTTCAAATGCTCCCTCCAATCCCCTCTCTTCTTGATTTGAGGAATCCGGTTGGTCACTCTATTGCTTATACCTAATGAGCCGGTTATATATGAGAGTGGGCTCTTTGAGAAAATTCTTGAGGGTTGTTGGGCTTCGTGGCATGAGTCGAATTTGAAGTGTAGATCAACCCAACTTGAGAGTGCTAGCATGCACCCGTTAATGGGCCTTCCCATGGCCGCTGATGTAAGCCCGCTATAGAGATATGCTAGGATCGCCGGTCCAACTCTCTCTTCTTCCCATAAGCTCACCACTGCGCTCAATTGGGACTCCTCTAGAAAGTCCTCCGTGGATGGGAATAGGAGTGCTCCTGCCAAGCACACCACGAAGGCTTTGGTCACTCTTTCTATCTCCTCCTCCTCTTTAGCTTGACCCGCTCTCTTGTACACCCACGAGGCGAGCTTCAAGAGGTTAACTCTTTTAGTGACCTTGATTTGGTTCACTATATTTGGGCTAGGTATTAACGAGGTTAGCAATTCATGGGAGGAGATGGGCCTTGGCATGATGGCCATCTTTTCTTCTTCTCCGTGTTTCATCCTTTTCAAGCCTAGGATCATCTCTATTTCCACTAGCAAGATGGTGGCCTCAAATGTGGAAAATAAGAAAGTATGGGTGGAAGGATGCCATGTTTCAATCAATGCTCCTATGGCAGCCCAATCTATGTGGATTTGATCATAATGCTTGGCATGGGTTATCAACCCCAAGAGATGCCATCTAGCTACATATACCCTCATGTCTGAAGTAAACTTAGAGAGGATGAGGGGCAACCATTTGATTTGGACATATCTTCTAGCTCCCGGAAGATTTGGATAGTCCTGTGAAGAACAGAACACATGCAGTAAACAAGTATGAGCATATGCAACGTGAAAGGAGAATTCGGCAGAAGGAGCATCGCAAAGCAACGGGCAGAAGAGAAAGCTTACCTGTTTCAAAGCAATGCGGTTGCTTATGTGCCCTTGTATTTCAGAGATTCTAAGAGTAGAAATCTTAGGTTTCTTCAGTATTCTGTCCATCGCCGCCAGCAGTTGAGAACAGAAGCAATAAGAGAACAAAAGGCCAGCAGAAAAAGAAAGAAACGAAGCAGTTCGGCCGCAGAAGAATTCTGATGATTTGGTTAAGAAAGTCTGCCGTTTTATAAGGATTTGAAGAGTCATAAAGAGCCCCGAAGATAGAAGTTTGATTGGGTTAAGGACTCTGTTCTTGATTTAGAAACGGAGGATCAGGCTAATTCACGCCTTGTTTAAGGGCGTGTATTTTTGATTTGACGACCTTATACTGGTCGTGTTTCATGTAACGCCTTTGATGAGGTCGTGTTTTCTCCAAGCTTTCTCTGTTGGTTACGCCCTATGAAAGGGCGTATTTTTTTGATGAGACGACATTTGGCATGGTCGTGTCTTGATGAGGTCGTGTTTCTTCTAAGCTTCCTTTCTTGGTGACGCCTTTGAGTAGGACGTGTTTTAACAATTAAGGACCTATGGAACGGCGTCTTTCATGCTGTTAACGCCCTATTCTTAGGCGTGTTTTATTGGCCTACGTTTTTGCCCTCCCGATGCTTTTGAATGAACTTAAGTGCTATTATTTGATGAAATTGTTTATGATTAAGCACTTATGATCATGTCATGTTCTGAATTGATAAATGAAGTCTAATAACTTTCAAAGTGCAGAAGTTTGCAGGATTCAGGGCGTTTGGATCGCTCATGGGAGCAACATCGTGTCACCTTGTATTGTTTCTTGTAAGCATTATTATTATATGATATCTACGATATTATAGTATATCAAGGACCTTGTGGTTATGATGAACCTGAAATTTGAGTTCCCCTTTATCAAAAACGAAGACGATTTCAGGAGAATCTTGATCACACGGATAGGCCGTTGAGTTGTTAAAGGCTTGGGACGATGGTTCCACTTTCTGAGTTGATGCGCGGACAAACGGGCTTCAGCTTAGTGTTAGCTCAGAAATATGGATTCTTGACCAGACCTAAACAGCTTAGCAATATTATCCTTGATTATTTTCTATTTTTAGTTTGTTTTAATCTTTTCTTTTAGCCCAGCATGCATCATGTAGGACTTTGAGTTTCATGCTGAAAATCTTCATATTATGGCAATAATGAAGTTCACTCGCTCTCGATCGAGTTGACATGAGATATTCCATTCCAAATCAAGTACTTCGTTCTATTTGAAGCCATTCAGGCTGATTCCTTGAAAGTGTTCCTTTTGTTGGATCTCTATCCCAATTCTCTTTACTTTTCTGCAAAATTTACCTTGGTTGCAGCACGTCCACATTGGCTGGTAATCGCTCTCCAATGGTCTTTCCCTGTCGTGCCCACGCGCACACCCTTTGTTTACTTAGTTTAATCTCCTTTTGTCCGACAAATCGATTGTTTCCTTGGAACCACTCAGAGTTGTTTCACTTTGAATCTTGGAAAGATTTCAAATGCTTAGTGTCTGAGGCGTGTCCCATCACACCTTGGCGTCTCCTTATCAGTTCGTTCCACTTCAATCCTTTCACTACACTTCATTCCATTTCCGTCTCACTCCCTTGTAAAGCAGACGCCAAGGCGGGGCAGCTGTAGACACGCCAAAATTGACATTTTGTTGATCAAATCTCATGTCATTATGATAACGCCCCAAGTGGACTTCAATATTCCTATAACATAAAGTTTTTCTATTTTTCATGAGTTTTCTGCATTTTTCCTGCATTTTTTGTGAATCACGACTTGACTAAGGGCGTTACTTGATAAAGTAACGACCTGTGATAAGGCGTTTTAAAAGAAAGGACGACCGTATGTAAGGGCGTCAATTCCTGGTATTATCCTTTAATTTCTGGAATTATCTATTTTCAAAATAAAAGGCTTTTTCTGAGTAACGCCTTTCCTCAGGGCGTGTTTTGAAGAAACGCCGTTTTCACAGGCGTGTTATCTCAGTTTCTAAACGGAGGAAGTTTTCATTTCCAAAATTAAACCCAGGAAGAAACGGCCTTTACTAGGTCGTGTTTCAAGAAACGCCTCTGTGCAGGTCGTCAATTCATAAAAAGACGCCCTCTCTCAAGGCGTGTTTTCACTCCAGAGTCCTTCTTTCTCCATCTTTCCCCCACAGTTCCCTGCTATCCTTGGACTCTTGCTCGATCTTAATCCTTCCTTGGATGCCTCATTACCTATTCTTATCATTTCCTTGTTTGATCACATCCGATTGAAACTATAAAAGAAAACTTCATTCGCTCGTAACAGAGGTTGAAGATTTTAAGTATTCAATAGGCACCCTGAGCATTTAGAGGTCAAGACGTGAGTTATCAAGCAAGCACGCAGAGCTTCCTCCTTCGAGCATTGATTTTTCTTCATCCCTCTGCATCCGTTCAGCGTCTTCCCGGTTCCTTTATTCTCGTCAGGGAGAGCAGGGCGATATATATATATAGCTTGTCTGTTGTTCATCACATTCTTATCATCACTATTGTTACCTGTCGTTAGTTCTTTTACCGCATTTAGCATATCATATTCTTCCCTAGTTCTCTGCTAGGGGTTTACAAAACAAAAAAAAAGAAGGTGCGCATGTTGATGTCTTTTCATCATTTTTATGTTGGCTCTTGACTGATACTATTGCACTTTGGCTGATCCCCTTCTCTTTTCCTTGTTTTTCATTGTCTTCTTTTACAAGGTAATCAATCGAGAAAACCCACTTCATCAGCCGGCCGATTGGAGTTGGAGGAGGAGACCCACATTCATCCCGCATCCCACTTTTCACTAGGTACATGCGATCTCATTTCTTCTTATTGAGGTAAACCCTCTGGCGATCACAACTCCCCTTTAGCACCTCGTGCTATATTCTTTATCACATCTTATACATGTTATCATCATTGTTATTTATTTTTCACTCCCTGGTATTTGAGGATTTTTAATCCGATCTACAAATTGGACGGATGTCCCACCGTGATCGCCAATTTGTAGATCGGATTAAAAATCCTCAAATACCAGGGAGTGAAAAATAAATAACAATGATGATAACATGTATAAGATGTGATAAAGAATATAGCACGAGGTGCTAAAGGGGAGTTGTGATCGCCAGAGGGTTTACCTCAATAAGAAGAAATGAGATCGCATGTACCTAGTGAAAAGTGGGATGCGGGATGAATGTGGGTCTCCTCCTCCAACTCCAATCGGCCGGCCGATGAAGTGGGTTTTCTCGATTGATTACCTTCTTTTTTTTTGTTTTGTAAACCCCTAGCAGAGAACTAGGGAAGAATATGATATGCTAAATGCGGTAAAAGAACTAACGACAGGTAACAATAGTGATGATAAGAATGTGATGAACAACAGACAAGCTATATATATATATCGCCCTGCTCTCCCTGACGAGAATAAAGGGAACCGGGAAGACGCTGAACGGATGCAGAGGGATGAAGAAAAATCAATGCTCGAAGGAGGAAGCTCTGCGTGCTTGCTTGATAACTCACGTCTTGACCTCTAAATGCTCAGGGTGCCTATTGAATACTTAAAATCTTCAACCTCTGTTACGAGCGAATGAAGTTTTCTTTTATAGTTTCAATCAGATGTGATCAAACAAGGAAATGATAAGAATAGGTAATGAGGCATCCAAGGAAGGATTAAGATCGAGCAAGAGTCCAAGGATAGCAGGGAACTGTGGGGGAAAGATGGAGAAAGAAGGACTCTGGAGTGAAAACACGCCTTGAGAGAGGGCGTCTTTTTATGAATTGACGACCTGCACAGAGGCGTTTCTTGAAACACGACCTAGTAAAGGCCGTTTCTTCCTGGGTTTAATTTTGGAAATGAAAACTTCCTCCGTTTGGAAACTGAGATAACACGCCTGTGAAAACGGCGTTTCTTCAAAACACGCCCTGAGGAAAGGCGTTACTCAGAAAAAGCCTTTTATTTTGAAAATAGATAATTCCAGAAATTAAAGGATAATACCAGGAATTGACGCCCTTACATACGGTCGTCCTTTCTTTTAAAACGCCTTATCACAGGTCGTTACTTTATCAAGTAACGCCCTTAGTCAAGTCGTGATTCACAAAAATGCAGGAAAAATGCAGAAAACTCATGAAAAATAGAAAAACTTTATGTTATAGGAATATTGAAGTCCACTTGGGGCGTTATCATAACGACATGAGATTTGATCAACAAAATGTCAATTTTGGCGTGTCTACAGCTGCCCCGCCTTGGCGTCTGCTTTACAAGGGAGTGAGACGGAAATGGAATGAAGTGTAGTGAAAGGATTGAAGTGGAACGAACTGATAAGGAGACGCCAAGGTGTGATGGGACACGCCTCAGACACTAAGCATTTGAAATCTTTCCAAGATTCAAAGTGAAACAACTCTGAGTGGTTCCAAGGAAACAATCGATTTGTCGGACAAAAGGAGATTAAACTAAGTAAACAAAGGGTGTGCGCGTGGGCACGACAGGGAAAGACCATTGGAGAGCGATTACCAGCCAATGTGGACGTGCTGCAACCAAGGTAAATTTTGCAGAAAAGTAAAGAGAATTGGGATAGAGATCCAACAAAAGGAACACTTTCAAGGAATCAGCCTGAATGGCTTCAAATAGAACGAAGTACTTGATTTGGAATGGAATATCTCATGTCAACTCGATCGAGAGCGAGTGAACTTCATTATTGCCACAATATGAAGATTTTCAGCATGAAACTCAAAGTCCTACATGATGCATGCTGGGCTAAAAGAAAAGATTAAAACAAACTAAAAATAGAAAATAATCAAGGATAATATTGCTAAGCTGTTTAGGTCTGGTCAAGAATCCATATTTCTGAGCTAACACTAAGCTGAAGCCCGTTTGTCCGCGCATCAACTCAGAAAGTGGAACCATCGTCCCAAGCCTTTAACAACTCAACGGCCTATCCGTGTGATCAAGATTCTCCTGAAATCGTCTTCGTTTTTGATAAAGGGGAACTCAAATTTCAGGTTCATCATAACCACAAGGTCCCTGATATACTATAATATCATAGATATCATATAATAATAATGCTTACAAGAAACAATACAAGGTGACACGATGTTGCTCCGATGAGGGATCCAAACGCCCTGAATCCTGCAAACTTCTGCACTTTGAAAGTTATTAGACTTCATTTATCAATTCAGAACATGACATGATCATAAGTGCTTAATCATAAACAATTTCATCAAATAATAGCACTTTTTACTATATGTTACATACGCTACTAGATTATATCAAGGACCTTGTGGCTTTGGTAAATCTGGGATTTGAGTTCCCCTTCATCAAAAATAATGATGATTCTAGAGAAGTCTTAGTCACACGGATAGGCCGTTGAGCCGTCCAAGGCTGGGGACGATGGTTCCCTTTTGCGAATTGGTGCGTGGATAAACGGGCTTCGGCTTAGTATCAGCTCGCGAAATTGGTTTCTTGACCCAGTCTTGGCAGTTTAACAATATTATCCTTGATTATATTATATCTTTATTTGTTATTTTCCCTTTAAACCCAGCATGCATTCATGTAGGACTTTGAATTAACATTGGAAAATCATTCTGATGAGCTGACTTTGAGGGTTGAAGTTGATCTTAATCTTTCCAGATATGAGATATTCCATGCCGAATTGAGTCCTCAGTTCGTTTTATCGCTGTTTTGGGTCTTTTCTCGAAAACTCCATATTTGGATTTTTATCATCTTATTTTTCAAACTTTCCCCTTTGATCCACCTTGGCTGCAGCACGTCCACTGGCTGGTAACCGCTCCCCAATGGTGAAACTTACAGGTTTGTGACCTGGGGTACTTCCACCGCGCTGGAAGTTGGTCATTTATTTTATCTCCTTCGTGCACCGCGTGCACAACTCCCCTTTTATCCAAACATTGTTGATTTCATTGAATTTCCCGAGATTTGCTTCATCTCGTGCTTTTGATTTGATTCTCATCAAGTGATGTCGATTGCGTGTCTCATCACACCTTGGCATCTACTTTTCAGTTTGCTACGCTCCCTTGCAAAGCAGACGCCAAGGCGGGGCAGCTGTAGACACGCTAAAATTGACATTATTTTGAGTATATTTCATATTGCCGTGCAATGCCCCATTTGACCCTCAAATTAGCTTCTTTGAGTGGTTTTTCCCATTTTTTTGGAATTTTTCCTATTTTTCCCCATTTTTCTCCTTTTCTCCTTTTTTTCTGGATTTTATGGGTCTTTATCTCAATTTTTGAAATTCACGACTTGGGTAAGGGCGTGTTTTTAACAAAACACGACTTGATCTGAGGGCGTCAATTCTTTGGTCTGACCGACTTCCCCGTTTTCAAGACTTGAAATTAACGCCCTTCCCAGGGGCGTGTTTTTAAAAGTGGCTTTGCCTGAGGCGTGTTTTACATTTTTCAAATATGGGGAGTTTTTATTTCTAAAATTAGTTTTGAAAGAAACGCCCTTGTGCAGGGCGTGTTTTTAAGAAATGCCCTCTGGTTAGGTCGTCAATTCAACAATTGACGCCCTGAACCAGGCCGTGTTTCACTTTTGTGCTCCGAACGAACGCAGCCTTTCCCAGAGAGACTCCTGCTTCGTTTGGGCTCTTGCCCAGCTTAATCTTCCCCTATTTTGGGCTCTTGCCCGTTCTTATCTCTTCCTCCTTTGGACTCTTCCCTCCTTATCTCCTTTTCTATCTTATTAATAGAGCTTCTGAGCTCTGTTGATCGGTTGGATTCCGGAGGCTCCTTCCCCCGTTGTTTTTGTTTTCTTCTTTTCTTCTTCCCTCCTCGGTTCTTCTTCTGTTTTCTTTTTTTCTTTTTCTTTTCTTCACAGGACGCTGCTGCATTGGTGAAGGAGGGGGGCTCTTCACGTTAACTCCTTCATCCTTTGGAAGACTCCCTCCCAAACGATCAATCCAAGCCAACGCACAGGCTCATCTTCTTATATTTATTCTTTTTGCTTTCATTGTTATCATCGGTTCATATGCATGCACGCATGTTCATGTGTTTATATGCTCTTTCAACTCCACCGTGTTGAGTCTTTCCAACAGTGCAACACTTGCACATATCTCCCTTTAGTATTTGCATCTTCATACATTCATATCATTCATCTCCCACACCCTCTTTGCATAGGGGTTTAAGGGCTAACCACCCTTAAGGTGTGTTCTTCACCATATTTTCATGCTCATGTTTTTATTTAGGATTTGATGCTACACTCACCATGTTCTAATTCCTATCTTTATTGGGTGTTTGTCTTTTCTTGCAAGGGTAATTAATTGAAGAACTCTCTTCATCGGCCGGCCGATTTGAAGAGAAAGGAGCACTCACAATCCCCGCACTCCAAGGTATTTTTCGCGATCTCTCCCATATTTTTATTGTTATATCTTTTGAGGCCTCATGTCTCTGGCGATCACACACTTCCCTTAGCACCTCGTGCTCACGCTTATTGTTTATTAATTTAACTTTTCTTAAGTGGATTTTCTTAGGATCTACACCTTGGTCACATCTACTCGATCAGCCCTTTAAAGAGGCCTTCAAGGTGTATTTATAACGTTAGATCTGAATTTGGTCCCTTGTCCTGGGATAAGACAAATATGTGTCATCCATCTTGTTGGAATAGCTCCAGATCTGAGGTATTATGATTAGGAAACCCATGCCAATAATTAGCCATCGAATTAGTTCGCTCAAAACATATCCACGTGAGTGACAGAGAGAGAACGAACTGACTTTGATTCAGACAATTTCTGATTGGTCCACGCTTAGAGAATGGAATATTCTCCATAAGGAATTCTTTTAGAAGGTTGCCACGTGGCCTAGGAGGTTGCGCCAATGAATGGAGATCAAATGGCACATGATCCAATAAGTTTTGTCATGTGCTCGGTATTGACAGTTGAATGAAGCTGCGTCGACGTGCCTCCATGTTGCGTCGATGCAGTGTTCAAATGCTGGCATTTGACTTGGTGCGTCAGTGCAACAACCTTGAGGAGTCGACGCAGTGTTTCGAGGGCTTGCATTTGTCATGGTGCATCGATGCAGCGACCTTGATGCGCCGACGCTTCAATGAAGACACAGTTTCGATTCTCGGCTTAGTGCGTTGACGCACTACTCTGTTGCGTCGATGCATCAACAGACGGATTCTTGAATGCTCCTTGGAGCTTGACTGCGTCGATGCAGTGGTGATCCGGCGTCGACGTCCTGATGTAAACATATGCTAGTTCTCTTGAGTTCTCTTCTGGTGATTTTGGTTGACCGAAATGAGCTGTTCGGTCGACCAAACTTCTCTTAAGGCTTGATTTTGTATTTATGATTTTTGCTAAAGATCTGCTAAAGGTTGTTTGTTTCAATTGTTGTATCTGCATTGTAACTTCAATGCTGGCATGTTGCTGAATTTTGTTGACTGTAGGTCTTCTAATGATGTGGGCCTTGAGCTTGAGCTTCTGCTTATCTTGTGTTCATCAACTCCATCACTGCTACAAGAACAATGATGTCAAGATTTCAAGGGCTGCTTCGTCCTATCAGCTTCATGAGGTCAAAGCCACATTCAACACTCACAACTTCCTGTCCATGCTGTCCAACCTATTCTTCAATTCTTCACAAATCCAAGGATGCTCATATAGAGTTAAGGTATCATATATCAACAAAGCATGGCATAATTACAAACATGAATCCATGAAACCAATCAACCAATACATGACTCATAGATGACTCATAATGTTGACATCATCAAAATCATAGGGACACAACATGCTCCCCCTTTTTGGTGATGGCAACACTGTGAGTCATTATGACCAAATTAACACCCAAGATGAGTGATAAGAAATGAGTCATTAACAGCCAAGATGCATGATAAGAAATACTGACTCATCAAACTAATTCTCTCCCTTTCACATCAGCAAAAAGTTTGATTAAGATAGTAGAATTGAGCTCCCCCTTAGACATGTAATCAAATGCCTGTCAATGAAATATACAAAACTATTCTCCCCCTTAATGAAAGAACACAATCCATAGACTAATTAAATAATCTCCCTCATTGATAACACTCAATGATTTGTATGGAAGTGTAAGAGCTGGAGATGATTAAAGAAAGAAGGGGTCATGACATTGAGAGCTTAAAATACAGTCGATGAGGCTATCAGCAAAAGCACAGGAAGGAATAATTTCAAACAGTGATAATGCAAATCATTTTTAATGCAATAAGAGTTGATACCACACTGAAGAGACAGTGTAATATAGAGTGTGACATGAACACAACAAAATATTTCCAGCAGGCATCAGAATTTAACACAAGAATTTCATTGATGATTTCAAAGATTTAGAGCATTCAAGATTTCCAATTAGATACCAATTTCATAATTCAGAAGGAATGAATTTTCAGAATCTTCCATTATAAAAGCCTTAAGAAATAGTCCTTATTTATGTACATGGTTCAAATATAATGAGTCCGGAGTTTATCAATGAAATTTCCTTTAATAAAATGTGCATTCAAGTTTAATAGAAATGAACCAAGATCTCATACTAGAACCTTGTTTAATCTTCTTTCATCTTACTTACACAATTGCAATGAATGCCTTAGGAGTTACTTAGACAGTATTTGTTGACATGTTTTTAGTTACTCTAACCGGCCGACTTAAAAGATGTCTTCTCTCCCCTTCTACTAAATCGATGTGAGAAATAAATGGATAGTAGAAGGAGATAGAAGCAGGTAAACAAGTGTGATCGCCACCAAGGTGCCTAATGTGATTGGCACACCGTACCTTGGAAAGAGAGGGAGACACTCGCCTTATGAGCAGCACTGCAGGGATGCGCGGCCTGTGAAGAACCACCTTTCATGTTGAACGGCCGCACGACAGACCGCTTGTCGGTGCTGCAGAGGACGCGAGACGTAGAACTACTGGCAGATGAACGGCTTCAAGACAATTGTAGTTGGAAGAAGAACGGTCAAAGGTACACCGCACCTCCTCTTGAACGGACGTAGGGGAACCGTGCAAGACCACCACGCCAGATGTTTTAAGAGTCCAACCTCCACTCTTTTCGGCCGGCCAGAAAGGATGGGCCTCGTGCTAGTGGGTTGCTGACCTGCGAAACAAAGTGTAGAACACAAAGAAAAACCCAATATCAGAACAATGAAGCGTAGCAAATGCTCAAATGGAAGGAAATAGACATAACTAAATGAAGTGGGGGGATACCTGGGGGTTTTAACCCACTGGGGCACCAAAAATGTGGGAAGATGTGTGAATGACAGTGCAAGTGGAGAAGATGAAGCATGCAATGAGAAAACCGACAGTGGGACTAGTGAACTAACGACTCAAACAAACGGTATACTCCCTGAATCGGGGGCCTGTGTGGATGTAGAAGGCCTCCCTCCCTGTCTTGGGTCACTCAAAGATTCGGCAGGGCTTCGCCGTCGACCAAAAAAATCTCCCCCCCTCTCGAAACTTGGCTTCAGGGTCTATTTATAGAGCCTAGAAAGCCAGCCCTGAAATCAGGGTTTTTATGCATTTTCATGTCAAGATAATCAAAGGAAAGTTGTAGATAATTGAATTATCTTCCAACCAGTCAAAACGGCACTCAAAATGGTTAAGTATCCGCGGAGAAAATAACGGGGGAAGTTAGGGATAAAACCATGGATAGAGAGAGAAAGTCTGTTAATCTTTCAGGAATCGAGACGATGAACGGTCTCACGATAGACCACCCAACGGGATGAGCGGCCATCTCCTAGGCCGTCCAACCCTGTCGGTGGAAATTCAATAAATCAAAAAATATTATCCAACTATCCATCGAACTAACCAAAAATCTCGCCGTTGGACTCTCATAGATGAACGGCTAATCATAGACCTTACATCTACAAGAGTGGCCAGGAAGAAACCGTCCATGCCTGTCGGTGATAAATCAAAATAAATTAGATAATTAGATAATTATATGAAAACCAGTGACGTCGGGACTCTTGAGAGATAGACGGCTTAGTATATACCGCACAATGCTCTTATGCGACTAGGTATAGGCCGTATATATGCTTGTCGGTGATAATTCGAAAAATCAACTAAATATCCAGTAAATATATGAACGGCCCAATATCAACCGCACATAGGTTGAGCGGCTGGAGGTTGACTGCACATGTACATCGGCGCTTGAAATCCATAGAAAAGCTCAATCAAATAAAACCAAGGCCCATTAAGCCCTGAATCAAATTGGACCTAGCCAGGGAGGGAGGCTACCCATAAAATAAGCCCAAAATGTGCCTGAAAATAGCCCAACAAGTGATGGACAACTCGAGACATCAATAAATGGGAGTAAGAGAAATGACTCAAATTATTGACAAAAAATGGGTGTCAACAGATGCCCCTCCTTAACGTCCTCTTTGCAGGGGAGCGAGCAGAGGTAAAGCGGAAGCGAAATGGAACATGAAGATGAAGTGAAAATGAAGCGGAGTGGACTGAAAAGCGGGCGTTAAGGTAAAACGACACCTGTTTTTACCAACAAGTGATATGAATCTTCTGGAAAACTCTGAACCGAACACGAGGAATGATGAGACTAAAAGCGATGCCAATCTGAAAGAACTAAACTAAATAAAAAGAAACACATGATCGACCTCATGGGGGACACAATCCCTCGGACCAATGAGGAGACCGGAATAAGCAGGGAAAAATAATGAAGCGGATTAAAACTCCAGACGGGGACCTCTTAATCAACCAAACCAAGCGAACCGATCAAAGAGAACCTTCCAACTCAGAGTGGAATTGTTCCTCTTACTAAAACACTGAACGCATAGCTAACCATCACTGGTGGGGGACTTTACAGGCAAACCATAGGTCATGAATGCTCAAAAGATGCGCATGATGCATGCTGGTCTAAAATAAAAGAAACCAGTAAAACGAATGTGAAGAAAGAATAAAATATAAGATACTCGAGAATAGTATTGCTAAGCTGGGAGAATCAGAGTCAAGACACTATCCGCAACCACGGCATTCATGATAGAACCATCCTCCCCTGGGCATCCCAACCTAACGGCCTATCCGGAGATTAAGCACGTGAACCTGGATCATCATCATTTTTGTTAAAGGGGAACATCAGATCCTAGAACACATAGATAACCAACTGGTTCTCAAGATAGTATAGTATAGTACCATATAGTAATGCAATAAGGGACATAGGGACATAAAGCCATACCTGACTTACCTGTGCAGGTGAAACGGCATGTTTTTTTTATTTTCATTTCAGATTTTTATGGATTTTTATGTATAAGACGAACAAGTATAAACATAACAGAGATAACACAATGATTAACTGAATGACAAACGACATGACATAACATGACGATGAACATAACATAACAAAGGCAAACGAGCGCATATGCAAGGGCATAAATAAACAACATGCATGCATGAACACGGTGTGACAAGATAACAATACGATGGGATAACACACGGTTGGGACAAGAACACGACGGATGATCACGTGGTTGGGACAAGAATATGACGGATGATCACGTGGTTGGGACAAGAATATGACGGATGATCACGTGGTTGGGACAAGAATATGACTGATGATCACGTGGTTGGGACAACACAAGGAACATAGAGGGACGACTATCATCATATGCAAGACAACTAACAACATGTGGTGAGGAATAAAACAACAAGCGTGGGACGATGCGGTGGGACATAGACACGAGGCAAGGACACGGCGGGATAAAAAACGTGAACAAAATACCCACTTCAATCAAAACCTAAGACCAAAATGAAGCAGAACCGCCAGGTTCATAATCGTGAGGCAAAGCCCTCTCATAAAGATATGATCATTGCAACTGAGAAGGACATGAGCTTCAGAACAGATCGAGAGAAATGATTGAAGAAGAGAACAGACCAAAGATGTGAACAGGAGACAGATCGCAAAGATATAGAGCAAGGAATGCCTGAAATCCTGCAACATGTACACTTAGCAAACAGATTACGTATCTGTCCTCAAAACAAATAGACAGAAACAAAAGATAAATATATATATTTTTTATTTTTTTATTTTCTTGATTTTTTTTGGATTTTTTTTGACAATATTTGATTATTTTTATTTTAGGATTTTGAAAATATTTGACCTTTAGAATTTTGACGATATCTGATTTTTTTTGATTTTTTAAATAGCAATCCGCAGCACCTAAAGACAGGCTCAAACTGCTGGCCAGGCATCGTCGTCCCTCCCCTCTCATTAAAGACTTCTCTTGAGCAGGGCGTGCATGTGAGGGTGGCTCGCCACAACCAACCGCTTTTAAAGAACGGTGCCCCTATTAAGGCCATACCCTGGATACAACCCAGCCTAAGAGGGAGAAGCAGAAAAAATGGAGACAAGCTTCATATAGGATGGGAAATATCAGGACTCGATTTCCTTCCAGGGCACCACCTCTCAAAGAGTAGGTCTGTTGCGTCGGGGCTTTATGTCTTTGATTTTTAGACCTATATTTATCAGGCACGCATGCGACCAGGCTCATGACGTCCCGCGGGGAACTGTACTGCCACTCTTGCCATGCCTTTGATCCATAATTTTGCATATGATTCATTCATTTTCATTTTGATAGCCCCTTATTGGCTAGATAAGGCATGAAAGCTCATTTTTTGAGGGTTAAGACTGCCCCTATTTGAGACCTCTCTTGTATTAGGGAGCGCCTTGGTCGGTCATCTCATCCATCAGCCTCTTGCCCCTGTACTTAGCCGAGCAGAGAAAAGAAAGGACCTTTGTGCATACCCAAAGTATGGCCGAAGCAGCAACGGTGTTCCTTAGAGGAATCGGCTATGGCTCGCCGTGTAGTGTGTGAAAACCCATACTCAAAAGGTCACCCTCAACAATCGAGGAAAGAAACTAGACTCCCAGCACGGAGCTATCACCAGCCTAAGGATGCTGCAGAAGTTAACTCATTTAATTAAAATAAGCAAATTTCTAAAAGCCACTTAACCATGTTGAGGAAACAACATTATAAGCATGTGCAGGTGTAAGAGAGATAATAACGATGATAACATTTTCTTGCACAAAATAACGATACCTTTGCAAATCCATGGCGTGGAAGTTGCATCAACAAGCAACCTTGATCATCGAGCTTTTGATCAGCACAAGCTTTATATTCCTTGCTTGCCAGGATAAAGGGGAGAGGATAGCAAAGTGTAGAGATTCCTGGACACAGAGGAGTGGCAGATATTAAACTGGACGAAAAAAGATGAAAAGGAAGAGAGACGAGGGCTAGAACTCCCTCGTTAAGGCACAGAGGCCCTGATAACAAGGAACCGAATACAGAATAAACAGAGATTAACTGAGATCAAGGCGGGCTAAAGCCTCGAAAATAGAAAGAAAAAGGGTAATAACCCTGAAAAGGTGAGGAGGAAAGAACAGAAATACGATGAAAAGATAGCTGCGAGGATGAGAAAGACGGAGAACGATCATCCGACGTGGTCGGAGAAAAAGAATAGCGATCACCTGCCAGAGACGGGGAAGAAGATGCATGAACACCCGACAAGGTCGGGGAAAAGAAATGGAAACCACCCGACAAGGTTGGGGAAGGATCAGAAAAACCACCCGACAAGGTCAGGGAACAAGCACAAGGAATTCCCAACAGGGTTGGGGGAAAAGGATGAGAAGTGGAATTCGGACGTATCCAGGGAGAAAAACTAGAAGATGCCCCTAGATCAGGGGAAGAGGATGACATAAGCCGAGGCCTAAAATGATGAGGACAGGAGAAGATTGTAGAAGTATGGTCAGGTGACCGAAGGTACACCACCCACGGATAGGAACTGAGTAACAGAAAAGATGATTGGCCGGAAGAAGGAGAGACGGAAGAAGAAGGGGAGGAAGTGGACCCCCAAGTACAGAACTGTCGGCCCTTGAACTTATGCCGTGGCCTCTTCTTCACAGCAATCTTCTTGAAACAACTCCGCCTGACGCGGACTCGGGCCTTCAGGCTTCTTAATCTGTAATACTTTTCAAATAACGGGCCCACCTGGCAGACGGCCTGGCCCGATCATGAATATGCAGCTTCATTGGGATGGTTGCCCCTAGCTGTGTGGTGCCAACCATAGAAAAGCATTCTAGAACAGTCAACTCCATGTGTTGTTTATTAGAAAAATAGGGAGCTATGTTGCTCGGCGTTAACAGCATAAGATTCGGCATCTCCTCTCGGTAATCAGGCATGAAGTACAACTCCCTTGCTAGAAGTGCAGGACGGAACTGAGGGAGGGCAATGCGTGACGTTGACGTGGCCGCCTCACCAATAAGCCGAGGGAGATGAGACAGAAAATGTAGAATGCCCCTCGTCAATCTTGAAGGCACGGCCAATTGCCCCTTGAATGCTAAATTCATTAGACTTTTGGCGGCCGTGTGGGTTAGCACCATCCGGGTAGAAAACTCTCCTGGGCTAGTGAACTGAATAGCAATCAAGCGAGAGGTGATAACAACATCCACAGTGAATTCTCCGGTGATCAAAGAGATTGCCACCTGCCTCGCTTCTGAAGAAACTGGCACCAGTGCACTGGAACTCTTCTTAGCAACCGTCTTCATAGCAAGTGAAGGTTCATCATCCCTAGAATAGCCAGGGACCAGGACTCGGACCAGCATGCGGCAAATGAAATCTTGAAGCTTGTAATGCTCGGTCAAAACCTGGCTCGGCTCTTTATCTCCCTGGGGACTAGACCCGAGGGGCACTAAAAGTAGCGTGTACCTGCTCCGTGGGGTAGAGATAGGTGGAGAGAAGGGTGGAGAAAGCTTGGCAGGTGTGGGCGAAGGAAATGCGAGCGGCGGAGAGATAATGGCGATGATAGGCTCTGGTGGGGGTAAAGGTATGGAAGGTGGAGGTGTAGGAGAGAGCAAAGGTGAAGACGGTGGCGTTTGTGGAGATGAAGGCAATGGCGGGGGTGTGGGTTTAGGCTCGGCCTACTCGGGCTCAGACGATGATGGTGAAGGAAGTGGCATCAGTAGCGGGGATAACTGTGAAGGTGACGGAACAGGGATCGTTGTGAGAGGAGGTGATGAAGACGGTGGTGGTGATGGTGTTCGTGTTGGTGTGCTACAGGCCAATTTCGGGTCGGGTAGGCCCAATAATTGTACGATCTTGTTCATTAATAAAGTGGTGTTTGAGCGTAAATATGCGATTGTGTTACTTTACGTTGTCCCTAGGATATGTGGTTGTAAAGTCAGCTCGAGATGAGATCTCGAACATGAGACTTACTTTACATGAACACATACCTTAAACTGTTCCTAGATGGAGGGTAATCACTCGGGGACTTTGATTACCTATTAAACTAGTACACATGATGTGTCAGTGACCAGTCTCATGGTCATTGGTGCGGGGCACCAACACATATGTGTAGGTGTATGTCCTTGGAGGATGTGCACTGAACTGATCCGCTATTGGATCTTCAGATGGTTGATTATACCTAATGTCAACTGAAGATCCAACGGTCACAGTAGCATCGTTGGTCCTTTGACCTGAGACATTGATCGGATCTTACACGAGGACTGGAATGGTTTAATTATTTAGCTAAGTGACTTTAACCATAAGTCATGAGTTGCCGAGTCATTAATCACTCCAGGAGACGTGTGAAGATCATCAATGGTCAAGAGAGGATCGCTCACTGTCTGGTATATATCAGACAGTTAATGGGTCATGACATTGACGCTCCGTTAAATCCCTGGCCAGGGTCGTGTGAGTTCGTTTAGAACGGACGTCATATACTTTAAGGAGGTCATAGTCAAATGGCACGATCATGGGGTTTGACAGATACCGTACCCTCGATCGTACCAGACTCATAGAAGGAGCGAGGGATTATATCGATGTGATAACTGTGGACTTACAGGTACCAGATAGGCTGGTTTAAACCCGGCGTCTTCTCGGATCACGCGGATTTGCTTGACCCAACGTGATCGAAGGTTCGGAATGAATTAAACTATTATTCAGCTCTTGTAGAAGCGAATAATACGTTTAATTTACTTCTAATTAGGAATTAGAAGTTAATTGGCCTTAAACTAGAGTGACTGAGGGCCTAGAGGATCACACACAATGGATTCTTGGGTGACGGATAATTATTATACAAATGTATGTATTATTTCCTTTTAATTCCTTTTGGAAAGGAGTGTAAACGGAGTTTAATACATATGTATAATATGAGATAGGACATATATACAGTTTTGGTCTTTTAGAACCATTTTCTAATAAACATAAACTCTATATATAGCTACCTACGTGAAGCTCATTCGAGCCTTCACTTCTTCCAACCTCTTAAGCTTAAGCAAGCACATAAGCTTAAGAGGAGGATTAGCCTCCCCCTTTCTCCCTCTTGCTCTCTCTCTCTCTAGAAGGTGATAGAGTCGGGGATAGTCGTGCCGGGGAGGTACCGTCGCTGTGCAAGGGTCCGTGTGGATCGTCTCTAGAGGCCGTACTGTTGTGCGGCTCGGTTTCTCTGCATCGGGATTAGCGGACAGCGTCGTTCCGCGCAAGGTGAAACACGCAACCCGTAATTAGGGTGTTAGAAACACCGATTAGAGCACAGATTAAGCTTTCCATAACACCGGGATCGGGCAAATGAAATTTTTGTTATCCGCTGCGTAGCCCGTAGGTGCTGTGCGAAACCTTACAGATGGCAAAGGTGATGAGGGTGGCAAAGGGGGTGATGTGGTTGATGGAGATGGTGAAGGTGAAAAGGAAGGAGGTGAAGGTAGGGATGGTGAAGAAGGAGGAGAGGAAGGTAGTGACGTAGTGGGGGAAGTGGCAGGTGGTGGCGCTCTTTGACGTATCTTTATAACACGTCGAGAGGTGTTGGGGACAGGTGTGGTGGTGGAAACGGAGGGTGAAAGAGAAGTTGCCCGAGCGGAGGCTGGGGTAGGTAAAGGTAGTGGAGGAGATGGGATGGAGGAAGAAGTGGGTAACGGAGTAGGTATCTTATCAACTGAAGAAACACCAGGGTGCCCCTGGTCTTGAAGTGGAGACGGTTGCCTAGGCGGGACGGCTTGCTGCTGCTATTGCTTGCTATTGAGATCCAAAATAACTTGGTGTATGATAGCCCAATCATTCATCTTCTTATCTTCCAAGCTGTAAACAAGTTCCCGGAACTCGGAGCAATCCTCAATCAAATGCCCCTGTTGACGATGGAATTCACAAAAATGGAGCAAATTCCCGACCGCGGGTTGGCAAGGCATAACCAGAGAGAGTTGCAATGCATGGGTGGTCATGAAAGCCCTGAAAACATCTGTAAAGGATTTTGGCAACGGAGAGTGAGAAGCCCGCTTCGGGCACGGTGGATGCCGAGGGGTATGAGAAGGTAGTGGGGATGGTAGCAGAGGTTGCGTAGGCAAGGGGGATTGCGTAGGTGAAGGCGGAGGGCTAGTCAGTGAAGGGTGTGGAGGCGTGGAGGGAGCGGGAATATAATGGATGACACCCACCTGCTCAGGATGTGGTGTTTCCTTGACCGGGAGTGGAGAGGCATGAGGAAATAAAACAGCGGAGGGCTGACTCGTGGAGGGAGATGTAGTGGAGGCATATGTGGAGGTATGTGGGTAAGCGGGGGCAGACGATCGACTCATGGAGGGATATAAGGGAGATGACGGATGGGAGGCGTACGTGGGCATAGAAGGTGGCGGTGAAGGAGACTCGCGGTCAAAGGAAACTAGGAGTTGTTGGCTAATGAAGCGGGCTCGACTGTAATGCTGTTGCCAGGACGCAATATCATTCAAGGCTAAGATACATCTGAGTTCGGGCGTTGCATTAGAAATAACCATATTGATTTGTTCGCCCTCCGGAATATGCCCCGGGACTTGCGTGGCCAGGCGACGCCAGCGTTCGCCAAACGTGAAGAATTCCTCGTCGGGCTTGATCTTCTCTTGGGCCAGATCAACCATGGAATACTTGGGCCCAACCTAGTCTTGATATTGCTGAATAAATCTTGCTTGATGGCTTGAAAATTCATCATCTACTCTTTTGGTAATGTGAAGAACTAATCCTTGGCCAAGCCCTCTAAAGATAGGCCAAACAAATAGTCCATCAAGCGTTGATCATGCTGAAACTGGGCCGACTCATATAGGAAATTCTTCAAATGGACGTAGGGGTCACCAATTCCACCATAGCGACGATATACGGGGATCTGTAAACGTGGTGGAAGCTGAAGACCCTTGAATGCAAATGGGGTATCCAAAGAAGTTTGAGGACTGATTCGGCGTTGTAATTCATCAAGCTGGCATTGGGCCTGAGCGATCATCTCCTCGGTAGGAAGAGTCTGAGAAGGATATGGGCCAGCCTGAGTAAGAGATGATGGATTTAGACCAGGATAATGATGATGGGCCGGATAAGGGGATCCGGTCTGAGAAGAAGGAAAGCCCGTTCCGGGAATGGAGGAATGCATGGGCCTGGAAGAATCGTGTATGTGGGGATGAGAATTGATTGGGCTAGCAGCAGCGCGGGCGGGATAAGAAGGCCCGTTTAAAGAATAGGGTCCAATGGAGGAATAAGGAGATGGGCCCGCATGGGAAGAGGAATCCACGCGGGGATAAGAAGATGGAGAAGTATAGGAATAAGGTATAGGGGAAAAATGCTCCATGGGGAGAATGGAGACTTTATACAGTGAACTTCAAAGGAATACAAGGATAGAAACGAGCCTATGACAAATGCAACTATATGGAGACACACAAAGATGAACTAAACCAAATGAGCCTAATCTGATAAAAAGATGGAAATGATGACACCGCAACATACAATGGAGGGAAGAGATGAGAAAAGAATCCACCAATTGACCACCCAAGTTATAAATGATGCACGAAGATTTTATAAGTTCCTCTTTAGGACCTTAGTGGATTAATATCTGAATTTACTCAACCATAAGGTACCTAACCAGGGTAAGAATGGGAAACTGGGTGACTTTAAAGGACTCTCCCTCACGTGGATGCAAACTCTAGACTGGGGGATGATGTGCTACAATCTACCCAGCGTCCGTGTGGGAATCCACGGCTCACGAGGACTTACGGAGGTCCTCGGCAAGGTCCCCTAGTCGGCTCCAAGAAGTATGGAGACGAGAGGAAACCCTACCTCGGTAGGAATGCAACTAAAGTGTGAACGAAATGAATGAATCCTATGTGCACCAGAGTGCATGCAAAGTCTAGCCTAGCAACTAGCAATCAATGATCAATCAAATATGTAAGAAATGAAGACAAGTATTATGGTCAATATTAAAGCTAATAATCAGAGTGGGGCAAAAAATATTAAAGCTAGATTGGATAGACTCCTTTTCAATGACTATTGGGCTGAGAACTTCCCAGTGATTACGGTCAAACACTTAATGAGGGAGCCTTCCGATCACTCTCCTTTACTTCTTTACCATTCTCAGGTCAGCTCTGGCAGATTTGTGGTGCAACATATGTGGTTTGAGGATACCAGATTCAAACATGTGGTGCGAGAAGCTTGGGAGTCCATTCCTACAAATCATTACAATGCCTTTTACAATCTACAATGTAAGCTTAAAGCCATCAAACCAGTTATTAAACAGTGGAACCATGAGCAGTTTGGTTATATTTTTGAGAGGAAAATAAAAGCTGAGGAGGGGGTGATGCAAGCAGAGAATGCTTTTGATGATGAACCAAGTGAAATAAACAGAACAGCTCTACAAGCTGCCCAAGCTAAACACAAGAGGGTTCTGCACTTAGAGGAAATTTACTAGGGGCAGAAGGCTAGAACAAATTGGCTTCAAATGGGGGATAGAAACACAAAGTTTTACCGTCTTCATGTGAAGCAAAGAAGAGCCAGGATGACTATTCACCGAATTAAACTTGAGAATGGAGAGTGGTGTGAAGATGAAGCTGCTATTAAGGACCAAGCTGTGGACTTCTACATGCAACAATTTACTTCTACTGAGCATGAAATTAAAACTGAAATCCTAGAGCACATTCCTTCCCTGATCTCCACTAAGGACAACATAGCTCTCACAGCTATACCTGATGAAAAGGAAGTAAGTGAAGCTGTCCACTCCTTGGCTCCTGACAGTGCCCCTGGCCCCGATGGGTATACTGGTAAATTTTTCACCTTCTGTTGGGATTTTCTTTCACAAGATGTAATCACAGCGGTACAAGGTTTCTTCAAAGGCATGTTTCTGCCCAAAGGAATCACATCTTCATTGATTGCTATGATCCCAAAGTGGCCTCTCCTATCACTTTTGCTGAAATGAGACCTATTAGCCTCTACAATTTCACTTACAAGATCATTTCCAGAATTATTAGTAACATGATGGTTGATATCCTTCCCAAAATTATCTCAAAAAATCAAGGGGCTTTTGTCAAAGGCAGGAACATTGTGGATTCTATCTCAATAGCTTCTGAAATGATGAAGGAGATTGGTCGGAAAGTCAGGGGAAATAACATCATTCTTAAGCTAGATATGGCCAAGGCATATGACAGGCTGGAATGGGACTTCCTGATTGAGGTTATGAAGTCATTTGGGTTTTCAAATAAATTTTGCTCTCTCATTTTCATGATGCTCTCCAACTGCTGGTTCTCTGTGTTATTCAATGGTTCTCCTACTAGATACTTCAAGTCAAATAGAGGGGTTAGACAGGGGGATCCATTAGCCCCAGCCCTATTTATAATTGCTGAGGAAGCTCTTAGCAGGGGTCTTACCAGTCTCTTCCTCAGTGGGCAAGTTCAATACTTTCAGGTCCCCCGGGGTTGTATGCAAATCACTCATCTCTTGTATGCTGACGACACACTGATATTTTTGAATGGCATGGCTAGGAACATTAAAAATCTGTTGACATTCATAAGTGAATATGAGGCATCTTCTGGGCAGAAGGTTAATAGTAATAAGAGTAGCTTCATTATATCCCATAAAGCAACACATGCAGTCATAAGAAGGATGTCAGCTAACACAGGCTTCCAACATAAAATTGGGCTCCAATCTTACCTTGGTGTTCCCCTCTTTGAAGGAAGAAAAAGAATCTCACACTACAAAGACCTGCTGGACAAAATATGCAATAGGATTAATAGTTGGCAATCTAAATATTTATCCCAGGCTTGTCGAAGGTGCCTTATCAATTTTGTTCTGCAATCAATTCCTGTTTACACAGCCAGTGCATCTTGTCTACCAGCTTCTATTATTGGAATCATAAAAAAATTATGCGCCAACTTTTTATGGACTGGCAAAGAAGGCCCAAGACACCATTGGGTGTCCTGGTCTAATATCACTAAACCCATAGAGGAGGGTGGACTTGGAATTAAAAGCCTGCATCACATTCAAGTTTCCATGGTGGCTAAACAAATTTGGAAAATTCTTAATGGCCATTCTCTATGGTCACAATATGCCAAGTCTAAGTACATAAAGGACCATCTTAGCAACATTCAAGCACCCTTTCCTGCTGGTGTCTGACGGGAGGTTTTCAGTCAGGCCAGGGAATTGGTGTTATCCAACACCCGGTGGATTCCAATGGATGGGAGAACTATTGATGTGTTGAATGATAACTGGTGTGGAATAGTTTTGTCTCCTAGTAGCATCACTCCTAAGGTAACCTTAAGCGAAGCCATCTCCAACTTAAACCATCAGGTGTGGTCCTATATCCCTCAAAGCATTGTTCAAAAAATTAGAAATATTCAACTACTTCAGAGGCCAGACAAATGTGTGTGGGCTGCTACTTTAGATGGCACATTTACCAGCAGATCTACCTATAATGACGTGCGCGTATAAGGGATTAGAAGAATAGCATTGAAAAATATTTGGGGAACTCACATTCCCCCAAGAACATCTCTATTTGGCTGGCGGATCCTTCATAACTTTGTGCCTGTGGACAGTGCCATTAGAAGAGTTGGTATCTACCTCCCTTCGAATTGCGTATGCTGTAGAAATAGTAACCAGGAAGAGTGTCTTAACCATCTCTTCATGGAAAGTCAATTGGCTCAACCTGTGTGGAGGTCCTTTAGGCTCTTATTTGACTCCAAATGTAGACATACCAATTCTATTATTGGCTACTGCTGGGACATCATGTGCACAGCTGACAGTAAATCACCTTATGGTTTTGTGGCTATTCTCACCATGCTTCTCATCTTATGGGAAGTATGGAAGGCTCGGTGCAAATTTAAATATGAAGACAAAGGGCCGACTATTAGAATCATTCAGCAGCAAATAAAGGGACATGTTGAATTCTATATGAAACAAGTGACTTTTAGCAAAGCCCCATCAGCAAGTGAAAGGCAAATACTGGAAACTTACAATTTTACCTATAACCTCAGAGAGAGGCCCCCAAAAATCATCAGGTGGTCTTGTCCCAACTCAAGGTATGCTCTAAATGTTGATGGGGCTGCTAAAGGCAACCCAGGACATTCTGTAGGTGGCGGATGTATCAGAGGCAGCAGGGGTGAATTTATTCATGGGTTCTCTTACTATTATGGCATGGGGACTGACATGGTTGCAGAGGCAAGGGCATTGCTTGATAGGATGAGGATTCTAGTTAAAAGTGGGCTTCCTATAGCTGTGATTTACTCTGATCCCAAGGCCCTTATAAATTTGATTCAGTCCTATAACCAGCCACCATGGAGAATATGCAAATGGTGGGTTGAAATCAAAGAATTAGTCACAAAAAAAATTGGAATCTGCAGCATATCTATAGGGGGGAATTCAGTCGCCGATGCTCTAGCATCATTAGATTGTTCCAACCGATCCAATAAGGACTTCAGGAGCTGGCAAGACCTTCCTAGCAATGTTCGTGGTTTTGCCACTGTGGATGCAACTGGCCTCCCTAGCTGGAGGAGATAGAGATGGGTGTATGTCTCTCATTCTATATTAATGTTGTTACACACTCAGGGGTATGCCCCGTGGTTCTTGTAAAATATTTTTTCCATCATGAATAAAATTTGGACCGGGTACTATTGTTGGAGTTAGCACACATTGTGCAATCCCTCAATAGTTTCTCCTTGGTTTTGTTTATCTAAAACAAAAGACAAGTATGCAACAATGATATAAGAGCAGGGGGAGATCAATAATCAGCACTGAGGGATCATGAAGATGATATAGCATGATAATCAACAATGGAAGCTCGGGTGAACTAAAGTACACATGGACGGTCTCTGGGAGGCCGTACAGGGAGTAGAACGGCTCTGTCTGAACCGTTTAACAGCAGGGAATGCATCAACTAACTAACTCACAAAACACTAAAGAACAGCCTAAATCACGAGATGCTGATGAAATGACAAAATACTGTACACTGACTGAAAAAGCACTGAAATGGGGGATGAGTGTGAAGTAGGTGTACCTAGATGAACAGTCTCAAATAGACCGTATGACCTCCGGAACGGACCTATATCAACCACAGAACGTCAACAAACCCAATCAGCGCAAGAGTGAGAACATACATGTACCTGGACGATGCACGGTTGAAATAGAACTGCTCGATATAAGAACGGGGGGTGGTAGACCGCAGGACGCAGCAGGCTCGTAAAGAGATTAACAATGTCGCGGGGAAGAACGAGTGAGCCTCGACCGTACGGCACCATCGACGACTTGAATGAACCGCACAACCCCTAGGGGTACCAGAATGCAACCTGTGAAGACTCAAAGAGGATGAACTAGAAAAAAACCATAGAGAGGGTCAGCAAATCACTACCACGATGAGCACTAGTTGTCCCACCGTGATCGCCAAAAAATGGGCTGTTGACATGTTTTTACTTACTCTAACCGACCGACTTAAAAGATGTCTTCTCTCCCCTTCTACTAAATCGATGTGAGAAATAAATGGACAGTAGAAGGAGATAGAAGCAGGTAAACAAGTGTGATCGCCACCAAGGTGCCTAATGTGATTGACACACTGTACCTTGGAAAGAGAGGGAGACACTCGCCTTATGAGCAGCACTGCAGGGATGCGCGGCCTGTGAAGAACCACCATTCATGTTGAACGGCCGCACGACAGACCGCTCATCGGTGCTGCAGAGGACACGGGACATAGAACTACTAGCAGATGAACGGCTCCAAGACAACCGTAGTTGGAAGAAGAATGGTCAAAGGTACACCGCACCTCCTCTTGAACAGACGTAGGGGAACCGTGCAAGACCACCATGCCAGAAGTTGTAAGAGTCCAACCTCCACCCTTTCCGGCCGGCCAGAAAGGATGGGTCTCGTGCTAGTGGGTTGCTGACCTGCGAAACAAAGTGTAGAACACAAAAAAACCCAATATCAGAACTATGAAGCGTAGCAAATGCTCAAACAGAAGGAAATAGACATAACTAAATGAAGTGGGGGGATACCTGAGGGTTTTAAACCCTTGGGGCACCAAAAACGTGGGAGGATGTGTGAATGACAGTGCAAGTGAAGAAAAATGTGGAGAAGGTGAAGCATGCAACGAGAAAACTGACAGTGGGACTAGTGAACTAACGACTCAAACAAATGGTATACTCCCTGAACCGTGGGCCTGTGTGGATGTAGAAGGCCTCCCTCCCTATCTTGGGTTGCTCAAAGATTCGGTAGGGCTTCGCCGGCGACCAAAAAAATCCCCCCCGCCCTCTCGAAACTTGGCTTTAGGGTCTATTTATAGAGCCTAGAAAGCCAGTTCCGAAATCAAGGTTTTTAGGCATTTTCAGGTCGAGATAATCAAAGGAAAGTTGTAGATAATTGAATTATTTTCCAACCAGTCGAAATGGCACTCAAAATGGTTAAGTATCTGCAGAGAAAATAATGGAGGAAGTTAGGGATAAAACCACGGATAGAGAGAGAAAGTCTGTTAACCTTTCAGGAATCGAGACGATGAACGGTCTCACGATAGACCACCCAACAGGATGAGCGGCCATCTCCTAGGCCGTCCAACCCTGTCGGTGGAAATTCAATAAATCAGAAAATATTATCCAACTATCCATCGAACTGGCCGAAAACCTCGCCGTTGGACTCTCATAGATGAACGGCTAATCATAGACCTTACATCTACAAGAGCGGCCAGGAAGAAACCGTCCATGCCTGTCGGTGATAATTCAAAATAAATTAGATAATTATCTAAAAACCAGTGACGTCAGGACTCTTGAGAGATAGACAGCTTAGTATGTACCGCACAATGCTCTTATGCGGCTAGGTATAGGCCGTATATATGCTTGTCGGTGATAATTCAAAAAATTAGCTAAATATCCAGTAAATATATGAACGTCCCAATATCAACCGCACATAGGTTGACTGGCTGGAGGTTGACCGCACATGTACATGGGCGCTTGAAATCCATAGAAAAGCTCAATCAACCAAAACCAAGGCCCATTAAGCCTTGAATAAAATCGGACCTAGCCAGGGAGGGAGGCTACCCATAAAATATGCCCAAAATGTGCCTGAAAATAGCCCAACAAGTGATGGACAACTCGAGGCATCAATAAATGGGAGTAAGAGAAATGACTCAAATTATCGACAAAAAACGGGTGTCAACAGTATTGAGGTTAAATAGCAAGATTTTCTGAGCTCATTTTTGGGTATCAACAACATTCTTTTTCTTCTTTTTGCTATCACATGAAAATTTTCTTTTGTTCATCAGAATTTTAATAGCAATCAAGTTCAGTGCATACTTGGCATCTAGAGGATATACGTTATTTAGACGATAATATCCCTAAGAGCTTAGTGTGACTAACTATCATGCTTCAATATAGAACATAGGTATCTTTTTCACCTCATGACATATATCAACTTATTTCATTGATAAGTGAGATATATTTCTCAGTGATCCTGCCATTGCTCTGCCAAGTTTTTGCAATGAATTTATTACAGAGTTAACAGTGGCACTCCATGACACAGTCCACAAGACTTTAAGGTTAGGAGACATGGTTTCTCAGTGGACCATTGTCATTGCTCTATCATTGTTGACCCTTTAAGAGTTCTTCAGATATTCAGATGTTTAAAAGCAATGCATGAACTAAGTACCTCAACCAAAGTTGCCATTACTATATGAGATTTCAGATTTTAGAAACTTTTACCAGGGCACAGCATGCAAAAAAAATGGTTAAGCCCTATTAAAGTTAAACACAAAAATTCTCAGGAATTTTATCTTTAAACTCAATGAATTCATTAAATTTAAACCATCCATTTATTTCAGACAATTATAATCCATTATAATAGAAGATTCCTTATTTAATTTGTTCTCAGATTTATGATCATGGTACATAAATTGAAATCTTCTCAAATTTCAAATAGTTCAAGGAAGTTTTAAGAAGCAGCCAGAAGCAATGCAAAAACCATGAGAGTGGCTTCAAGAATAAGCTTTCAAGTGACATCAATAAGAATAGTTCATAGAAATGGCATGATTGATCAAAACTCAATAAGCAAGAATGATTTCAGACATTGTTTCATTGATACCACTGATTTGAGATATTTTTAGAGTGACAGGTTCAAAGATAAAACATTGATATCCAAGGGGGTGATAGACATGTGAACGTGGCAGATGTTCATGCTTCAAAATGTATACAACAAATTCGTTGATGTTTCAAAGGAAATCAACACTAATGGAAGTGATAATCAAGAAGAGCAAGAAAGGCACAAGTTCTCCTTTCGAGACAAAGCAATTCTATACGATTTCAAATGAAACTCCTCCTCAGCAAAGGCAAGGATGAAGAATCAAAAGTTTATTCAATCTAACTCTTCCTAAGAGTGTGCATGCGGCATGCATTGAAAAATCTTCTTAGAAATTTTGACACAATTAATGTGCAGACTTCCCTTGAAAGAGCCAATCTAAGCATGTGAGAAATGCAAATCATTATTAAAGCATTTTACTCCCCCCAAGTGTATACATGCATTTCAAACAATCATTTTAGAATTTTGACCATGAATGATATGCAAATGACTCTAAAAGCATTGTATTCATGAGATCAAACAGGTGCATATGACCAAACTGCCCCTATGTAAATGAACTAAGACATCAAATATGGCATGAAGATTGTGCAGGGGTTATTAAACTAAGCTCATGAGCATCTAGGCTGCTCTATATGCAAATTTTGATCCATGGTACAAGGTGGAGGACTTAGGTCTAAAGACCACCTCACACATGGTTAGAGCTTCCAGACATATCTCATCTGCCCTTTGGCAATACACCATTTTATATACCATTAAGAACAAACATGAATGTGCATACCAAATGCAGTGCGGTCCTGTATAAGCAACAAGGTTTTCAAATTAAGCATGACAATGCAAATTGCATATGCATATGTAAAAAAAAAATGTATGAATGAGCTGATCAACATATGCTTTGAAGGACATACATAAGGCAATGCAAATGACATTTGCAGACATGTGAATTCACGCAATCCAATTTATTTTAGCTCCTCCTTAAGTATACAACAAAAAAAATCAGAGATGAAAGCATGAGGTTCTAACTAACAGATTTAAACATGATGTGCAACTAATAAGAGGAAAATATGCAATGCAACAACCAAAATAGAAAAGAATCAGAAATGGGGTTTTTACCAACCATGGGTGCCTAGATTTATTGAACCCCGTTTTATTTTACTTCTTCAAGGCATGCCTGCAAAACAGATTCTCATTTTGCATGCAAAGGTACCCAAGACTTCTTGGGTCCTTGTGGGTAAGCAACACCTCTAGTAGGTGTTTTCCACATTTTCTGAGCATTGAGATCATCAAATTTCATAATATAACACTCATGCATTGTATACCTAGACTTGCCACAGTAATGATAGTAAACAGAAGGCTTGGTGTTTTTCTTGTGCATGGGAAAATTCAACTTCTGTTTATTGACAGTAAATTTCTTATTTCCTTTAACATGCCAACAGTCTTTAATGACATGTCTAGCCTTGCCACAGTGATGGCAATTCACAACCAATTTTACATTCTTGTTATAGAATTGAACATTGTATTTCTTGTTTTCAACTCTAGCATATTTTCTATCAATGGCCAGCCAACATTCAGAGGCTTTGTAGCCAGGCTTCCCGCAATTGAAGCATACAACATGCCTTCTTTTTGAAAAAAAAATTATTTTTATCAAAGGCATTTTTGTTTTCAGAGAATTTAGCATGTTAAGAATAAGACTTCTTTCCTCTCTTGATAGACCAACAGTGTGTAGCTATATGTCCAGATTTACCACAGTGAAGGCATTCATTCCACATTTTCTGAACATTGGGAAATTTCCTAGCATTTAAATTTCTAACATGCATCCTACCAACATTTTGATCACCCTTTCTCATCACTCTACAGTCATGAATCAAATGACCAATTTTTCCATAATGATGACATGAATTTTTCTTTGCATGTGCATGTGAATATACAAGAGATTTGTGGTCAACATGCACTGAGGTAGTCACATGGTAATGCAAACTGTTATCCTTTATCAAATCTTTATTCTGGTTCGAGGTTTTATCATTGACAGTTTGTTTTTGACTTCTTTGGGCAATGAATTGGAAGAATGGAGAATTTGAGGTGCTGGTTGTTTTTGAGCTATTCACAAAAGAGGTGTAGAGTTTGTTTTCATTGGATTTCTTATTACCATTGTTGTAGCCCAGCCCTTCCTTTTGGAAATTCACCTTAGCCCCCAACAACCTATCCAGATTTTCTTTTCCATGAATTTTTTTTGACAATGAGGTTTTCAGATCTTGAATCTCATTTCCCAAAGAAGCAACAAGCAATTCATAATTACCATTTTCTTCGTCACATTTAGTCAGTCTCTCATTCAATATGGCATTTACAGATTTATGATTTTCAATTTCATTTTCAAGACTACCTAACTTGTCTAAATTATCACACACTTACCCTTTTCAAATGTAATCAATCTTTTAGATAGGGCATTGTTTAAGTGTTTTAATTTTTCAACCTCCTCTCTTAGTTTGTCATTTTACTCTTGGAATTCATCATCGTTAATCAAATCACTTATTGAAATCTGATCTTCATAAAATGCTTCTTGTTTGTTTTCTATTCCAAATTTTTTAAATTTTTTCGGAAGCTCCAAATTCACTATTCTAATAACCTCAAGTTTTTCAGAAATCAAATTATTTTCATTCTCAAGATTTGTGAATTTTCATTCACATTCCTCAATTTGTTTTCTAAGTTTCTCATTTTCAGATTTCATTTGATCTAGTTCTGAACTGACAGTATCAAGATTTCTCAATTGTTTTCTAAAGATGTCATTTTCAGTTTTCAGTACTTCAACATCTTCATTTTCAGAACTAGAATTCATAACATCATTCAATTTCTTTTTCAGTGTTTTATTTTGTTTTCTCAAATTTTCATGTGACTCAATCAGATTAGCATAAGCATCCTCCCAATCTTCTATAGAAAAGTTTTCAACTGGATTACTTACCTCTTCTTCATTCTCATTTTGATCACTGTTGTGATCACTTCCTTCAGCCATCATGCATTTGTCCATCTCCTCTTTGTTCATGCGGACCAACTCATCAAACATGCCTTTAGCAATTCTGTAGGTTGAGACAAAAGGAAAAATGTTAGAATCAACTGCATCCTTTATTAAATTTATGGCTCTACGATTATCACTGTTCTTCAATCTGTGATCATCATTCCACTTAGACTTTTCTTTCGGCAATTTGTGTGGCCCTTGAGTGATTAGAGTCCACAGGTTAGGATCAACAGTACTTACAAAGTGAGTCATTCCAGCTATCCAAATATAGAATCTAGATCCATTAAACATAGGTGGATAAGCCATCGAACCAGTTCAAATCAATAAACCTAAAACCACAATGCACCAAGAAAATAGTGGTCTATTACAACAATTTCATTAAATAAGCAGGATCTACTCTGCAGATCGTTGGATATGATCTATCGGAGACCTGCACTGATACCAGTTGTACTGTTTGCAGTTGGATCTAAAGGGGGCTGAATAGATCCAACTAGTAATTTGAGCCCAATTAAGTGATTTATACCAATTAACAATAAGACTGCCAAAAGGACAGAAGATTAGATTTGAACAAATCGGATCACACTAATGCAATCCTGTAACACAGATGGCTACTCTCTACAATAATAGATAATGAACTAAAAACTGAAACTAAAAATAGAAGACAGAAATAGAAATACTCAGACTGGCTGCAGCTCAAAAAAAAACCTAATTGAGCTGATAGGTTCCCACAGACCATGAGACGAACACTATGCAGATATAACAAATAACAAGCTAAACTACTGAAAATGATAGTAGTAGAACGATGAAGTCTGCACTACATACAGCCCACAACTAACCTGTGAAGAGAGGTAGAAGATAAGGAATACCCACACAAATCAAACCACTGGACAATCAATTTTAAGGTGCTTCGGTCTACTACTCGCAGACCTACATCCACCCCTTACTCAAATGAGTAAGGCTTCCCTTGAAAATGCAAGAACATAGACTAAGTCTGCAACAACCGCTGATACCACAGCTTAAACCCGGAGGAGCACACTCGTCCCTTCTTCTAAAAACTTGGAAGGTACCCCGGAGGAACAATCCTCCCTTTCTCTGAAGCCACAGAGGGAAACATGAACAGCCCCAAGCTGCTCACAAACCCTGAGGATCCAGTACTCTCTTCCTCTGAAATCTCAGAGGGAACCCAGAGAAACAATCCTCCACGTTCTGGTTGACCAGAACACCCCACACACAGTGATGTACTGTGTGCAAACACCTTGTGTGCACCAAGCACAACAAGGCAAGACCCAAAATAGGAAATGAAAAAAAACAATAAGGAAAATAAACGAAAGCTGAACTAAAACAGGACAATAGAAAATTCTGAACGATGAAGAAGAGATGTAGCTTCCTATGGAATCACTTTGACTAAATTTTGGGACCCTACTTTGCGTCACTTCAGATCTCTCTCTTCCTTTCTATTTTTCTTCTAAACTAGGCAGGTCTCACTCAAACTCTCCTTCTGCTTCTCTCTTACTCTCTTTTCCCACTCTTCTCTTCTCTTCTTCCTGTTGAAACGAGCTAACGAATTTCCCTTGGTTTCTTCTGCTCGATCAGCCCTCTAAAGAGGCCTTCGAGGTGTATTTATAACGCCAGATCTGAATTTGGTCCCTTGTTCTAAGATAAGACAAATCTGGGTCATCCATCTTGTTGGAATAGCTCTAGATCTGAGGTATTAGGATTAGGAAACCCATACCAATAATTAGCCATTGAATTAGTTCGCTCAAAACATATCCACGTGAGTGACAGGGAGAGAATGAACTGACTTTGATTTAGAGATTTTCTGATTGGTCCAGGCTTAGAGAATGGAATACTCTCCATAAGGAATTCTTCTGGAAGGTTGCCACGTGGCCTAGGAGGTTGCGTCAATGATTGGAGATCAAATGGCACATGTGCGTCAAAGTGCCTCCATGTTGCGTCGATGCAGTGTTCAAACACTGGCATTTGACTTGGTGCGTCAGTGCAGCAACCTAGATGCATTGATGTGGTGTTTCGAGCGCTTGCATTTGTCTTGGTGCGTCGATGCAGCGACCTTGATGCGTCGACACTTCAATGAAGACACAGTTTCAGCTCTCGACTTAGTGCGTCGACGCACTACTCTGTTGCATCGATGCATCAACAAACAGATTCTTGAATGCTTCTTGGAGCTTGACTGCATCGATGCAGTGGTGATCCTGCGTCGATGTCCTGATGTAAACAAATGTTAGTTCTCTTGAGTTCTCTTCTGGCGATTTTGGTTGACCGAAATGAGCAGTTCGGTCGACCAAACTTCTCTTAAGGCATGATCTTGTATTTCTAATTTTTCTTGAAGATA
This sequence comes from Amorphophallus konjac, assembly GCA_022559845.1. Classification (NCBI taxonomy): domain Eukaryota; kingdom Viridiplantae; phylum Streptophyta; class Magnoliopsida; order Alismatales; family Araceae; genus Amorphophallus; species Amorphophallus konjac. The sequence goes on from CM040125.1 coordinate 84,236,010, forward strand.
TGCTGAAGGTTGTTTGTATCAACTATTGTATTTGCACTGTAACTTCATTGTTGGCACGTTGCTGAATTTTGTTGACTGTAGGTCTTCTAATGATGTGGGCCTTGAGCTTGAGATTCTGCTTTTCTTGTGTTCATCAACTCCATCACTGAAACAAGAACAATGATAGCAGGATTTCAAAGGCCGCTTCCACTGTCAGCTTCATGAGGTCGAAGCCACATTTAACACTCACAACTTGCTCTCCATGTTGTCCAACCTATTCTTCAATTCTTCACAAATCCAAGGATGCTCATATAGAGTTAAGGCATCATATATCAATAAAGCATGGCATAATTACAAACATGAATCCATGAAACCAGTGCACCAATACATGACTCACAGATGACTCATAGTGTTGACATCATCAAGATCATAGGGACACAACATTCTCACCCTTTTTGGTGATGGAAACACTGTGAGTCATTGTGACGAATTTAACACTCAAGATGTGTGATAAGAAATGAGTCATTAACACCCAAGATGCATGATAAGAAATACTAACTTATCAAACTAATTCCCACCCTTTGACATCAGCAAAAAAGTTTGATTAAGATAGTACAATTGAGCTCCCCCTTAGACATGGAATCAAATGCCTGTCAATGAAATATACAAAACTATTCTCCCCTTTAATGAAAGAACACAATCCATAGACTAATTAAACAATCTCCCTCTTTGATAACATTGAATGACTTGTATGGAAGTGTAAGAGCTGGAGATGATTAAAGCAAGAAGGGGTCATGACAATAAGAGATTAAAATACAGGCGATGAGGCAATCAACAAAAGCACATGGAGGAATAATTTCAACCAGTGACAATGCAGATCGTTTGTACATCAATCAAAATTGATACCACACTGAAGAGATAGTGTAATATAGAGTGTGACATGAACACAACAAATTATTTCCAGCAGGCATCAAAATTTAACACAAGAATTTCAGTGATGATTTCAAAGATTTGGAGCATTCAGGATTTCCAATTAGATACCAATTTCATAATTTAGAAGGAATGAATTTTCAGAATCTTCCATTATAAAAGCCTTAAGAAATAGTCCTTATTTATGTACATGGTTCAAATATAATGAGTTCGGAGTTTATCAATAAAATTTTCTTAAAAAAATGTGCAAGATCTCATACTAGAACCATGTTTAACCTTCCTTCATCTTACTTGCTCAATTGCAATGAATGCCTTAGGAGTTACTTAGATAGTATTGAGGTTGAACAGCAAGATTTTCTGAGCTCATTTTTGGGTATCAACAACATTCTTTTTCTTCTTTTTGCTACCACATGAAAATTTTCTTTTGTTCATCAGAATTTTAATAGCAATCAGGTTCAGTGCATACTTGGCATCTAGAGGATATACGTTATTTAGATGGCAATATCCCTAAGAGCTTAGTGTGACTAATTATCATGCTTCATTATAGAACAGAGGTAGCTTTTTCACCTCTTGACATATCTCAACTTATTTCATTGATAAGTGAGATATATTTCTCAGTGATCCTACCATTGCTTTGCCAAGTTTTTGCAATGTATTTTGTACAGAGTTAATAGTGGCACTTCATGACACAGTCCACAAGACTTCAAGGTGAGGGGACATGGTTTCTTAGTGGACCATTGTCATTGCTCTATCAATGTTGACCCTTTAGGAGTTGTTCAGATATTTAGATGTTTAAAAGCAATACATGAACTATGTACCTCAACCAAAGTTGCCATTACTATATGAGATTTCAGATTTCAGAAACTTTTACCAGGGCACAGCATGTAAAAAAAATGGTTAAGCCCTATTAAAGTTAAACACAAAAATTCTCAGGAATTTTATCTTTAAACTCAATGAATTCATTAAATTTAAACCATCCATTTATTTCGGACAATTATAATCTACTATAATAAAAGATTCCTTATTTAATTAGTTTTCAAATTTATGATCATGGTACATAAATTGAAATCTTCTCAAATTTCAAGTAGTTCAAGGAAGTTTTAAAAAGGTGCTAGAAGCAATGCAAAACCCATGAGAGTGACTTCAAGAATAAGCTTTCAAGTGACATCAATAAGAATAGTTCATAGAAATGGCATGATTGATCAAAACTCAGCAAGCAGGAATGGTTTCAAACATTGTTTCATTGATACCATTGATCTGAGACATTTTTAGAGTGACAGGTTCAAAGATAAATCATTGATATCCAAGGGGGTGATAGACATGTGAATGTGGCAGATGTTCATGCTTCAAAATGTATACAACGGATTCATTGACATTTCAAAGGAAATCAACTCTAATGGAAGTGATAATCAAGAAGGGCACGAAAGGCACAAGTTCTCCTTTCGAGACAAAGCAATTCTATACGATTTCAGATGTAACTCCCCCTCAGCAAAGGCAAGGATGAAGAATCAGAAATTTATTCAATCTAACTCTTTCTAAGAGTGTGCATACGGCATGCATTGAAAAATCCTCTTGGAAATTTTGACACAATTAATGTGCAGACTTCCCTTGAAAGAACCAATCTAAGCATGTGAGAAATGGAAATCATTATTAAAGCATTTTACTCCCCCTAAGTGTATACAAGCATTTCAAACAATCTTTTTGGAATTTTGACCATGAATGATATGCAAATGATTCTAAGAGCATTATATTCATGAGATCAAACAGGTGCATATGACCAAACTCTCCCTATGTAAATGCACTAAGACATCAAATATGACATGAAGACTGTGCAGGGGTTATTAAACTAAGCTCATGAGCATCTGGCTGCTTTATATGAAAATTTTGATCCATGGTACAAGGCGAAGGACTTTGGTCTAAAGACCACCTCACACATGGTTAGAGCTTCCAGACAGACCTCATCTATCCTTTGGCAATAAACCATTTTATATACCATTGAGATCAAACATGAATGTGCATACCAAATGTAGTGCGGTCCTGTATAAGCAACAAGTTTTTCAAATTAAGCATGACAATGCAAATTGGATATGCATATGTAAAAAAAAATGTATGAATGAGCTGATCAACATATGCTTTGAAGGACATACATAAGGCAATGCAAATGACATTTGCAGACATGTGAATTCACGCAATCCAATTTATTTTAGCTCCTCCTTAAGTATACAACAAAAAAAATCAGAGATGAAAGCATGAGGTTCTAACTAACAGATTTAAACATGATGTGCAACCAATAAGAGGAAAATATGCAAAGCAATAACCAAAATAGAAAAGAATTAGAAATGGGGTATTTACCAACCACATGTGCCATGATTTATTAAACCCCCTTTTATTTTCCTTCTTGAAGACACACCTGCAAAATAGATTCACATTTTACATGCAAAGGTACCCAAGACTTCTTGGGTCCTTGTGGGTAAGCAACACCTCTAGTAGGTGTTTTCTACATTTTCTGAGCATTGAGAACATAAAATTTCATCAGATAACACTCATGCATTGTATACCCAGACTTGCCACAGTAATGACAGTAAACAGGAGGCTTGGTGTTTTTCTTGTGCATGGGAAAATTCAACTTCTATTCATTGACACTAAAATTCTTATTTCCTTTAACATGCCAATAGTCTTTAATGACATGTCCAGCCTTGCCACAGTGATGGCAATTCACAACCGATTTTACATTCTTGTTATAGAATTGAACATTGAATTTCTTGTTTTCAACTCTAGCATCTTTCCTACCAATGGCCGGCTAACATTCAGAGGTTTTGTGGCCTAGCTTCCCGCAATTGAAGCACACAACATGCCTTCTTTTTGAAATAAATTTATTTTTATCAAAGGCATTTTTGTTTTCAGGGAATTTAACATGTTCAGAATAAGACTTCTTTCCTCTCTTGACAGACCAACAGTGTGCAGCTATATGTCCAGATTTACCACAGTGAAGGCATTAATTCCACATTTTCTGAACATTGGGAAATTTCGTAGCATTTAAATTTCTAACATGCATCCTACCAACATTTTTATTATTTTTTCTCATCACTCTATAGTCATGAATCAAATGACCAATTTTTCCTTAATAATGACATGAATTTTTCTTTGCATGTGCATGTGAATATACAGGAGACTTGTGGTCAGCATGCACTGAGGTAGTCACATGGTGATGCCAACTATTTTCCTGTCTCAAATCTTTATTCTGGTTTGAGGTTTTATCATTGACAGTTTGTTTTTGACTTTTTTGGGCAGTGAATTGGAAGAATGGAGAATTTGAGGTGCTGGCTATTTCTGAGCTATTCACAAAAGAGGTGTAGAGTTTGTTTTCAAAGGATTTCTTATTACCATTGTTGTAGCCCAGCCCTTCCTTTTGGAAATTAACCTTAGCCCCCAACAACCTATCCAAATTTTCTTTTCCATGAATAATTTTTGACGATGAGGTTTTTAGATCTTGAATCTCATTTTCCAAAGAAGCAACAAGCAATTCAGAATTACCATTTTCTACTTCACATTTAGTCAGTCTCTCATTCAATATGGCATTTACAGATTTGTGGTTTTCAATTTCATTTTCAAGACTAGCTAACTTGTCTGAATTATCTAAGTTCACACACTTACCCTTTTCAAATGTAATCAATCTTTTAGATAGGGCATTGTTTAAGTGTTTTAAATTTTCAACCTCCTCTCCTAGTTTGTCATTTTGCTCTTGGAATTTATCATTGTTAATCAAATCACTTATTGAAATCTGATCTTCATAAAATGCTTCTTGTTTTTTTCCTGTTTCATATTTTTTAAATTTTTTCTGAAGCTCCAAATTCACTATTCTAATAACCTTAAGTTTTTCAGAAATCAAATTATTTTCATTCTCAAGATATGTGAATTTTAGTTTAAAGTCCTCAATTTGTTTTCTAAGTTTCTCATTTTTAGATTTCATTTGATCTAGTTCTGAACTGAGAGTATCAAGATTTCTCAATTATTTTCTGAAGATGTCATTTTTAATTTTCAGTACTTCAACATCTTCATTTTCAGAACTAGAATTCATAACATCATTCAATTTCTTTTTCAGTGGTTCATTTTGTTTTCTCAAATTTTCATGTGACTCAATCAGATTAGCATAAGCATCCTCCCAATCTTCTATAGAAAAGTTTTCAACTAGATTGCTTACCTCTTCTTCATTCTCATTTTGATCACTGTTGTTATCACTTCCTTCAGCCATCAAGCATTTGTCCATCTCCTCTTTGTTCATGCGGACCAACTCATCAAATATGTCTTTAGCAGTTCTGCAGGTTGAGACAAAAGGAAAAACGTTAGAATCAACTGCAGGCTTTATTAAATTTATGGCTCTAAGATTATCATTGTTCTTTAATCTATGATCATCAGTCCACTTAGACTTTTCTTTCGGCAATTTGTGTGGCCCTTGAGTGATTAGAGTCCACAGGTTAGTATCAACAGTACTTACAAAGTGAGTCATTCCAGCTATCCAAATATAGAATCTAGATCCATTAAACATAGGTGGATAAGCCATCGAACCAGTTCAAATCAATAAACCTAAAATGACAATGCACCAAAAAAATAGCGGTCTATGACAACAATTTCACGAAATGAGCAGGATCTACTCTACAGATCATTGGATCTGATCAATCAGAGACCTACTCTGATCCAAATTGTTAGGTGCACAACTGGATCTAGAGGGGCGGTGAATAGATTAAACTAGTAATTTGAACCCAATTAAGTGATTTATACCAATTAACAATAAGACCGCCAGAACGATAGAAGATCAGATCTGAATAGATCTGATCACACTAATGCAATCCTATAACATAGATGTCTACTATATGCAATATCAAATAATGAACTTAAAACTGAAACTAAAAATAGAAGACAAAAATAGAAAATACTCAGACTGGCTGCAGCTCAAAAAAAAAAACTAAATTGAGCTGATAGGTTCCCACAGACCATGAGACGAACACTATGCAGATATAACAAATAACAAGCTAACTACTGAAAATGATAGTAGTAGAACAATGAAGTCTGCACTACATACAGCCCACAACTAACCTGTGAAGGGAGGTAGAAGATAGGGAATACCCATACAAATCAAACCACTGGACAATAAATTTTAAGGTGGTTCGGTCTGCTACTCGCAGACCTACGTCCACCCCTTACTCAAATGAGTAAGGCTTCCCTTGCAAACGCAAGAATGCAGACTCAGTCTACAACAATTGCTGATACCACAGCTTAAACCCGGAGGAACACACTCCTCCCTTCTTCTAAAAACTCAGAAGGTATCCCGGAGGAACAATCCTCACTTCCTCTGAAGCCATAGAGGGAAACGTGAATAGCCCCAAGCTGCTCACAAACCCTGAGGATCCAGTCCTCTCTTCCTCCGAAATCTTAGAGGGAACTCGGAGGAACAATCCTCCATGTTCTGGTTGACCAGAACACCCCACACACAATGATGTATTGTGTGCAAATACCTTGTGTGCACCAAGCACAACAAGGTAGGACCCAAAATAGGAAATGAAAAAGAAACAATAAAGAAAATAAAGGAAAGCTGAACTGAAACAGCACAATAGAAAAATCTGAATGATGAAGAAGAGATGTAGCTTCCTATGGAAGCACTTTGACTGAATTTCGGGACCCTACTTTGCTTCACTTCAGATCTCTCTCTTCCTTTCTATGTTTCTTCTGAACTGGGTAGCTCTCACTCGAACTCTCCTTTTGCTTCTCTCTTACTCTCTTTTTCCTCTCTTCTCTTCTCTTCTTCCTACTGGAACGAGCTAACGAATTTCCCTTGGTTTCTTCTACTCGATCAGCCCTATAAAGAGACCTTCAAGGTTTATTTATAACATCAGATCTGAATCTGGTCCCTTGTTCTGGGATAAGACAAATCTGGGTCATCCATCTTGTAGGAATAGCTCTAGATCAGAGGTATTAGGATTAGGAAACCCATACCAATAATTATCCATCGAATTAGTTCGCTCAAAACATATCCACGTGAGTGACAGAGAGCGAACGAACTGACTTTGATTCTGACATTTTTTGATTGGTCCAAGCTTACATAATGGAATATTCTCCATAAGGAATTCTTCTGGAAGGTTCCCACGTGGCCTAGGAGGTTGCACCAATGAATGGAGATCAAATGGCACATGATCTAATAACTTCTGTCACGTGCTCGGTATTGACGGTTGAATGAAGATGCGTCGACGTGCCTCAATGTTGCGTCGATGTAGTATTCAAATGTTGTCATTTGACTTGGTGTGTCGGTGAAGCAACCTTGATGCATCGACATGGTGTTTCGAGCACTTGCATTTGTCTTGGTGCATCGATGCAGTGACCTTGATGCGTCGACGCTTCAATGAATACACAGTTTCGATTCTCAGCTTAGTGCGTCGATGCACTACTCTGTTGCGTTGATGCATCAACAGACAGATTCTTCAATGCTTCTTCGATCTTGACTGCGACGATGCAGTGGTGATCCTGCATCAACGTCCTGATGTAAACAGATGCTAATTCTCTTGAGTTCTCTTCTGGCGATTTCAGTTGACCGAAATGAGCAGTTTGGTCGACCAAACTTCTCTTAAGTCTTGATCTTGTATTTCTGATTTTTGATGAAGATCTGCTAAAGGTTGTTTGTATCAACTATGTTGTGTCTCCTCTGATTTGGTGTCATTCATGTCTGGTTTTATTGATTGGCAACAGTGGTTTGACCATTGGCAACAGTGGCTTGACCACTAGTTAAATTTGACAACATCGTCTCTGTATAAGTCAGAATAAGTCTCAGTTGTTGTTAGAAGGTCATGCATATTTAGAATGTTGTAGCATTCAAGGTCGGTGCATGTTTCATCTTAAGGCAGAATAAGGTCGGTGCACATTCTGAAAGGATGCATTGTCAAGGTCGGTGCATGTCTTGCCTTCAAATGCAGCAAGGTCGATGCATACTCCTTTGGTCTGCATTTGAAGTCGGTGCACATTTTGCATCTGAGGTCAGTGTTAGTATGTAGAGCCTTGCATCTAAGGTTGGTGCTAGTTCATGTTTCATGCATACATAAAGTTGGTGTTAGTATGCAGAGCCTTGCATCTAAGGTCGGTGCTAGTTCATGTTTCATGCATACAAAAAGTCGATGTTAGTATGCAGAGCCTTGCATCTACGGTAGGTGCTAGTTCATGTTTCATGCATACATAAATTCGGTGCTAGTATGCAGAGCCTTGCATCTAAGGTCGGTGCTAGTTCATTTTTCATGCATACATATGGTCGGTGTTAGTATGTAGAGCCTTGCATCTAAGGTCGGTGCTAGTTCATGTTTCATGCATACAAAAAGTCGGTGTTAGTATGCAGAGCCTTGCATCTAAGGTCAGTGCTAGTTCATGTTTCATGCACATAAAGTCGGTGTTAGTATGCAGAGCCTTGCATGTAAGGTCGGTGCTAGTATGCAGAGTCGTGCATCTAAGGTCGGTGTTAGTATGCGGTCTCGTGCATATGGTCAGTGTTAGTATACAAGGTCTTGTGCATAACGTCGATGTTAGTAGGCTGTCATATACTAAGGTAAATGTTAGTTGTACATATAGGTCTGTGCATATATGTTTACTCGGGTCTGTGCACGTTTTAACTTGGGCCTATATAAAGTCAGTGCATATTGTCTGTGCTACGTATATAAGGTCTAACCATGTTTTCACTTTTCTTCTACAGGCTAAGGCATCTCTTTCAACTTGCCATACTCTCGATCATCTGAACTGTAGAGGTGCAGACATCTTCGTCTGTCACGTGACCACTTGAACTCAAACCTGAAGCATGAGCTCGTGGATTAAAAAGAACAAATGATTGGCACGTGATCCAAGGGGTGCAATCACCAGACATTCCTCCATGAGGATCACTGTCCCATCTATAGCCGACACGTGGCTTCTCTGAAAAAGCAGAAATGAACCTTCCACATGCCGGACGTGTGAGCTATAGGGAACCCAGCCTGAAGCCCTATAAGAAGGCCTCTCCTACGATCAAAAAGTGGGGCGATGTGGACGTCAAAAAATGACGATGATGATCATACGGCACTCGCGTCTACACGTTCAAGCGCAAGTCGAAGACGGGAGGGCCGAACAAACCCATACCTCGCCCAACCAGAACAAGAACTCACTTGGTGGTCCACCATTCGTTAAGGAAGCCCCCGAGAAAATGATACGGCCACAACTCTACGACCGGCCGTGCCGAGAGCTGAATCAAAGAAAAGTCGGGAACTCGGGCACAACCTGACATGCACCGAAAGTCACGCAAAGTCTGGACCGAGCCCCAGAAGCTACAAACGGAACATTGTGGAGGCCATGCGTTGCAACTAAAACATTCCTAGAATGCCAATGTTCATATAAATGGCCGCGACTTCGAAAAGAATCCATTCGGTGCTTAAAATGGCGCGGAAGGGCCTTAAAACGGCGCGCCTTAAACCAGCGTGCCCCTTGCTTTTACGGCACGCCCCCCTTTATGCTCTAATACGGTGCCACTTTGCAAAGATTTAATCCGGCGCAACCCCGGCCTCGCCGTTTTAGCCAGAGTACCCGTCATGCCCATTTTAAAAGCTTCTCCTTCAAATACTAAATCGGCGTGGCCATCTCTTTTTTGAAGGCCAAAAACTTAATACGGCGCACTACTTTTGGAGAAGCCATCACAATATCCTCTTCTTAATAAGGCGCGCCAAATGCAAATGAGTTTAACCTCATCCTGTCCTGTCTGCCGACCGATGCTCTGTTCGGCATAAATGTGACGCACAGAGAACACTCAATGCCCGACACTCTGTCTCTGCCTCCATTCGACACCACACAAGTAGCAACGGCGAAGCAGGCTCTGGCAAATCTGCGAACATCCCATCCTCAGATGAGCAGCAACGTACGGTACGAATCAGAAGCATCCAGCGCAATACGTCGAGTTCAGACTTCATCGCGGACGAGGTGGAAGTGGCAGGAACTCTCCTCAACTAACGTTCTATAAAACTACAAGTCTGAGGAAGGAAAAAGTGGCTGGTTGGTTCGGCTAAGGTCTCCGGCATCCAAAGAGAAGAAGAAGCTCCATCCATTCACATCTACAAGGTGAAGAAAAAGGAGAGAGAGGGTGAGAGAGAGAGAGGGGAGAGAGGGGGAGGAGCTTGTGCTCTGTTCCTCCTTCTCCTCCACCGGTGTATCTTCTTCTCCCCCCACCTCAATGCCTAGCTTTTTTTTATCTTCTCCGTTGTATTCTTCCCTGTGCTTTGGGGGTAGATCCGCTTTTGTACCTCTCTTCCCTCCTTTCCCTTGAGGATTAATAAAAGAGTGGCTTTGTAAGCATGTGCAGTGTTTTATTGCTCTGATCTGGCTTCCCCTTTCCTTCAGTTTTCTACATCACCCGGGGTCCTCGGGAGCTTGCCCCTTTTGTGGCATGAACTTTGAGGGAACTTGTTCGAAGGGTGAATACTCATAGCTATTCATGGCGAACATCCGTCCCTGTGGAACTTCCATAAAATCACCACCTGTAAGCTGCTAGAACTCTTGAAGGCTGGTCCTCGAGTCTCCACACGCACTTATGGGTTAACGGAGGCCTCACTCCAAGTTTTGAGGTTCACCCCAGAGTAATCCATTTGGTGTTCCCCATTTTCTCTAGCAAGCTTCAGTCCGGGAGAGATGCTGCCCAAATTTCACCAGGCCAAGAACACTTAACAACAAGCGAACAAAGTAAGTTCTTTGAAGAAAAGAACAGCTCATGTCTGATGAAGCCACCTCTGAAGCAAACTGAACTTCCAAGCTCCTGCATAATAAGCCCCTTCTACCAAAAGCACTCAACTCTCGTGCTAATTCACCTTAACAAACATTCAAAACACTTACACTTTCTCTCTACAAACCCAATCCATCAATGGGATGAGCATATCAATTATTAAAATAACCCCGCGACCTGACCGCGCAGGTCGATCCGCGTGCGAGGGCGCACATTGGCGAGCTTGGGCTTCGCACTTAACGATTCACTTCCCCGGACTGTGCATGAAGAGAAAAGCAATGACGCCCCGTGGCATCAGACGTGGTCCTCGGAAACCCCGTTATGGCCATAGTCTGAAACCATCTCGAGCCAATAGTTCGTCAAAACTGACCCACCTCTATCGAGATCTGATCCCGCACCCACATTAAACTTGCCGAGCCTACGGCAAACATCTGAGCAGTTTTGTCACCGTCTTTTATGCTACAAACATGGACTTCTGTCCGAAGATGAAATGGTCCATGAGTGACCCACATATATGTATCTATGAACATTTACGCCCTAATGCGGGTTTGTTTAAACGTGATCCGAGATCTTTGCTCTCGCTTTGTTACCATGAATTTCAAGCCGTAGGGCCCTTATTCCCGACAATCAATCAAGGGTGTTCCCCCGTATGGGTGATGTAAATAACGTCATGGCCTTTATGGCACGGCGGGTTTTGATCTCGACCTGAACCACACAATCATCTGATTAGTCAGATCGCGCGCACTATGGGCTTCCATGAAGCCCAATTAAATCGTCACTTTGGTGACTGGCACGCCCATGCACTTAATAAACCCAATAAATGAATAACCAATGATCTTTAATAAAAAGTGCGTCCACAAGTCTGGCACGCTCGGTGGGATCGAAATCACCCTTCATCTCTTTGCCGAGACTAAAGGCCCTACAGCCCCTTTCTTGTAATACTAATTGTATGATTTGCAAATGCAGGTTGCATTTCGGACACCAGGATGGCCCCCACTTTCGGTCAACAGGCCGTCGAGAGCCATTTTCGGAACGGCTACTTGGCCGTCCCCCTCAGCTTCGGGAGCTTCCCTCCCGCAGTAGGCTTCCCCAACTTCCTCAGGGTAGCCTTTACGAACCTGTTGGACGTGGAAGCGTCTGACAAGACTGAAAGCAACGCTCCCATCCAAGGGGCCGCCAAAGCTGCTGCCGGTCGATCAATGGTCGAAACTTCCAAGACAGTCACGATCGGGACGCCGAGCTGCAACGTGCACCATGTGCACCAAACTGCCGGCCCATCTCACCAGGCGTCGGCCTCTCACCAGAGGAGGCTCTGGAGGAGCCACGCCACAACATCACCCCGAGGTCGGCTCTCCAGCACCGGCAAGTCTGCTATCATTGGGGCTGTCCGAGTGCATCTTATCGGACAACGTTCTGAGGTGATCCTGGATCGCATTATACCCGTTGTACCAGTGTGCAACTCTTTTCAGGCACTGGAGAAGATGAAGGGCAAGATGACGCCCGCCACTCCGGCCCAGCGCCGCAGCATCAGTCGACCTCCAGGCCCACCAAAGCTAAGCATGTTTGGGTTCCCAAAGGGGCCCGATTCACCTCGCCATGCCAAGCAGGACCCAGTACCTTCCTCCCGGCAAGGGCGCAACAAGCAGATCGGGTCAAGACATCGACCCCCGTCTGCCAGCCGGCATTGACTACACCGGCCCCCCCCAGAGAACACTCACCGTCGACACTACCGACGTTGCTATCAGGCTGCCCGTGCTGAGCCTGCAACCCACATGCCCGCTGCTATTAATAGGGCAACATCACCAGCCTCTCCTCCTGACCAGGACTGGGAAGGAGTAGAGCAAGCCATGAGAAACTACTTGCGGGGCCCGGGGAGCACTCCCCTGGGTCGCCAGAGATTGCTGGGGGCAGTAGCCTCTGTTAGGTTCGGTGCAGTATTCAGAGGGGGGGGTGAATGAATATGACTATTAAAAACCTTTCGCCCAGTTAAAATTTCACTCACTAAAAATGCTAGTTCGCAAACTAAACAAACTTGAAGGCTAAATGGCAGTTGTGGAACTAACCAAACACACAGTGAGACACTGGAGTGCTAACAAGACAGATTTAGTCAATCTGAAAACTAATAAACTCTTCTGCTCAACCAGAAGCCAAACACAAGGACCGCCCCTATGCAATCACCTAGCGGAAGCACAAATAGACAAGTCAAACCACAGTGCACAAAGGGGTTTTTAGGTGGTTCGGTCCAGCAGACCTACATCCACCCCACACTCAACCCGAGTGTGGCTTCCACTAGCTCACGCTAGAAACCGCAGACTCAGTCTGCAACAAATGCTGCCAAACAGCTTGACCAGGGGAACAACCTCCCCTCTTTCTCCAAACTGGAGGGACACCCCAAGTGACTCCCAGCCACTTGGAAACCAGAGACACACGGTCTCTCTTCCTCCAGACCAGGAGGGAACACCTGGACTTGCTATCCACAAGCCCAGAACCGGAGGAACAAACCTCCCTTTCTCCAAACCGGAGGGGAACCTAGAGACCCAAGTCTCTCTTCCTCTGAACCCCAGAGGGAAACACAAGTGACACCAAGTCACCTGCAAACCAGAGGTCTCGGACCTCTCTTCCTCCCAACCAGAGGGACCCCTGGACTTGAATCCTACAAGCCCAGAACCGGAGGACGAGCCTCCCTTCCTCTAACCAGAGGGAACCCACAAGTAGCACCCAGCTACTTGCAACCAGAGATAGCAATCTCCCTTCTCCTGAACCAACAGGAGGGACCCCGACCTCTCTACAGAGAATCGGACATACAGCAAGTAAATGGTTCAAGGTAAAAAACAAAGACCCAGCAACGAAAAGCTGAAAAGATAAACTCAAATGTGGCTCTCGCAGGAGCTGGCTGGCCTGGATTTGATCCACGGTCCAGCAGGAACTTCTTCTGCTGCTTCTCTCTTTCTCCCAGCACGAACTCTCTTTTCTTCTTCTTCTTCTCACTGCTTCTGCCTCCTCCTTCTTCTCACTCTCTCTATCTCACTGTCTCGCTTTCTTTTTCTTCTTCTGGTCTCTCGATCTGACTCTCAGCTTTCTCTATCTCTTCTTTCTTTTCTACACTACTATCTGGAACGTGGAAGCTCTCGACTGCTCTCTATTTTTCTTTTCTTCTGCTGAATCGAGCTCTCTACAACTCTGCCTTTTCTCTCTTAGCTTCGATCGACCTTCATCTGTGGGCGAAGGTTTCTATATATAGCAGCAGCAGGTGGATAGGGCACAAAATGCGTCTGCCTCCCACGCTCGATCCTGAACCTTCCTGCCACGTGCCTTTATCGGATTGGTTCCTCTTGTCTTGGATCACGTGCAACCCAGGTATCTGGAATGTTCTCCCTCGGACCTGCAAGGAGATTAATACCATTAACATTCAGAGTTCACTGTATGGCCATTAAAACTAAAGCTGCATGAGGTATGTGATAACAACACAAGGTGACTACTACACGAGATAAGAAAAGAACGATACGAGATACAATGGACAAGGCTAACACAACAAGGAAGATGACACGAGATCAGATAAGAATAGCACGAGGTGAGAAGGAAATCTTCACGGAGTGAAATAATAGAATAACACGCGATTTAGAAGAAACCTGGACGAGGAGAGAAAGAAACGACACAAAGACATAAACACACAAAAAAAATAACATGAAGACACAAATACTAAAAGAACATAAAGACACAAATACAAAAACAACATGAAGACACGAATACTAAAAGAATATAAAGACAACTCGAGTACGAAGCTGCTCGAACTTACGAGTGACTCGAAGACGAGGACGACACGGGCTGAAAGCAACCCGAAGATGAAAAGCAGAGACCGACACGAAGTGTGGTCAAGGCGAGAAGGACACGAAGTCTAATGAGAAAAACCAACACGAAGACAGAAGACAGAGAAACGACTTGAACTAAGAATGACACGCAGAAAACACAAACAGGCTCGACTTGATTAGAAAAGAAGTGCACGACGTAAGACCAACACGAAGAGTGTTAAGTCAACACGAAGACAGAGATAACAAAGAAGTGACTCGAACTAAGGATGACATGGAGACAACACCGTCACACTCGACTTGAGACACTTAGAGCTTGAACTTTAGAGAAGACTGCACGAAGTGAAAACAACACGAAGACAGAAGATGACACGGCTATCACGACACGTGATGAAGCAGTGGGACCAGGAAGAACCGACTCGAGGAACAATAGTAAGTGACATGAAAGCACACGAGCAAACAAAGAAGATGACACGAGATGAGCAACTTAAAAACAGAGAAAACGACACGAGGTTCACAGGGAAACGACTCGAAGTTCGTTAGAACAATTCGAGCTGGTTTAGTAAACATTACGAGGACAGAAAGTGAAGCTACACGAAGTTAAACAGCCAAAGATAAGACTCGGAGATTGGAAGACAAGGACGGAACAACACGAAGTATTGTAGGGACAAACGACACGAAATATGAAGGAAACAATACGGACACACGACGTACTACCTCATAGCAGATTTCCTGTTCAGCATGGAGATCAACACGAAGTGTTGTAAACAAAGACGACAGGAAGTCATTTCGTGTTTGTGAGGAGAAACAACACGAAGTGTGGTGCATGTAGGGCTATCAATGAAGCTGATTTATAGACTTGAAGAAATGATGCACAGATCACGCTGTATAGACTTGACGTTAAGACCAATGTATAAACGTCAAGGAAGATCAATGTATAACCTTGGAGGAGGGGACCAAAGTATGGACTTGTATAACCAATGAATGAGCTGAGGGGTTGACCAATCAGCCATGACTGAACATAATCAAATATGCAATGCCATATCAGAACTTATGAAGAACTGCATTATGATCAAAAGGTGAGTAATAGCATGATGACTCACACAGCAGGATGACTCACAGTGAATAACACACATCAAAGATCAACTATTAAAATCACATCAAAGCCATCAGTAAAGCCACAATTGAAACCATCATCAAAATCACAGGGCACAACAATCTCCCCCTTTTTGATGATGGCAACACTACACAGTGAGTCAGTCTGATGACTCAAACTATTCTCCCCCTTTGACTTCATCAAAAAGAAAATAGTTTGAGAAAGATAATCCAGTGATGCCATATGAGACACACAACATAGTTCAGCAGATGAGGGCAACACCATATCAGAAGCATTTAAAACAATTCCCCCCCTTAGTCAAACAACTTATGCAGTCATGTATATGCAACAAATACTCCCCCTTTGACATGGCAGAAGATATAGAGCTAATGCAGACATACAACATGTTCAGACAATCTAGCACATTGTCCCCTTATGCATATATTCTCTTAACCAGACCAGAGAATTCTGCCCTTATGATCCATGAAGCAAGAGAAATCTACAAGGATGAACTCTTGTTATCCAACGACAGCAACTCTCATATATGACAACCAGTCTGAATCAAATCACAGTGATAAAAAGAAATAGGATGAGCAGATTCAACAATTTGTGAAAATTGAGATAATGAACTTTTCAGCAAGATACCAACTTCATAAAATCAAAGTCTTAAGTTCTGGATTCCTCCATCATAAAAGCTTATGAAACCTTGATTGTCAGATATGGTTTAAGAATGATGTAAACTGAAATTTTTCAAAAGAAATTATACTCATATCTGAACCAACACTTAATAAAAAGGAACTACAAGCTCATATAAGATTCTAGTTCAACCAACTTCTATCTTAATTAGTTTGCTTTCCATGACAGCTTTAAGAGAAACATAAGTGAATGCTCCTGAATTTTACTTGTTCTTTCAGAATTTGATTTACACTTGTTCATATCTTTCTTTAATGAACAATTTTGGTTTATCAGCACCTTTTGACGTGGAGAGACACCTTGATCAGAGGTCAGAATCCCCAGTTACTCAGTGTGACAACCGTATTGCTTCTCCCATTTTAGAGAACAGCTCTTTGGCATGAGGATACAACTTGATGAGAGGCCAGAATCCCCAGTTACTCAATACAACTATGCCATTGCTCTGCCATACTTTCACAATAATTTCCAATCATCTCTTTAAACAGAGTTAACCATGGTACTTCATGACACAATCCTTTGGACATGTTTCTCAATAACCATAGTCATTGCTCTGTCCATACTTTTACTTAAAAAGGATTCAGAACAAGTTAGTTGTTTAGGAACAACCAAATACACTATATATCTCAGTCAACGTAGATATGGATATCAACTTTTCAGATTTCAGAAAGTCTTACATGAATTTACATGAAGCAGACAGTTAAAATTTATTAAGAGGTTGAAACAGATATTTTCAAGTTTCTTGTGACCAAACAAGAGTACATAAGACTTAAACCACTTCCAGTTAACAAATATTCTTAAGCATGTATAATGGAAGGTTCCTCATTAAAGATATTTTAACTTTTATGAAGTAGTATTCAGGCTGAAGGTTTACTTCATATCTCAGCAGAGTAATTCAAGTGAGAATATTCACTAAACAACATGGATTCTGAAGAATTGTAGCAAGTGAGCTGCTCTTGAGCAAAGAGGTTCAAAGTTGACTGAATAAGGGAAAAGCTCTCATTCAGCAGATTTAGGAGAGATAAACAGATACCAATAAGGTATGCATTCAGATTATGAACAACTTCAGAAGTAGTCAAGAAATCATTTGATACCACATTAAATGGTGGAATCACTGACACTTCAGATATGACAAGATGAATCATATAGCTGGAGACGAACGGATTAAGCATGCTCCCCCTATCTATATGCAATGACATTTCCCTTCCCTTTTTTTTTTGATTTTTCAAAGAAGTGATATGCTATGCAATGATTCCCTCTAACTAACAACACTGAATCATCCTATATGTCATGCAGACAATGTAGATGATGAATGACTATGCAACAACAGATTTAACATGCTATGCAGTAAATCTAAAAACAGTTGAGTGATTTCAGATGTATGAATAATGCTCCCCCTAAATGTATGCATTCAATCTATCTTTTTGGCTTTTTCAATGTAAAGAATTGCAATGCAATTAACTTCATGTGTGCAGGGGCATGAAGTAAAATATTCACATGAAAATGCAGACTTCTCTGATATGCAAATTTGACCCTTGGTTTTTGGCGGAGAACTTGGCCTAAAAGACCATCTCACATATAGTAAGAACCTCTAGACAGATTTCCTCTGCCCTTTAGTAGCTTTCCATTTATATACCAAGTGGTCATGCATGACAATGCAATACAAACAGTCCTATATGCATCAGATTTTCAATGATTGTATGTTATGTGCATGTTTATGCAATTCTCATATATGCACACAGCTCACAGTACAAACAAGAAAGCCCACAAAGATCAATGCAATAGTCAAACCAATTAAAATAAAACATGTATACATGAAGCTATGACTTCTCAGCTCAACCATAATTTTCATTTGAACAGATTTGAGAAATTTACCTGAATGGGGTTTTATCAACTTGGGTGCCTTGGTTTATTTCCCCCTTTTTATTCTTCAGCTTCCAAGGCACACCTGCAAGTTAGCACACTATTTTGCATGCACAGGTACCCAAACAGTCTTGGGTCCTGCATGGTTAATAGTGACACCTTTGGTAGGTGTTCTAAACAACCTTATAGCATTTAGGTCATCAGATCTTATCAGATGGAAATTATTCATTGAATGACCTAATATACCACAATAATAGCAAGAGGCAGCAGATTTCAGATTTGTTTTATGCACATTCTGATTAGCATGAGTTCTATGTGCATTTGCATGAAATTTTCTGTTAACAGAATTAAGATTCTGTTTACCAACATAAGCCAGCCAACACTCAGCAGCTCTATGGCCTGGCTTCCAACATTCAAAACATGTAAGTGTTTTCTTTTCAAACATAAATTCATTTCTATCAGAAATATTTCTATTGGCAGGGAATTTACCAGATTTATTGTTAAACTTCCTTCCCTGAGCATGCCAACATTGGGCTGCAATGTGGCCCATTTTGCCACAGTGAGAGCATGAACTAGAATTTCTTCCACCAGCCCTCAGCCAGCATTCAATGGCCCTGTGGCCTGTCTTTCTACACTCAAAGCATGTAATGAGCTTATCTTTAAAAACAAATTTGTTCTTATTAGGACCATGTTGGCTTGCAGGAGATTTACCATGATATGAATGAGATGTTTTCTTATCATTTGCAAACCAGCATTGTGTAATTGTGTGTCCTAATTTACCACAGTGAGAACATTCAATTCTCTTTTTCTGAAATGAAGGATTTCTATCATGAAGGTTCCTAGCAGTCATATCATCCTTCTCCATCAATTTACATTCATGCATCAGATGACCAAATTTATGACAATAATGGCATGACATTTTCTTTTTAGATGCATGTGAATGTGTGTGTGGACTTTGATCAACATGCCCTAATGAACCCTTTTTATTTATTTTCTGTTTTTCAATCTTTTTCTGATTGTTCTGTTCTTCAGTTTTCTGAACAATGGGTTGTTTATCTTTTGAAGTGGTGGCTACATTTGAACCTTTTACAAAAGATGTCAGCAACTTGCTCTGAAACTCTTCCTTATTAACATTGTTGTAGCCCAGTCCTTCCTTTCTAGTGGTGATTTTTACACCTAGTAGCTTGTCTAGATTTTTCTGCCCACTTACAAATTTTGACAGAGAATTGTTCAGATCATTTATCTCAGATTGAAGAGAAGAAATCTGATGTTCATAGTTGACTATATCTTCTTCACAGACCAGAATCTGTTGATGCATCACATCATTCAAATTTTTAAGAGTTTCAATCTCTTGTTTCAATTTGAGCTCATTTTGATTTTCATCAACAGATTTTCCCTTTTCAAATGTCAGCAATCTCTCTGACATGGTGGAGTTCAACTGTTTTAGTTTCTCAATTTCCTCCTTTAGACTAGTGTTCTCCTGCTCAAGTTTGTCATCATCAAACAAAACATCAGTTAGGAAACTTGGATATTCTGATTTACAGTTTTCAAAGTTTTCTTGAGATTTTAAGTTCGCAACACTAACAGCCTCGAACTTTTCATTGATCAATTTGTTTTCATTCTCAAGACTGATTAGTTTTTGTTCAGATTCTTGACATTGATTTCTGAGTTTAGTGTTTTCAGATTTAACATGATCAAATTCTAATTGAATTCCATCTAATTTCGACACTTGTCTTCTGAGTATCTCATTTTCAGTTTTCAGAATTTCAGGATTTTCAAGATTTTCAGTCCCAGAAATGAGATCCTCTAGATTTGTTATCTTCTTTATCAGACTTTTATTTTTCTTCCTTCGTTTTTCATGGGAGTGTAACAGATTAGCATAGGCATCTTCCCAGTCATCTAAGGTGAAATTCTCGAAGGGGTTTACCTCCACAGCATCTTCAAGTTCATCTTGTTCACTGCCATGGTTGCTCTTGTCAGCCATCAGGCAACTGTCCTCATTCATCCTCTGAGCTATCTTCAGCTGATCCAGAATGTCCTTTGCGGACCTGCAGTCATAAAAATAAGAGTGTAGAGCCTTATCAGTAGCTTCTTTCATTAATCTTAAAACTTTCTGATTCTCTCCATTTCTTGATCTATCACTTTTAGTCCATTTGGACTCTTCCTTTGGCAGTCTATGAGGACCATGTGAAATTAACTTCCACAGATCCGGATTCATTAATTTCACATAGTTATGGAGACTGGTAACCCATGAGTTAAAATTAGAGCCATTGAAAATCGGTGGAGAGCCCATTGAATAAATCGGCAAACAGATTAATGCAGCAAAGAGTAAAATCAGAAATGCACCAAGGGACAATAGGATCCTCCGCAGATCGTTGGATCTGATCAATTAGAGAACCAGCTCTGATACCAATTGTTAGGTTCGGTGCAGTATTCAGTGGGGGGGTGAATGAATATGACTATTAAAAACCTTTCGCCCAGTTAAAATTTCGCTCACTAAAAATGCTAGTTCGCAAACTAAACAAACTTGAAGGCTAAATGGCAGTTGTGGAACTAACCAAACACACAGTGAGACACTAGAGTGCTAACAAGACAGATTTAGTCAATCTGAAAACTAATAAACTCTTCTGCTCAACCAGAAGCCAAACACAAGGACCGCCCCTATGCAATCACCTAGCGGAAGCACAAATAGACAAGTCAAACCACAGTGCACAAAGGGGTTTTTAGGTGGTTCGGTCCAGCATACCTACATCCACCCCACACTCAACCCGAGTGTGGCTTCCACTAGCTCACGCTAGAAACCGCAGACTCAGTCTGCAACAAAGGCTGCCAAACAGCTTGACCAGGGGAACAACCTCCCCTCTTCCTCCAAACTGGAGGGACACCCCAAGTGACTCCCAGCCACTTGGAAACCAGAGACACACGGTCTCTCTTCCTCCAGACCAGGAGGGAACACCTGGACTTGCTATCCACAAGCCCAGAACCGGAGGAACAAACCTCCCTCCCTCCAAACCGGAGGGGAACCTAGAGACCCAAGTCTCTCTTCCTCTGAACCCCAGAGGGAAACACAAGTGACACCAAGTCACCTGCAAAATAGAGGTCTCGGACCTCTCTTCCTCCCAACCGGAGGGACCCCTGGACTTGAATCCTACAAGCCCAGAACCGGAGGACGAGCCTCCCTTCCTCTAACCAGAGGGAACCCACAAGTAGCACCCAGCTACTTACAACCGGAGATAGCAATCTCCCTTCTCCTGAACCAACAGGAGGGACCCCGACCTCTCTACAAAGAATCGGACATACAGCAAGTAAATGGTTCAAGGTAAAAAACAAAGACCCAGCAACGGAAAGCTGAAAAGATAAACTCAAATGTGGCTCTCGCAGGAGCTGGCTGGCCTGGATTTGATCCACGGTCCAGCAGGAACTTCTTATACTGCTTCTCTCTTTCTCCTAGCACGAACTCTCTTTTCTTCTTCTTCTTCTCACTGCTTCTGCCTCCTCCTTCTTCTCACTCTCTCTATCTCACTGTCTCTCTTTCTTTTTCTTCTTCTGGTCTCTCGATCTGACTCTCAGCTTTCTCAATCTCTTCTTTCTTTTCTACACTGCTATCTGGAACGTGGAAGCTCTCGACTGCTCTCTATTTTTCTTTTCTTCTGCTGAATCGAGCTCTCTACAACTCTGCTTTTTCTCTCTTAGCTTCGATCGACCTTCATCTGTGGGCGAAGGTTTCTATATATAGCAGTAGCAGGTGGATGGGGCACAAAACGCGTGTGCCTCCCACGCTCGATCCAGAACCTTCCTGCCACGTGCCTTTATCGGATTGGTTCCTCTTATCTTGGATCACGTGCAGCCCAGGTATCTGGAATGTTCTCCCTCGGACCTGCAAGGAGATTAATACCATTAACATTAAGAGTTCGCTGTATGGCCATTAAAACTAAAGCTGCATGAGGTATGTGATAACAACACAAGGTGACTACTACACGAGATAAGAAAAGAACGATACGAGATACAATGGACAAGGCTAACACAACAAGGAAGATGACACGAGGTCAGATAAGAAGAGCACGAGGTGAGAAGGAAATCTTCACGGAGTGAAATAATAGAATAACACGTGATTTAGAAGAAACCTGGACGAGGAGAGAAAGAAACGACACGAAGACATAAACACACAAAAAAATAACACGAAGACACAAATACTAAAAGAACATAAAGACACAAATACAAAAACAACATGAAGACACGAATACTAAAAGAACATAAAGACACAAATAAAAAAACAACATGAAGACATGAATACTAAAAAAACATAAAGACAACTTGAGTATGAAGCTGCTCGAACTTACGAGCGACTCGAAGACGAGGACGACACGGGCTGAAAGCAACTCGAAGATGAGAAGCAGAGACCGACACGAAGTGTGGTCAAGGCGAGAAGGACACGAAGTCTAATGAGAAAAACCAACACGAAGACAGAAGACAGAGAAACGACTCGAACTAAGAATGACACGCGGACAACACAAACAGACTCGACTTGATTAGAAAAGAAGTGCACGACGTAAGACCAACACAAAGAGTGTTAAGTCAACACGAAGACAGAGATAACAAAGAAGTGACTCGAACTAAGGACGACATGGAGACAACACCGTCACACTCGACTTGAGACACTTAGAGCTTGAACTTTAGAGAAGACTGCACGAAGTGAAAACAACACGAAGACAGAAGATGACACGGCTATCACGACACGTGATGAAGCAGTGGGACCAGGAAGAACCGACTCGAGGAACAATAGTAAGTGACACGAAAGCACACGAGCAAACAAAGAAGATGACACGAGATGAGCAACTTAAAAACAGAGAAAACGACACGAGGTTCACAGGGAAATGACTCGAAGTTCATTAGAACAGTTTGAGCTGGTTCAGTAAACATTACGAGGACAGAAAGTGAAGCTACATGAAGTTAAACAGCCGAAGATAAGACTCGGAGACTGGAAGACAAGGAAGGAACAACACGAAGTATTGTAGGGACAAACGACACAAAATATGAAGGAAACAATACGGACACACGACGTACTACCTCATAGCAGATTTCCTATTCAGCATGGAGATCAACACGAAGTGTTGTAAACAAAGACGACAGGAAGTCATTTCGTGTTTGTGAGGAGAAACAACACGAAGTGTGGTGCATGTAGGGCTATCAATGAAGCTGATTTATAGACTTAAAGAAATGATGCACTGATCACGCTGTATAGACTTGACGTTAAGACCAATGTATAAACGTCAAGGAACATCAATGTATAACCTTGGAGGAGAGGACCAAAGTATGGACTTGTATAACCAATGAATGAGCTGAGGGGTTGACCAATCAGCCATGACTGAACATAATCAAATATGCAATGCCATATCAGAACTTATGAAGAACTGCATTATGATCAAAAGGTGAGTAATAGCATGATGACTCACACAACAAGATGACTCACAGTGAATAACACACATCAAAGATCAACTATTAAAATCACATCAAAGCCATCAGCAAAGCCACAATTGAAACCATCATCAAAACCACAGGGCACAACAGCCTCCGCCTTTGAAGAAGAAGAGACTCGGCCGGTGCCTAGCGCCGAGTCAAGAAACTACTCCGAGGAGCATTATCAGTCCCCGCTAAGGGATTCAGCTAGTTGTTTGTTCTGTTAATCTGAATCAGAAACCGGATGTGGGTGTATGGAGTCTCTCCCCCTCTGGTCAGTGCTCAGTAGCATCGACCAACAATTTTTTTGAAACCAATCAGTTTCCTGCAGATATACCTTGGAGTAGACTATGGTCTTGTTGGGTTCCTACAAAAATCTTTGTTCACCTTTGGAAGATTATGAATAACAGTATACCGACTGATGTTAATATTCAAAGAGTGGGCATTGTTCTCTGCTCTAAATGCTATTACTGCAGATCACCGCAGGTGGAAGACCTCACCCATTTATTTCTGACCAGTGAAATTGCAGTTTCTGTCTGGACTGCCTTTAAAGCAGCAGGGTTAACCTTCGAAGGGTGCACCATAAAGGAATTTATTCTTAATTCCATCTGTTATGCTCAAACAGGTACGGCCTTTGCTATTTTCACTCTTGCATCCATTGGATTTGGTATGTGAGAAATCTGGAAAGCCAGGAACAATGTCAAGTATGAGGGCAAACCTTTCTCCAAAACCAGCAGCATGCATCATATCTTTTTCCAAATCAAGAGGGCTTGTTCGGCTGCCTCTCTTAAGGAATCTAAGTCCTCTCACCAGAGAATCTTAGATCTATTGGGTATTAAATATCAAGCACCCGGCAGACAACAAATGAAGATAGTGAGATGGCTTGCCCCTCCTTGGCCATTTCTAAAACTAAATTCTGATGGTGCTTGCAAGCAAACCAAAGATACTGGAGGAGGTGGAATAATCAGGGATTCTAAAGGCAAGGTTATCTTTGCCTTCTCACACTTTTATGGTCACTCTAATAGCTTAATAGCAGAGGCCCGTGCCCTCATGGATGGCATTAAATATTTGAAGACAATGGACTCCAAACCTGCGCTTATAGAGTGTGATTCACTTACTCTTGTTCGAATTATCAAAAAGGAAATTCATTGCCCCTGGTCAATTCTCAGCTATGTCAGGGATATCTGGAGCTCCATCTCCCAATGTGACTTGATCTCTCATATCTACAGAGAAGCAAACACTGTAGCTGATTTACTTGCTTCTATAGCTTGCACCACTAAATGTAATTCTTTCTACTCTTACAGTGAGCTCCCTTCCATTATAAAAGGTGCTGCTCGGCTGGACTCACTAGGCTTGCCTAGTATCAGATTGATGTAATTCTTTATTCTTATATTGTGAAATATAGCTGCCTCCTAGCGGCCTGATGGTGGAGTGGTTTTCTCCTTACCTCTGGTAAGGGGTGCACTTTCCCATTGAGCCCTAGGTTAGGTTTTTCTATTAAAAAAAGTCCCCGCTGAGGGAAGAAGTGAAGCCGCGGAGGTCGATCTTTGACAGATTGGTCTTTCCGGGTAGGCTGTCGAGAAGAACAACAAGAAGAGGCAGAGACCTAAGGGTTTATACCTGCAATATGGTAGGGGTATCTGGCCGGTACGGGGCTCTACCAACCGAGCCCGAAGAAGTGGCCAAGCTTGCCACAAGGCCAGGACCTCTTACCATAAGAGGGAAAGCGGCAGCTGAGAAGACACAAGTCCACACTGGAGAAGGTGACTATGAAGAACCCTCAATGGCCTTGGCTGCCAATGTTATTACAGAAGGCACCGTGGGAGGACCATCCACTTCATCCGAAGAGGTGCCGATCGAAGAAAGAGAGGGCACCCCTAGCCTTTCCATGAATGACCCCACGGTATTACACATGATGCAGCAATATCAGCGGGAGATCGAACCGTTAAAGAAGCAATTGACTGAAAGAGCTGCTTAGCCCTCGACATCCGGGCAGACTAAAGCCTTGCCCGAGACCCCTAGGGGCAATAGTCAGGCCTCAGAAGCTTCTCCACAGGCGACGGTGTCTCCCCCAATACCTACCTACACTGGCGGTGTACCCCTGCCTCAGCCACAGCATATCACACCGGCCTTGCCACCGAACTTGCCCTTCTAGGGGTCCACTATAGCACCTCAGGCGACAGTACTAACAACGCCGCTGGCGCGACCGGCCCATTTCTACCCAAGTCTGGTCAACCCGACAATAGTGAGCAGACTGATGCTCGAACAAATGATGGAGATGAAGTTGGTAGAAAGGAGCGATGGCGATCACACGCCATTCGATGTATATCAGGTACCTTACCCGACACACTATGCTGCAAGGAGGCTATCGGTCGGCATCACCAAGCCGCCGAAATTTGAGAAATTCAATGGGCAAGGGTCCCCCAGGG
Source organism: Amorphophallus konjac (assembly GCA_022559845.1). Classification (NCBI taxonomy): domain Eukaryota; kingdom Viridiplantae; phylum Streptophyta; class Magnoliopsida; order Alismatales; family Araceae; genus Amorphophallus; species Amorphophallus konjac. Next base: position 84,262,029 of record CM040125.1, read on the forward strand.
AGCACATTGCCTACTATGTGAATGTTATGGGGGACTTAGCGGCGGATGAAGCTTATCTCCTCAAATTCTTTGGCTCGACACTCACCGGGCTCACTTTCGAGTGGTACTCGAGCTTGCCCGCCGGGTCCGTTGCAGACTAGCCTGATATGCAGAAGAAATTCAAGGAAAGTTTCTACATAGCTAAGCGGGAGGTAACCGTGGTAGAGCTTTACGCCATAAGACAGAGAAATGAGGAGTCGGCACTCGACTACATAAAGAGATGGAGGAATCTCAGCATGAGGTGCAAACGCCCCCCGCATCAAGAGGACGCAGTGCAGATCTGTAAATAGAATCTGAAAAAGGAAATCCTTGAGAGGATGATCGGTGTTGAGGGAAGGTCATTTGACCGTCTAAATAACATAGTGGCAGAGATTGATGCATTCCTTGCTCGATACTCTTCTGCTCCAGTTGCATCAAGCCAGACGGCCAGATAGGCTGAGAGAAGACCAACACTGCCAGAAGTTCACACACTGGACTTTGAAGCTTTCGAGAGACAGAAAGAGAAAGCCAAGGAAACAGACAACCCTCCTTCGCCCAGATCTACTGAACGGCGGGAAGGTCCCTCCCTGAGGGAGAAAATGAGAAACAAGTTGTATTCTTTTTCTCGAGATAAGTCCCGGGTCCTATTTGAATGGGCTACTAGGTACAACAAGATCACATTACCAGACCCAAAGAGGCCCGGTGACTTGAAGAAGAGGGATGACCCTTGCTTTTGCCCGTACCATCAGATGCTTGGGCATACCATTGAGGATTGTTACATCTTCAAGGATGTCATTGAGTCCTTAATCAGGAAGGGAGAGCTGGACATGGGGGAGCTCAAGGTGGACCCTCCACAGCCGCATGAGATGCCGAACTTCAGCACCACTGTCAACAAGGTATCTTTATACCAGCAATTGCGTGAAGAATGGGCGGAGGCCAGTACACAGGCCACTTATGAAGCCTTCGTCATGGCGCCAGCTCAAGATCAAGGGGGTTGGCAGGCTGCGTCGACGAAGAATAGAAGAAGAAGACAAGCCCCCCTGCCCACTCCGGAGGTTCACATAAGAGGCATTACACCCCGACCAGCACCGCCACCAGTGACACCCATTTGGCATGACACAGCCCCCCCGGCTGGTCATGAGACGCCCTACTCACAACAAGAAAAAGCACATCCCGATGCGGGTGCACAAAGAAACCAGTCCTATGGTAGAAAGGCTCCAGGCCATTATTGATGGGCTTGAAGACTATGAACAGCCCGAGATCCAGCCTGTGAAGTGGAAGGAGTATGTCCCTTGGGAGGAGTTCGAGTCACTCAAACTAGCTCCAGAAGCGGAAGCCAAGACGAAAGAAGAGCCTCTCTTGTGGGGTGAGCTTCCCCAAGAGCAGTTGCCAGCCACTGAAGAGAAGAAGAAAATGAAGAAGAGAAGACCTAGAAACAAGAAGAAGAGTGGGGTTGTCCTTTCTTGCAACACCCTCTCAACATTAATTTGACACAGCCCTCTCCCTAAGAGAGGAAGAGCAAGAAGTGCCCGTCGAGCCGTCAGAGGTGAATCATGCTGAAGCATCCACCTCCCAACATGCCACCAGGTCGGGAAGGAAGTGGGGACGTCCTCCTCAGGCCAACCATAACATCCTGTTCAGGGGAGAACAACCGTATCACATCCCCCAGCCTAGGGTCCAAGGCATGGAGATTCCCCCTCCCTTTGGTCTCTACCCCGGAGAACCGGTCGGCCAGGCCGCCCCTTCATTTATTGAATTTCTTACGACTCAGAGGGAAAAACAGTCATGCCTCCGTGAGTCCCAGCAGGCCAAAGAGGCAGGTATCCCCTCGGCCTCGTTGGTACTGACTCCTCCTCGGCCAAGGGAAGAACATGACAACACCCCGAACCTCACCGAGTTCATGAAAGAAAAGGAAGTGACCCAGCATGCTCCGCAAGCTCAAGCGGCACCCGACCTAGTGGGAGAGGCACCCGCCGAGCCAGCTCCCCAGGTTCAAAGCGGAGGCAGGCGCAGTAGAGCCGAAGAGATGAAGTTACTCGAGGTCCGAGCCAGCAACAGAATAGTCAAGCACCTGAAGAAGATCCCAGCCAGGTTCTCCATATGGGAAATCCTATCTCTAGATGAAGAGACACGGCAAGCGGTCATTGCTGCGCTCCAGACGCCAGCATATGTTGAAGCCTGCCTCGCAGAAATGTCACCCGAAGTAGCTGTGGCCTTCATAGAAGAGGATATGCTTCTACCTACCTGCAGTCACAACATGCCACTCTACATGAAGGGGCAGCTGAATGGGCATCCCATCAACCGAGTATTGATCGACTCGGGGGTAGCAGTGAACATACTCCCCTACCGGGTGTATCAGAAACATTACTTTGACGTACACTTGATTGAGGTCAAGAATGTCAAGATTACTGGCTTCAACCAGAAGTGTGAGGTCCCTGTGGGGGTCACAGAGTTCAACCTCTCCCTCAGCGACTTCACAACCAAGGTCCAGTTCCATGTGATCAACTCCAACACCTCTTACAAGGCGTTGCTTGGCCGACCTTGGCTGCATCGAAACAGGGTGGTACCATCCACTCTGCACCAATGCATCAAGTACCCCGGCAACGGGAAAGAGGAGATAATATTCGCCAACCTCCACCCTTTCGAAGTGTTTGAATGTCACTTGTCAGATGCTACTTTGTTATTGGATAAGCCGAAGCAAGCTCCCCAGGTCACTCATGACAAAGGAAAGAATAAAGCAAAGCCTGACAACTGGTTCCCTCCACCACCGCCAAGCTATGTGGCTCCCCCTCAGGTGTCAGTTGTCTCTGAAGCAGAAGGGGTGATCAAAGCCACTCCCCTTCCCATCTATCCTACACTGGGGACGCCATACCTCGAGGACTTGCTGGAGGACGTTAGGGTCCCGCCCGGCATCATCAAGCCCCTCGTAGAAGTTGACTGCCAGGTGGTCGAACCATTAAAGACCTTCGAGGTGCCTAACCCCGGGGGCCCATCTACCATCTTCTATGTAGCCGAAGAGCACCCAGTCAGAGGGGATGATGATTGTAGACTCCCTTGCGAGATGCACGACCCACTCGTCCCGATCATGGGACTTCCTGACATTTCCGGTCGTGCAGTCAAGATGACAAGAAAATAGGGGATCCCCCTTCGCCAGCTCTCCAGTCAGAAAGAAATGTTTAAGAAAATGTTGAACCCACCAAACCTGGATCGGAGGTTGTTGTAGATCACCCGGCACCCTGGTTTGGGTTTCTTAATAGTAGACTCCTATGAAGCCGATGTAATATCAGTCTTAGCTCCAAACGGCAGTAGCCCCGTAGGCAATGCAGGCTTACAAGAACCTGAAGACCATCAGCACCATATGCCCCCAGCCGACGAAGATCAAGATGATGAGGTGTTCCTATGGAACCCACCGCCCTGCAAGAACAGGGGGAAGGTCCCACCCTCCTCTGAGGGATCGACCCCGAATAGTTCCAATAGCAAGGCACCACTGCCCTCGCCTGTGCAAAGGACAGGGAGGCAAGTCTGACTCCGGGCCCCACTCGGTGTGGCTCTGCCCTGTTTGCCCTGTGCTATCAGCAGCAGCGAGAAATTGAGATGTTAAAGGCGCGGTTGGCCGAAGTGACTGCACTTGTGTCTAACTTAATCAGGGGAATCTTCCACCAGCAGAACATCAGCATGCACCAGTCCCCGAACACCATCCCAAATGCCCCCATGCACTTGAAAAAGGAGGCAAGGGATGTGGCTGTTTCTCCAGTCGGACGACCGACCGAGCGAAATCCTATACTTCAAGAGAGGATGCAAAGGCCTTACTTTTTCTCGAGGAATAAGACCCGAGGAATCTTTGATTGGGCTTGCTACTACGGCAAGGTCTCCCTCCCGAGGTCTAAGAGGCCGCAAGATGCTCGGAGAAGTGGTGATCCCCTGTTTTGCCCTTATCACCAAATACTGGGTCACCTTATCGAAGACTGCTACGTCTTCAAGGACATTGCTCAAGACCTGATTGAGAGAGACCGCGCAGGTCGATCCGGGGGTGAGGGCGCATGTTGGCGAGCTTGGGCTTCGCACTTAACGATTCACTTCCCCGAACTATGCGTGAAGAGAAAAGCAATGACGCCCCGTGGCATCGGACGTGGTCCTCGGAAACCCCGTTATGGCCATAGTCTGAAACCATCTCGGGCCAATAGTTCGTCAAAATTGACCCACCTCTACCGGGATCTGATCCCGCACCCACATTATACTTGCCAAGCCTACGGCAAACATCTACGCAGTTTTGTCACCGTCTTTTATGCTACAAACACAGACTTCTGTTCGAAGATGAAACGGTCCATGAGTGACCCACATATACGTATCTATGAACATTTACGCCCCAATGTGGGTTTGTTTAAACATGATCCGAGATCTTCGCTCTCGCTTTGTTACCATGAATTTCAGGCCGTAGGGCCCTTATTCCCGGCAATCAATCAAGGGTGTTCCCCCGTATGGGGGATGTAAATAACACCCGCGCGCACTATGGGCTTCCATGAAGCCCGAATAAATCGTCACTTTAGTGACTGGCACGCCCACGCACTTAATAAACCCAATAAACGAATAACCAACGATCTTTAATAAAAAATGCGTCCACAGGCGACGGCAGAATCAGAGCAGTAGAAGAGCGAGAGAAGCGAAAGAGAAGAAGAGGAAGAGGAGAGTTTAGTAAGAGAAGAGAAGAGAGAGCACGATAGCGAGAGCCATTTTCTAAGAGAATGCAGAGTATCGTAGAAGGGAGTTGAGAAGAAGAAGTGAGCTGAGAGGAAGAAGAGGGTCTGAAAGAGGCTGACTCTCCCTGGCTTCGTGATCAAATCTAGAGTCAGATTGCTCTATTCGAAGAGCTACATTGCTATTTTCCACCTTCATTTCTTACACGATTTTCTTCATTTCTTTGTTTTCCTTTTGAATCCTTTGTAAGCTGTGAATATGCAAGCTAAGCTGTATTGCTCAGCGGGCGAGGGTGTTCTCTCGGATAGCCAAGCTGTAATGCTCAGCGGATAGCAAGCTGTGCTGTTCAGCGGTTGTAGGGATTTCTATCCCCAAAGCTATGGAACAGCGGTGTTCAAGCTGTGTGTCAGCAGGAAGCCTTACTCGGTTGAGTAAGGGGTGGACGTAGATCTCTAGATAGAGATCGAACCACCTTAAAATTATCTTGTCTTGTGCTATTGCAATTTTGTCTTCTCTCCGGTAGATGAATGCTTAGGATCGCCTAACGGGTTTGCATGAGTTTGATTGATTAATCTTTCATCTGCCATTATCATCTACTTATCTCCATCTTGTGTCTTCAATTTAGTCAAATCTGCTGGTCGACTTGTGGTTTGTGTAGGATCGTTTATTCTTTGGGACACTGCGTTATAGTTTATATTTGATTTCATTCTCATCATCACTTGAACGAACTACAAGTTCCTCTACATCAAGTATATCAAAAGCTGTGGCAGGAAAGTTTGGTCACGCCATTCTGGAATGATGTTTCTTGCGAGAGGGATCCTAGATCATACCTCCGCATGGTACTTGGTAGATGAGATTGTATCTTCGCTCTAATGATGATTGATGGAATCACTCAAAGACTGCTTCTCTGAAATTTGGTTTTAATGAATTGAGTATCTGCATTGCTTATTGTTGATATTTATTTGCCTATCTTTTATCTTACTTTTGAGGTTTGCAAAGTAATATGGCAAGATGACAAACAAGCAATCAAAGATCTACTCAAACCTATGAACATGTGAACATGAACCTAGGCAATCATAGCTAGCTCTAGCATGGGCATGCTATCTCAATCAAACTATGCTAAGGAAAAGAAAAACACACGCCGGGGCGTGGAGCAAGGAATAAATAAAAACACACCGTGAAGGTGGAACGAGCAAGGAAAATAAAGATTGTTGATGAAGAAGACAGCTAATGCCCAATACCAAGGAAAGACGTGATCGCCACCAAAGTAAACACAAGTCAAAGACTCGAATGTACCTTGGAAATAGGTGGATGAAGCACCCGCCCACGGGAGAGAAAACCAAGGAAAGCCTACAGATCAACTTGGAAGTAACGGCCAGGACTTCGTGCGTCGCTTGGAAGCGACGGCCGCACGATAGACCGCCGGAAGATAGTGACGCGCCTGCACCAGACCGTCAGGTAACCTGTAGTAGTAAAGCTTGAATTCTTCTAACTCCAACTCTTCCAGTCGGCTAGAAGACTTGGGCCTCGTGTTAATGAACCTGTAAACCTACCAAAGATGTAGAAAAAACAAAACAAGACAACCTCAATTAGCCCTCTTCACAAGCATAGCATCAATTCTTAAAGAGTTTAAGAACATCAAAAGGAGAGGGAATTACCGGGGAGTTTTTTGGTTTTTTAACCCCTCTGGGTGTTTTTAAAAGTTTGGGAGGATGTTTGTATGCTTAAAGAACAGTGAAAAACGTGGAGGAAGAGGAGGGACAATGCTTGGATTGAGGAAAAACCAAGGAAGGACTCAAGCATGCAATGATGAACTTGAAAGACAAAACCAAAGTACTCCCTTGATTATGAGATGGATGGACGTGGGAAGCAGTTCCTCCTGGATGAAGATGGCTCCTGAGTTCGGCAGCACTTCGTCGTGAATTCGAAATCTCCCCCCTCTTGGCCATGAAGTCAAGGGTTCTATTTATAGACCCTCAAACTCTTAGGTCGAGCAGAGGATAATTCAACAAGATAAAGAGGGATAAATCTTAGCAAATCCTTGAAGATAATATCACCAAGAGTCCATAGAAACAAACGGGGGGTCCTGAGGATCGGATTTGAAAGAGATAACGTCAATCCAAGTTCTTATCTCGACCACGGAGTAGCAGAGAAAAGGCCTGAACTGCCAGGACTCTCGGAAGGAAGTAACGGCTGCACGACAGACCGCCACTTGGAAGTAACGCACCAAGGATCATCTGTTACTGTCAACCTTACCCCAAAGGATAAGATCAACGTGAAGAAGGCTTAATCAATAGGGCTCTTCAAGGAAGCGACGGCCAGGGCCTAGGGAGTCATAGTGAAACAACGGCTGCACGACAGACCGTTATTATCAACGTGGAATCAAAAGGATAAGCTTTGAAAACGAGGCCTTAAGCCTTAGGACTCTTCAAAGAGTAACGGTCCAGGGTCTATCCGTCAGAAGGAAGTAACGCGCCTGACTGGGACCGTTATTATCATTGAGGTTCAAAAAATAAAGTGAAGGGTTTTGCTGAGCTTCATCCAACGAAATGCCACCGGGAGCCACATCTTAATCCAGGAATTCAAGACCCAAGAAATAGGCTTCAACTGATCAATAGACTCATCAAAGAATGAACAACTCGGAGCATCATATTGAATGAATAAGGAGACGACCCAACTTATTGGGTATAAAACGGGTGTCAACAGATGCCCCTCTTAACGTCCTCTTTGCAGGGGAGCGAGCGGAGGTGAAGCGGAAGTGAAATGGAACATGGAGATGAAGCGAAATGAAGCGGAGTGTATCAAAAAGAGGGCGTTAAGGTAAACGACACCCGTTCTTTACTAACAAGCGATAGGAATTTTCTGGAAAACCTCAAATTGATCACAAGGAAATAGCCAACCAAAGGACGCAAGTCTGGAGGAATTAACTAAGGAAAGAAACACGGCTAGCCGCCGGAGGCAACGAAAGGAAAGAGACTAAACTCCAGACAGGAATCTTCAGCGAACCAGATCAAGCGAGCAAATCGAAGAAGCCTTCTAATTCAGAGTGGAATGATTCTCCTTATTCGGGATTAAGAACATAGCTGTTCACCATCACTGAGATATCTTGAACAAATGAAACTCATGAATGCTCAAAGAATGCGCATGATGCATGCTGGGCTAAAGAAAAGAGAAATCATCAAAACAAATGCAAAGAAAGACAAAATATCAAATACTCGAGAATAATATTGCTACATCGGAGTAATCAGAGTCAGGACACAATCTACAACCACGGCGTGCAAGATAGAACCATCATCCCCAAATTTTCCAATCTAACGGCCCATCCAACGATTAATCATGTGAACTTAGATCATCATCATTTTTGTTTAAGGGGAACATCAGATCCCGGGACACATGAATGACCAGCCGGTTATCGAGGTAATATATCATAGATAACATATAGTAATGCATTAAGAGGATGAGGGAGCGGGATACAATACCTGACTTACCTGCCTGACGAACGGCAAAGCGTGACTTTTGTTCATAACTCCTTTCATGAAAGATAGGTTAGCCAAACAATAATCAAAATAAGAATCAAGGCATAACCATTGTACGTGCAAGGAACAGCATCCTCAATGATATTATGAAAAAAAATAGGTTGTTTAAGCATCAATTAGACCATTCATTCATCAAGAAACTTGTAAGTCTATAACGGTCTGCTGCAGGGCGTCACATAAAATAACGGACCATACCTAGTCCGTCATAAACGAGGCGGTTCACATTCTTCAATAAAACAGTCCCTCATAAGTAACGGCCTCAAACAGGAGTGTCAGGAGGATGTGACGGTCTAGCGATAGACCGTCGCATTTCCTGAGTTTCCAAAAAAAACACCGAACGGTCACGGCCCATTCACCCCATTTCAAACAATCAAAAACCCCAAACCAAGGAGAGCTCCGGCGACCCCAACCTCCGCGACCACCATGGCCGGCGATGAAGCTCCTCAGCCGCCTCCATAGAAGAGAGGGAGAGGGAAGAGAATGGTGATACGGCGGTTCCACCGTCGGCTCGAACGAGAGGCGATTCCGCCACACGTGGAGGAAGAAACGACAAGGAGAAGCCCACGAGAGGAAGAAGAGGTCCCCACGGTCGCGCAGGATGGAGAGGAAGCTCCACTGGGTGCGGAGGAACCCAGAGAACCAGAGAAGAAAAGGAAGAGAGGCACGGACCATGAGGTAGGCCGCCTTGCCCTAGATTCATTTTTTTGATTTTTTTGTTTTTAATTCATGAATGCATGTGGGGAATAAGGATAGAAATGGGTTATGAACCCATTAGGAAGCTTTGTAGGCCATTTGGCCAACATGGGAAGCCATGGGAATGCAGGGGAAAAAACCCCAACTAGCAGACGAAGTGACGGTCCTGCCAGCGACCGTCACTCCCCTGACGCTCCACCCTGAGTGCGTCAGAGACAAGCGACGCCCCACCCCAGGGCCGTTACTTCTGCCAGGGATTCAAATTTTTATTTTCTTTTCACTTGTTAATGTTTATGCAACGTTCATATGATGCAAATGGACTAATTAATGATCTAACATGCAATGCAGGGAAAGAGAAGATCACGGATCTTCTGGCTTCAGATCCGGGCAGTGTACCAGGCATTGCCCGATTACCAGAGAGAGAGACTTGCCGAGATGGGATTCACCGAGGTGCTCAGCATCGAGGTGATTCGGATGGATACGCCACTGCTGTATGCACTGCACGAGAGATGGGACCCGATCAGCAGGGCGTTCATCTTCCCATGGGGCCACATGATCCCCACACTAGAAGACATGGCGAGGATTACTGGATTGAGAGTCCATGGCTCTGCAGTGACCGGATGGACATACGGCGACTACCGAGAGATAGCGCAGTAGTTGCTCGGGCTAGATCTGATCAGGCCGGGACAGTCTTCCTCCCAGCTTGCGAGATCAGTGCTGCAGGAGAGCTTGGGGCTGAGAGGAGCGGCGATCACCGTGGGAGAGCTGCCTGAGGAGCATCTGGGCAGAGTGATCGACCAGGTGCGCCCTCGCGTGGCGGCAGAGGCAGGACAGGAGGGAGATAGAGTGCTCAGGCGCTTCCTGATGTTACTGTTCGGGAAGCTCCTGTTCGCGACTCGGGCAGACGTCATCAGCTGCAGACTGCTGCCGATGATAGAGGATTTGAGCAGAGTTAAGAAGTACGCATGGGGAGCAGCAGTACTCGCATTCTTGTTCGACTCCCTGAGCACCACGGATCGGCAGACGATGCTGGGCGGCTTCTCGCCTTTCCTACAGGTAAATGCACTTTAAATGCTTTCTATTATGCCATGATTATGATTATGCTGTGATTTTTGCAAATGATTTATGCAAATGATGCGACTGACTCGATTTCTAAATGCAGATCTGGAGCTACATGTACCTCCCAGGCATCGGGAGAGGCGCACTACTCCATCCCGGCCTCATACCAATCGCGAGGCGATGGTCGGTGGCGAGGGACACGGGATCGATCCTTAGACTGACCCGGACGATCCAGGATGACCTGGACTCCTACCCACATACATCGGTAAGCCCGGGACTCAAAATGGTTTCTATGTGCTTTACATGCCTCTATATGCTTCTATATGCTGACAAATGCTGACGAATTAATAAAATGCTTTCAGGTGAGATGGACCCCGTACCGCGGCGAAGGCTACACGGGACAGCCGTGGGTAGAGGCGTCTCTATCGTACCGGGGGCGAGACATATGGCTGCACTGCATCCATATCATCGAGCCTCTGCACTACAGGCTGATCCTACGGACTCGGGGACTACACCAGCCCGAGGTGACCTTTCCGCATCGCAATGATGACCACCCAGGCAAGTCGGCGAGGGGCATCAGTGGAAATGTGGATTGGCGCGCCCGGAAGGCGAAGTACGTCCTCGATTGGAGGAAGCGAGGCAGGGCTGTGAAGGATCGGGATGAGAGCGACGAGGCCTACCTGAAGGCCTTCGCTCGATTCTACGGCGACCGGGTGTACCGAGGTACCCGACGACCGGTATGCAATTCTAAACCTAAAAAACCTTTCTACATGAAAATGCAAGATGATGGATGCTTACTTATGCTTTCTAAATGCAGCTAGATCCTGAAGGACGGATAGCCGAGCTGGAAGGGCTACTCCACTCCACCATCCAACAGCGAGACGGGTACCGGACTGCTTTGGAGCTCTTGGTAAGACTCTAAATACTTTCTACATGATTATGAATGATGCTAATGCTTTGACTGTGATAATACAACGGGCCGAGGGAGCCCAACGAGCAGGACCAGATGCCCCGTCATCGTCCTCGCAGCCTGCAGGAGACAGGACTGAGCGGGATGCTGATTTTGCTCGGGCAATTGCCCGGGCCGAGGAGGCGGAGGCCACCCTCGCAGAGCGGGTAAGATGTGACATGCTTATGCTTATGACTATGCCTATTCATATGACTTAACTATATGCAATGCAATGCAATCTACAGGCGGTAGAGCTAGCAGCAGCAGTGGCTGAGGCCACCCGGGCGAGGGCAGAGGTAGAGAGAAGCCGGGTTGAGACCGATCAAGCCCGAGCAGAGATAGAGGTTCTCCGAGCAGAGACGGCTCGTCTGAGGGGAGAGCTTGCACGGACTGCCATGCAGATGGCAGACCTGGAGAGATACCGGTCCGAGGCACGAGCTGCGCGACTCGAGGCCCACGATATGAAGATCGAGGTCCGGACCTTGGAGAGGACCATACGGATGATGGGCCGAGGACCGGAGCGGAGCGTTTCCCATAGCGGAGCGCCAAGGAGTGCTGCCCGTACCGGATCGGCGGCAGACTACCTTGTCAGTTCCTCTGGCCAGCGGAGGAATGAGAGGGCGAAAAGGGGTCATCAGGAGGAGAGCGCTTCCATAGCGCCTCCGGCTAGGAGACCCGAGGGTGGAGAGGATGAGGGCGGCCCGGCGGATAAGCCGGCCGAGTGATGTATTTATTTCTGTGTTTTCTGTTTTTACTTGTATATAACTTTTAGCAAAATGGAATGAAATTATCCTTTGTTTTGGTTTTCTGTGTTTTCTTTTCTTTTTTTCTTTCTCTTTTCACGCGTGAGTGTGAATGTGTGAATGAATGGATGGTTGTTTGATGTGCGTGTGTGTGGACTAAGACATGAATGGATGAACATGTGCAGCACCTGTGGAGAAGATGTGGTGTACAGATGTGAAAGACCGCCAGGTCTAGGCAGGGGCAGAAGGAATTGCCTGAATTCAGCAGCAGAGAAAGTAACGGTCGTGGCTCGGACCGTCATAATCAAATGACGCGCAGACCAAAGGCCGTTAATCATCACAGAGCTTTACTTAGTGGAGGTACTGCAGGCGAAGTGACGGTCTATTGAAGGTGCGTTATAGGAAAATAACGGCCAATTGCTAGTCCGTTAATCATGGCAGAACAATGATTTTAGAATTACCAGCAGGAAATGCGACGGCCTGAGGGAGACGCGTCAGAGTAAAGAAACGGTCCTAACCTGACCGTCGTTTAGCCCAGAAGAGAGAAACCCGAGTGACTGAAAATATAACGGATCATATCTCGTCCGTTACAAAGAGCAACGGTCTGCCCTAGGACCGTTAATCGCCACAGAACATGTTTTAGAAAAAACAAACCCACAGGAAATATGACGGCCTAGGGTAGGCGCGTCGGAGTGGAGTAACGGCCCTACGACAGACCGTTAGAGCCTGGGTCGTATTCCAAGACGGATTGAGCCGTGGGAGTTAAAATCCGAGGCCTAGCCACCTAATCCCTTACTAGAACTTATCCTGATCGCAGATAAAGCCTTCTAGCTCAAGTCTTATCCTTTCAAAGTTAAATATAAGCCTTAGCAACTTGAAACCTTAATCAAAATCGTAGCTTTGCTGAAACCTCTGTTCTAGGGTTTGAAGAGCTCATCCAAAGAGCAGAAAGCAAGATGAAGAGGAGCTTCGAGATGATGGCTATGGAGGAGAAGGTTTACACCGGCCCTAAGGCTGCAAGGAGGGAACATGGAGAGCTTCAACGGCTAACCTCAATTCCCAAACACCTAAGCTCCAACGTCCAAAGAGTGGTAAGTTCTCACAACTCATCCAAAGTTCAGAATTTTGCTGCACTTATTCTTTTCATGACTTCCTTCTTTCTTCCTTTCCTTCTTCAAGCCCCTCCCTGGCCCAAGGTGTTATTCCAATCTGAAGTGGGTGGCTCCCATGGTAAAGGCACTCCCCATAGAGGTCACATCAATCCTTAAAGCATGGCACCTCCAACCTCTCTTGGTTTTAGGCAAGAATTTCCAGAAATTGTCCTTTGATTGGCCAAGCCTTTCAGCACTTGTGGAATTATGGCATCCACAAACTCATACCTTCATCTTCCCTTCCTTCGAAGCAACCGTCCTATTGGAGGAGGTAGAAACCTACCTAGCCCTTCCTAAGACTAAGGTGGGGGATGAAGACCGGGTTTGCTACACAATCGAGCCTATTGATCCGTCCTTGATTTTAAGCGACTTCATTCATAACCCGAAGGACGTGAGGACCATGATCAGCCCACACCACATTCACTTGATTCCTTTGGCACAATGGATAGTGTCTCATTGTAAAAATAAGTGGGAGAGACATGAAGCAATAGCCAAGGCGGTAGCGGTTTGCTTGGGTGGAGTCTTCCTTTTTACCACGACCGACCACCTCTTAGATATCCAAAACCTTGGTATTATTAGTGGGCTGTGGCGGGGTATGTCTATCTCTCAAGCGGTCCTCTCATACCTTTATGAAGGACTAAGCTCGGCTTGCATAGGAGGCCCCTTATTTGGTTCCATGATACTTCTTGAATGCTGGATGGGTATAAGAATCAAATTCCTTCCTAAGGAAAGCATGATTTCAGCAAGCCGGATCTTCGGGAGCCACCCTCTCTTCTTTATTGGAGGGGCATTTGGATATTCTCCTCAGGTTGAATGCAAGACGGCGGATAAGAAAACTCGGGACGAATGGCGCCTCTTCCTTAACATTCTTCCAATGGACAAGTTCATCATGCGACCAAGAGTCCTCCGAAGCACTCTTCTTAAAATACCGCGGCGTCAAGGCCTCGACCTCCAGCTAGTTGGGAACACTACCATGGCGATCTACAACCCACACCGATGCCACCTTCAGATTGGATTACCTCGAATCAGCGTTTCTGCACTATCACACTACCCTCCCCTTCTACCTAGGAAGATGGGGACCGAGGAAGATGAACGAGCAGTCCGGAACGCGCTGACCATGTGGGAGATCAGCAAGGTGCGTCCGTGGCAAGCAGAAGTTGAAGAGAACGACGAAACACGCCGAGATTACATGAAAGAGTTGAGAAAAATCCGCCCTCTTGCGGATAAGAAATTGAATGTATTTTGATTTTCTGTTTGTTCATGAGAGAGATATTGTAATTGACAATCGAAGTTGAATTTATCAAGAATTATATTTCATTAATCTTTGCTTGAATGAGATGAGATTGCCATAGTTGAATGATCTTGAGTTCCATAGTTTGAAAGGCTATACTGATGTGAGCAGACAGGGCTTCTGGAGTCAGCGACGGATATGCACCGGGCCGCCACAAGGAAATAACGGTCCTGCGACAGTCCGTCAGAATGGGAGTAACAAGAGCCCGGTCTCTGAAGGATATGACGGATGGGTCGTGAGCCGTTATATTCAAGTAACGGTAGATCTCAGACCGTTAAAGTGATGGTTCAATGAAAAAAAGAAGAAGGCCCATGCCTGAAGGGAAATAACGGTCAAATATGGGCCCGTTATATGACTGTAACGGTCTGATGCTGGCGCGTTACACACTCTGAACCTGCATAGTTGTGAGTTTTTGCTTTTGGGCTTGTCCCTGTATTCTGCATACACTCAAACATGAAACAAGTTAGATCTGTTCTTAGACTCAACCCCTTGCCTTAAAGCAAGTTAGATAATGACCATTTCTTGATATTTGGTCAAGGGGTGGAGCCTTATTAAATAGGTGAAAACATAATGAAAATGCGATGCATGCTATGCATATGATGGTATTTTTGGGAGTTTTGGAAAATATTTAATGTTTTTGGATTTTTGAAAATATTTGTTTTGTTTTGGATTTTTGAAAATATTTGTTGTTTTTGGATTTTGAAAATATTTGATGTTTTTGGATTTTGAAAATATTTGATGTTTTTGGATTTTGAAAATATTTGATGTTTTTTTTTTTGGATTTTGAAAAACCAGTGCCTCTCTAGCAACGCGAGACCTTCCTCGTTTTAGGTTGAGTCTTGAGACCGGCGTGCGATAGTGTGACAACCCCTGGCCGAGACCTGATCATTGTGACGGTGTTTTTACCAATGCCATACCTAGGGTACTCATCTCAGTCCTAAAAGAAAAAAGGAACATGGGGGTAAGCTTTGGCCAGATGTAGAGTTTTAGAACTTGATTCCCTCACCGTACAACCCTATTAGAGATTTGGTCTGTTGTGCCGGGGCTTTTATGTCCGTCATCGAACCTTTGTCCACTTAGGCATGCATGCGACCGGGCTCATAACGTCCCGCGGGGAACTGTACTGCCACTCTTGTCATGCCTAGTTTTCTTTTTCCTTTGGAGCTTTTGAAATTTCATTCACAGACTTTGAGATGATGCTTTTGATTTTGTTGGTAAAGAGTATTCCTTTTCTTTTCTTTTCCTTTCTTCCTTGTGGCGTCAGGTCATAACGGACTTGCCCCTATTTGAGACCTCTTCTCGTTAGGGAGCTTGGATTGGTGGTCTCCTCCTTATTTACTCCTTGCCCCTGGATTCAGCCGAAGAATGAAGCGGACAGGGACTTCGACTTTCCCCTAAAGCATGCCCGAGGAAAACGGTGTCTTATAAGCAAAGAGCCCGACCAGGGATGCCGTGTAGTGTGTGATTGCCTTACTCGGGATCCTCTTTTCGAAGATAGGGAGGAAGTTCTTATTGCCGGAGAAGCACATGGTTGAGATTTTAAGGAAAGAAACGCTTAAGATACAACCCATTCCACGGGTGAGAGAGCTCCTCACCTTCCGCGTTTACTAAACGATAAGCATTCCCTGGATAAGCCTCCTTTACCACAAACGGCCCTTCCCAGTTAGGTTGCAACTTGGACCTAGGACCTGCAGACCGAACGAATTTGCGTTTCAAAACAATATCACCCGTCATGAATTTACGTTCAATTACCTTCTTTTGAAAATAACGCGAAACCCTCTTTTGATAAACAGAAACGTGATCAGCCGCATTCATCCTCTTCTCATCCAAGAGTTCCAACTGGACCAGCAACGCCTCCCGACGTTCATCGAGATTAAGTTCCTTATCGAGCTGCACTCTAAGGGAAGGGATTAAGATCTCGTATGGGAGCACCGCCTCCATCCCGTAAGTTAAAGAGTAGGGAGTTTGCCCCGTAGGGGTACGGACGGAGGTGCGGTAAGCCCACAGAGCTTCCACCAATCTTTCAGGCCAATCAGAAAATTTATGTGCTTCGCATGTTTTCTTAATGATTTTAAGAAGGGTTTTATTAGTGGCCTCGGCTTGACCGTTGCCTTGAGGGTAATATGGAGACGAATGATGCAGTGCAATATTGAACTTCTTACATAGGTCCTTAAGCTCTTGGGAGACGAACTGGGGTCCGTTGTCGGTGATGATGCTGCTTGGCACTCCGAACCGCGAGATGATATTCTTCATGATAAAGCGGCACACCGTTGTAGCTTTGATCTCCGCGTACGCCTCGGCTTCGGCCCATTTGGTGAAGTACTCAGTAGCGGTGAGGATGAAGGATTTTTGCTTGATCTGAGAATTAGGATCACCGAGCGGGCCGACAACGTCGAAAGCCCACATAGAGAATGGCCAAGGAGCAGTCATAGGATGGAGGGACGAAGCTGGAGAGTGAATTTTATCAGCATGGAGTTGGCATTTAAGACACCTCCGGACATAGAGGGAGCAATCTTCCTCTAGAGTGGGCCAATAGTAGCCCTGCCTAAGGATCTTCTTCGCTAGAGCCTGGCCATTGACATGACCTCCACACTCGCTAGAATGGGCCGCTTCAGCCACTTTCCAAGCTTCTACATCATCCAAGCATCTCATGAGCATTCCATTAGTAGCGCGCCTATACAGCTCTCCTGCGATGATAGTGTACCTTGCGGCGGCTCTTCTTATTGACTTACGTTGCTCGGCCTTTGCCCCTTCTGGGAATGACCCTTCTTTGCAAAACAATTCGATTTCATGATACCAAGGCAATTCTTCTTCGTCCAGAATCTCCTCTAGTTCTGTTAATGAAACTTCCTTGAGATCTTCCTTCTCAACTCTCGCCTCTACAGATTTCCTGAGGTTGACGAACCAGGGATCTTGAATAGAGGGTGCGTCCAATCTCTGGACGACGATGGTCTCAGTACTACGACTGAGAGGAAAGATAAGGAGGAAGCAAGGATGCCAAAGCATCAGCTAGAATGTTCAAAGAACGGGGAGTATGAATATAGATCAGCTTACGGAATCGCTTAGCAATGAGCGTGACCAAATCTTGATAAGGCTTGAGCTTAGGATCACGAGTACGGTAAGTTGACAGAACTTGCCGTAGGACGAGCTGAGAGTCTCCTATGATGTTCAAATAGCGCGCGCCTAGGAGATAGGCGTGCTTCAAGCCGGCCAGGAGAGCCTCATACTCAGCGATGTTGTTGGTAGCAGGAAATCGAAGTTGATAAGCGAAGGGGATGGTTACTCCCTCTGGAGTAAGCAAGACAGCCCCGATCCCTTGGCCTTGGGAGTTGAGTGCACCGTCGAAGTGCAGAGACCAGAAGGGATGATGAGAAAGGACAGAGAGATGCTCATCAGGGAAATCGTCCTGAATGGAATCGGTATGAGGAATGGGAAGATGTGCAAGATGCTCAGCAATGGCATATCCTTTGACTGCCTTCTGAACGACAAAGGTGATGTCAAACTGAGAGAGGAAGCTCTGCCAGCGAGCTAACCTACTAGAAAGGACGGGTTTTTCTAAGAGATAACGGACCGGGTCCATTCTGGAGATCAACCTAACTGGGTGGGCGAGAAAGTAATGTTTAAGCTTCTGAGCTACCCACACTAAGGCGGCACAAGTCTTCTCCATAGCGGTGTACTTGGATTCAGCCGGATTAAATAGTCGAGAGAGGTAGTACGCAGCCCGCTCTTTCCCTTCATCATCTACTTGTGCTAAGACCGCCCCTAGGGAGTCCTCAATAACCGAGATGTATAGGATTAGGGGTTTCCCAGGGACAGGAGGTTGCAAAACCGGGGGATTGGACAGATACTCTTTGAGGTCCTCATAGGCCTTTTGACAATCTTGATTCCATTCGAACTTGACCCCCGCCTTAAGCAATTCATAAAACGGACGACACCTCTGAGAATGCTGAGATATAAATCTTCTAATGAATTGCAGTCTACCAATCAATCCTCGAAGTTCCGTAATGTTCTTTGGCGGAGGCATGTCCATGACGGCCTGTGCTTTATTAGGATCAATCTGGATCCCCCGTTTGCTCACTATGAACCCTAACAACTTCCCTGAGGAGACTCCGAATACACACTTCTTCGGATTCATCTTAAGCTTATACTCCCTGGCTCTCTGCAGCACCTTAGCCAGGATAGAGGGGTGTTCTTCTTTTGTTCTTGATTTCACCAAGATGTCATCCACGTAAGCCTCCATGTATATGTGCATCATGTCGTGGAAAATGGCCATCATCGCCCTTTGATAGGTGGCACCTGCGTTCTTCAACCCAAATGGCATAACCACATAACAATACGTGCCCCAGGGCGTGGTGAAGGAAGTTTTCTCTTGATCTTCCGGAGCGAGACGGATTTGATTGTAGCCCGAGTACCCGTCCATAAACGACAGAGCTTCGTACCCGGCAGTGTTATCCACTAGGACGTCTATATGAGGTAGCGGGAAATCATCTTTGGGACATGCTTTGTTTAGGTCCCTGAAATCAATGCATATGCGCACTTTTCCATCCTTCTTGAGAACAGGGACTATGTTCGCCACCCACTGGGGATATAAGACTACTCTGACGAACTTGGCCTTATATAGCTTGTCGACCTCTTCTTTGATCCTTAAGGCCATGTGGGGGTGAAATCTTCTTGACCGTTGTTTCACAGGTGTTGCCCCTGGTTTAAGCACGAGCCGATGTTCCACTAAGGAGGGGTCAAGACCTGGCATGTCCTCATAAGACCAGGCGAAAGAATCGCTATACTCCCTTAATACCTTAATTAGATCTTCTTCTACCTGTGAAGGGAGATCAGCAGAAATAATGATGGGCCTTGGGTCTTCTTCTGTTCCCAAGTTGATTTCCTTTGTAGGTTCATCCACTGCCGTCGACGGCTGGTCGAATCTCTTTAATCCTTGTGCATATAAATCGGCAGTGTCCTCTACATCGCTGTCTTCACCCATTGGATCCTTCTCATCCAAAACCTCATAGACGCCTAATCCGTCGTCGCTCCATTCCCCTTCTATTTCCTCTTCGTCTTTAATCACAATTGCGTGGCGACGAATTCCGGACATTTCAAAAGAGCATGACACCGCTGAGCTAAATCTTGCAAGAACCTATCAGGAACAGATCGGGAAGGATGCGCAAGCGAGCGCGGCTCAGAATGGGAAGGGTTGGACGACCTAGAACAAGACCCGACTTCTCTAGACCTAACTGACTCTACTTTCTTAGACTCGCTAGACCCTAACCCTAACTAGGAGAGAGAAGGCTTAGTGGAAGGGAAGGAGCAGGGGACTCGTGCCCCTGGGAGGAGGAGGACGGAGACAGGATAGCGTAATCTTCCACTGAAATCTCCGTTTCAAATTTGACGTTTTTTTTTGGAGATCAGTAGAGACTACATAGCAAGACGGAGGAGGTGGGAGCTGCATAGGGAACAGCTCGGGGAAGATGCAATCGAAGAAGGGGTCAGAAGAAGAGAACCACATCTCGTGGAGTTGAGCATTGGGAGAAGGAGGAGTGAATAGAGTGGATAGATCAATGCGCGGGCACTTCCCGCAAGCACAAGGAATGAATAGAATCTCCGGTGGATCAATGACGGATGGATTTATCATGACAGGAGGAAGGCGGGGTATGAACTCCCTTTGCTGAAAGATGGATTGGAAGCGTGAGGGGGACCAAGAGAAGATAACTGGAGAGCTCTCCTCCTCCTGCAATTTAACCGCGGGCTGCTTCTTCGGCCTCCACTGCACGAGCCGAACCTCTTGTTGCTTCTGGCGTTCTTCCTCATGAAAGAGCCTCTGCAAGGCCTGACTGTAGTCGAGCATGTCATCATCTGACCCTCCTGGCAAGGAAGGCGGACTGGCAATCGGACAAACTATATCCCTTTTTGGCTGAACCGGCTTTGGAGCTAATGTGCCGGGCTGGAGAGGCCCTCTGACAAAGTGCTGACGATAATCCCAGGTGAGTGGCCCAGAATCACTCATCATCGATAATGCGTCTCCTTGTAACCAAGACCTCTCCTACCCATTTTTCTTCCCTTGGGTATAGGCCTAGTCATCCCTTGTAGTTGCGCACCGAGGCCTCTCCCCGGTTGATAGCCAGTTTCAATATAATGTTCCACCCCTTTGAATCTCGAATCTGCGGCTTCACTTTGACCTTAACTGGAGTAGTGATGGGCTTAGGAGATGTGTAAGCCCAAGGAAAGTTCAAATCAAGCACTGACAGAACGGGTCGGCTGCTCGGCCAGAGTGTGGGAAGAACTTGATCTGAGATGGCCTTGACTGTTTGTACTGTGGACAAGCTCTTAACTTTGATGACCCTCCCTTGGAAGGGGAATTTAACGCACTGATGTGCGGTGGAGGGTACGGCGCCAAGCGTGTCAATCCAGGGACGACCCAAAATAGCCTTGAACATAGGGTCGATGTCGAGAACATAGAATTCCACGGCCATAGTAAGGGGCCCGAGCTCTGCCTGAATGGTGATTATCCCGCGACATGCTCGCCTTGAGTTGTCATATGCTGCTATAGTAGTGGGGGTAGGCCGTAGTAACTCTTCAGATATGTTGCATGCTCGGAGGGTACTAAGTGGGCAAACATTAATTGAGGCCCCCGTGTCAACCAGTGCTGCTTCAATATCGACTTTGTTCAGGGTAATTGTTATGCAGAGCGGCATTTGCCGAGCCCCTGGAGGTGCAAGCTCGGTTTCTGTGAATGTAATTGCTGGCCCTTTGGAGATAGTTGCTAATGCCGTTGGTAGACTGTCGACTGCCATGTCTTCGCTAACCATTACCTTCTGTAAGAAATCCCTCAGTGCATCCTGATGAAGGGTAGACCTTTTGATCAGCTCCAGCACGGATATCTTAGCGGGTACCCGATCCAGATGATGTAGCAAGTCATATTGAGTACCCGACAGGGGTTCAGCTTCTTCTTGTTCGGCCGTTGGCTGGGTGGACTGGGGATTTGAAGTAGTAACGTAATTCCGATGGAACATCTTCCCGCTCCTTAAAGCACAGTTTGCCGCAGCATCCGAAGATAGTATGATGGGCCCTGCAGGGTGGATGAGTGGACAGGTGGTGCGGGGGAGGTGATTTGGTGAAGTGTAGGGTTGGTGAGGTTAATGGGAGGTGAGCGGATGATAGGTGAGGGATTGGTGGAAGGTACGGTGGTGATGAATGTCGATGCGGGTGGAGGGAAGGCTAGTGGATGTTTGAGAGTGGGCGAAGGATTAGGTGGTGGTGTGATGATGGCGAGGGGAGTAAGTGTTGGAGGGTATGATGGGATGGAGAGCGGTAGATGGTTTGCTGGAGCGGGTGTGGATGGTAGGACGAGCGGAGAAGGTGTTGGTTGTGTAGGGAGGATGAAGGAATGGTTGCGGAGGTTGTGGTGGAAGGCCATTACTTGCGGTGTGGCGCCATCATCATCGAAAGACCACCCGGCGTTGGGGGCCGGTGGTTGAACCACGTTAACTTGCGCTGGTGCCGGCGGCTGCTGCTGAGGGGCGGGTGGATGATTCGGCATCGGGTTCTGGTGGATGCCCAGGTCTTGTACTTGCTGTGGTTGCTGCTGTTGTGGCGGCTGCTGCGGCTGCGGTGCTTGATGCTGCTGCACTTGCTGCCCCTGCGGCTGCCTTCTCTTCTCTTTAATCTCCACAATGGCCCTATGCATTTCGGCCCAGTCGATTCTCTGCCCTTCATGAAGGTCATATACCAGATCTCGGAACTGAAAACATCCTTCTATGGTATGGCCTGGCTGCCTATGGAACATACAATATTTAGTCTGATCAACCGCCGGGTTCCAAACAGGCCGTTCCGGAGGAAGTTGGATTGCATTTACTGACATAAGTGCCGAGAAAATATCTGTAAGTGTCTCTGGCAATGGAGGATACTGGGCTCTCCTGGGAGCCGGGCGCTTGCTATTAGGGTTGTTGTTGTTGTAGCCGTTGGGTGGAGGGACGTTATGATATTGCGATGGTGGCGGTGGTTGTTGTGGTGCGGCGAAGGTGTTTTGTGGAATGGTGAAGGCGGGGGGAGGGTTTTGTGGAGTGGCCTGGAAGTTTTGTGGAGCGGGGTTTTGTGGATTGCGGGGGTTTTGGTTGTAGCGGAAAGGTGCGGCCTGATATGGAAAAGTAACGGCTTGTACTTGCTCGTTTGTTTGGACTCCTCGGTAACCGGCCCTTGCGGTTTCTTATGGTACTTGGGCTTTTGGTTTTCGAAAAGAGAATGGATAGGGGAGTCCTTGAATTGAGTCTGTATGAAGCGCGCCCGGCTGTAGAGTTGATGCATGTTAGCTATATCATTCATTGCCAGGATGTTGCGGAAGGTCGGGGTGGCATTGGAAATTAGCAGTTTGACCTTCTCTTCCTCCGGAATATGGCCAGGCACTCTAGCGGCCATCTGCCTCCACCTGTCTGCATAGGTGGCGAACTCTTCTTCCGGTTTCATTTTTCTGCTACTAGGTCTGTGAATGAGTATTCTGGTCCGACCCTGTCTTGAAACCGCTGAATGAATTTGTCCTTAACTACCTTGAAACTCTCGGCCTCTTCCAGTGGCAGAGAATAGAACCATTCCAGAGCAACTCCATCTAAGGATCGGCGGAATAAATACGCCATGAGGCGATCATCATATTGGAACTGCGCCGATTCATATAGAAAATCCCTCACATGGATAAAGGGATTGCTGTTCCCATCGTACTTGCGATAGTTGGGGAGCTCTGATTGCGGAGGGAACCGAATGTTCTGGAAGCTCGGAATAGGAATATCGGCCAAGGATTGTGGGCCAACCCTTTTCTGGAGGAAGTCGAGTTGTTGCTGCATGGCGGCCCACTTGTTAAGCAAGTCCTGCTCTTGGGAGGGAGCAGGGGTAGTGAAGGATGCCGATTGTATTTGAGGAGCGGATGGAATGACTGTAGCAGAAGGGGGAGGCCATAGGCATGAGTAGAAGGATAGAAGTGGAAATAGGGGGCCCGTAGGAAGGATATTGGGCCTGAGATATGCCCGGATGGGAGTGAGTTTGGGCCACCCCTTGCTGAGGGCGTAAGAAATCAGAAGGGTTCATGAGAAGCTGTGAAGCCACCGAACCAGAATTGTGATGATCCACCTGGACAAAAGCAGGGATAGGCGATTTCCCTTTATCAAAAGACTGATGGGCTGAATTGGAAGATTGGCCCATCTCCATGCCGGCGAAAGTGATGGTCCGGGGTTGGACCGGAGTGAGGTCAATCGGAGTGGGCTGAACGGACGGCCCGATAATGGAAGGATTAGATTGACCTTGAACAGCGGCGGAGGGAGAAGCGTTGGACCCTTGCATAGCTTGATATAGGACTTGAAGTTGGGTCGGGTCCAATTGGGCCATCATGTGAAGGACGGAGCCCGCGGAAGGAGTAGAAAGAGAAGGGGTACCTTGACTACCTCCCACAGATGTGGAGGACGGGAGAGGGGCAGTCCCTTCTCCGGAGGGAAAGGTGGCAACCCTAGGGGGGTTCTCAAGGAGCCCTTGAGGAAGAGAGTCCTCTTGGGAGCGCGGAGGATTGAAGGATGCCATGGTAGATTCGAAGAGGGGATTGGAATAGAACGTGAAGGAGGAGTGACTCGAGGAGACGATTCAGACGGACGAAAACAACTCCACATGCAACGGACAACCTTGACAAAATGCAAAAACAACCAACACAAAACACACAATAAGCAATCAAACTTAGGTGATTCTGACAAGATGCAAGTGATAAAAGATGAAGACACTCAAAAATCAAGCAAGTTGTTTAGAATGATGCGACAAGATTCTTATGATTTCTCCTTCGGAACTTTAGTGAATTGATCGATATGTGCTCTCAACAATAGGTTCCTAATAGGAGATGGATATGGGACTTGGTTTGACTCTAAGTGTAACCACTCAATCACTTATGCAACCCTAGACACGGGGTGGGAAAGGTACAACCAGCCCGGCGTCCGTGTGGGAATCCACGGCTCGCGGGGACTTATGGAGGTCCCTGCTGTGATTTCCTAGTCGGCCCCAAGGAATATGGAGACGAGAGGTCCTCACAACAAGGTAGGAAAATGCAATCTAATGTATGGAAAGATGAATGACCCTAGGTGCACCGGAGTGCATGCAAAGTCTAGCCTAACAATCTAACAATCAATAGTGCACACCATGATATGCAGATATGAGCAAAGCAAGAGGAGGGTCAAGTGTCACCCAAGCAATAAATCACAGCAAAAACTGCGGAAATAAATGCACCTCGGATGCGTACCTGCCAGGAGAGTAACGGTCGAAGGCCCCTGCGTCAGAGAACAATAACGGTCGAAGGCTAGACCGCCGGATAATATATAACGCGGGGGGATGAGACCGTCAGATGAGCCAGGGAACCAAAAACTAACCGAAGTAACCGGAAAGCCCGTGAAAGCTCACACAGCAGAACCAAAGCGGCGGCCTAATGCCCCTGCGTCAGACGACTGTGACGCGGGGACACAGGACCGTCAGAGGACTCAGAAAACCAGAATGAGCAATGAATACGAAGGAAACAAAAGACAATTGAACAAACAGATGATGGCAGGTTTAAACAAGAATCAGAAGCACGATTGGCACAAGTTGTCCCACCGTGATCGCCAAAAAATTATCTGTTGATATTTATTTGCCTATCTTTTATCTTACTTTTGAGGTTTGCAAAGTAATATGGCAAGATGACAAACAAGCAATCAAAGATCTACTCAAACCTATGAACATGTGAACATGAACCTAGGCAATCATAGCTAGCTCTAGCATGGGCATGCTATCTCAATCAAATTACGCTAAGGAAAAGGAAAAAACACACGCCGGAGCGTGGAGCAAGGAATAAATAAAAACACACCGCTAGGGGTGGAACAAGCAAGGGAAATAAAGATGTGATGAAGAAGACAGCTAATGCCCAATACCAAGGAAAGACGTGATCGCCACCAAAGTAAACACAAGTCAAAGACTCGAATGTACCTTGGAAATAGGTGGATGAAACACCCGCCCACGGGAGAGAAAACCAAGGAAAGCCTGCAGATCAACTTGGAAGTAACGGCCAGAACCCCGTGCGTCGCTTGGAAGCGACGGCCGCACGATAGACCGCCGGAAGAGAGTGACGCGCCTGCACCAGACCGTCAGGTAACCTGCAGTAGTAAAGCTTGAATCCTTTTAACTCCAACTCTTCCAGCCGGCTAGAAGACTTGGGCCTCGTGCTAATGAACCTGTAAACCTGCCAAAGATGTAGAAAGACAAGACAAGACAACCTCAATTAGCCCTCTTCACAAGCATAGCATCAATTCTTAAAGAGTTTAAGAACATCAAAAGGAGAGGGAATTACCGGGGAGTTTTTGGTTTTTTAACCCCTCTGGGTGTTTTTAAAAGTTTGGGAGGATGTTTGTATGCTTAAAGAACAGTGAAAAACGTGGAGGAAGAGGAGGGACAATGCTTTGTTTGAGGAAAACCAAGGAAGAACTCAAGCATGCAAGGATGAACTTGAAAGACAAAACTAAAGT
This sequence comes from Amorphophallus konjac, assembly GCA_022559845.1. NCBI lineage: Eukaryota > Viridiplantae > Streptophyta > Magnoliopsida > Alismatales > Araceae > Amorphophallus > Amorphophallus konjac. Next base: position 84,287,674 of record CM040125.1, read on the forward strand.
ACTCCCTTGATTAGAAGATGGATGGACGTGGGAAGCAGCTCCTCCTGGATGAAGATGGCTCCTGAGTTCGGCAGCACTTCGTCGTGAATTCAAATCTCCTCCCTCTTGGCCATGAAGTCAAGGGTTCTATTTATAGACCCTCAAACTCTTAGGTCGAGCAGAGGATAATTCAGCAGGAAAGAGGGATAAATCTTAGCAAATCCTCGAAGATAATATCACCAAGAGTCCATAGAAACAAACGGGGGGTCCTGAGGATCAGATTTGAAAGAGATAACGTCAATCCAAGTTCTTATCTCGACCACGGAGTAGCAGAGAAAAGGCCTGAACTGCCAGGACTCTCGGAAGGAAGTAACGGCTGCACGACAGACCGCCACTTGGAAGTAACGCACCAAGGATCATCCGTTACTGTCAACCTTATCCCAAAGGATAAGATCAACGGGAAGAAGGCTTAATCAATAGGGCTCTTCAAGGAAGCGACGGCCAGGGCCTAGGGCGTCATAGTGAAACAACGGCTGCACGACAGACCGTTATTATCAACGTGGAATCAAAAGGATAAGCTTTGAAAACGAGGCCTTAAGCCTTAGGACTCTTCAAAGAGTAACGGTCCAGGGTCTATCCGTCAGAAGGAAGTAACGCGCCTGACTGAGACCGTTATTATCATTGAGGTTCAAAAAATAAAGTGAAGGGTTTTGCTGAGCTTCATCCAACGAAATGCCACCGGGAGCCACATCTTAATCTAGGAATTCAAGACCCAAGAAACAGGTTTCAACTGATCAATAGACTCATCAAAGAATGAACAACTCGGAGCATCATATTGAATGAATAAGGAGACGACCCAACTTATTGGGTATAAAACGGGTGTCAACACTTATATCTGCAATTCCTCTACAGATTTCATTTCTGATTATTCAATATCTGTGTGTTTATGTCTACAGCAGATCAGTTTGTTTCGTGTTACTTTTAAACTGCTATAGGTTAGTAGTTTTTGAGGGTAGATCTATTCACCCCCCCTCTAGATCTGCATTCATCCGTTCTGCACACCCGTCACTTGGTATCAGAGCCTACCTCTCCCTTAGGGCTTTACATCTCGGAGAGTTTAGAATGGATGTTAGAGGGTTAACTGCTAAGGGCCACTCCACTAGCAAGCCACCTTTCTTTGATGGATCTAGTTATTCTTACTAGAAGAATCGCATGGAGGTATTCCTTTGTGCTAAAAACTATGAGATTTGGAAGGTTGTCAGTAAGGGTCCTTTCGATTTACCTCCAAATGAAGAGTTATGGACCAAGGAGCACATCCGTAGGTCCACCTTGAATTGGGCGGCCGTTAATGCCACACAATGTGCACTCCATCCCACCGAATTCTCCAGAATTCTCTCCTGTACCACAGCCAAGGAGATGTGGGATAAGCTGAAGGTTATCTATGAAGGGACTTCTCAGGTTAGGGAAACCAAGGCCAACATGTTGGTCTCTAAGTATGAGGCATTTAGAATGAATCCTGATGAGTTCGTGTCTTAAATGTATGCCCGTCTGATGGTGCTCACTAATGGCTTGAGAAACTTGGGTAAAGTATATAGTGAGTATGAGCTGGTTAGGAAAATTCTTAGGTCTCCGACACCTATTTGGCATACCAAGGCCACCGTAGTAGAGGAGTCAAGGAACCTTGCTACCACGACCGTAGATGAGCTCATTGGCTCTCTTATGACTTATTAGCTGAACCTTAAGAGGGTAGATGAGTCTAAGAAAAGAAAGAAACCCCTGGCTCTTAAAGTTACCTCAAGCAACAAAGGGTCATCCAGTGAACACAACTCCTCTAACTCAGATGAAAACACTGATGATTTTGCTATGTTTACTAGGAATTTCAAAAGGTTTTTGAGGAAAGAAGGAAAGCGGTTTAGGAAAAAGTAGTTTTCTAGCAAAAGGTAGCCAAAGCATAAATATGATGCTACCAAGAAAACTGATAGCAATGTCTGTTATAATTGCAGGAAGGCAGGACATCTCAAGGCAGATTGTCCGGAGTTGAAAGACAAGCAGTCGAGGTGGAAGAACAAGAAAGGAAAGGCTATGGTCAGCACCTGGAGCGATGAAGATGAAGAAAGTCAGAGTAGCTCCTCTGACAGTGAGAAAGAAGACAAGCTATATTTGATGGCCAAAAGTGATGAAGACAACGAAAACCATGATGATGTAACTTCACCTTTTGAAAATTTCACTCATGATGATTGGCAAGAAGCATATGTTGAGTTACTCGATAAATATGATGATATGAGAAAAGAATACAGACATTTGAAAAGGAAAACTGATTTTGTAATTCACGATACATCTCTGAATGATAAAATTGCATGTCTGGAAATTGAAAATCTCAATTTGAAAAAATCTCTTGATGAAACCGAGTGTGATAAAGTCATCTTGATTGACTTAAGATCTGAAAAATAAAATATGATGAACACCATTGATGAACTCAAACTTAGAATACATGAATTTTAGGAAGAAACTAGGATAGACACTGAAAAATATGAAGCTGTCAATGGTGTGAATGTTGAATTGAAAAGATAATAGAAAATTTAGAAAAAGAAAATACAGACAAACAAAACTCCCTTGAAGGCATGACACAAGGTACATAAAATCTGAATGCCATCTTGGGAACAAAAAGTAATTTCAGAAATGAAGGTTTGGGTTTCAACCCAACTAATAAGGAGAGGTTTGACGTGAGAACCATCTCCTTTGTGATAGAAAAGGGGACATTTCAACCCCTGATAAACATGACTTCTGGAAAAGGTCAGAATAAGAACAAAACGAAAAATATTGAGAAAGCTAAGCCCAGCGCCAAGGACAAGGGCAAAGGGAAGATAGAGGTGTCTAGGGAATCATGCTCATACTCTCCCACGCCTCAGACCAAGGGACATGCTAGGGGTCTGTCTTCTAAGACTAGAGTTCAAGGAAGCCCCAAGGCCAAAACAACCCAGTCACCATAGATGGTCGAGGCACCCATCAAGGTGCATCGACCTCTACCTCTTCTAGGTATAAGTTCTCTAGGAACCAAGGGCCGAGTAGAAGTACCTTAGGTGGAGGCTACTACAATACAGCTCCTACCTACTCTACATTTCATAATTCTTATCATCATCACTCTCAAAAGGGAGGTCTAGGTAGCTTCTACATGAGGCCAATGCAACATCACCTTCAGAATCCATATTCTATACATCAGCCTCATCCTTGGAATTCCTACATGCAGACTAGGCACAACAATTTCAAAAGCCAGATCTTTTATGGCTTTGTCAATTCCATGCCCAGTTAGTCTAGGGTCTATAGAGCACCCACTACTCCTAATGCCTATTGGACTAAACGCTGGCAGAAAAATTTTCAAAATGGTTTTAAAAAGAAGAAACAAGCCACACCACAAAAGTAATCTTCCAAGATTAATAGTGGCAAGAAAAGGTGGACTAAACTGAATGATAAAAAATCCACAATTTTAATGAAGAAACCAAATCAAATGTGGATACCAAAACATCTAGTTTCTAGTCTACATGAAATAAAAGCTTTTCTGGGGCTCAAACAGCTTTGAGTTCCAAATCTTTCCACTTGATTTTCCATGCAGGTATGCCTTGCAGTCAATCAAAAGAGATGGTATCTTGACAGTGGCTGCTCCAGGCACATGACCGGGGACAAAGACAAATTTTGCATGTTGGTGGAGAAGGATGCAGGTCATGTTACCTTCTGAGGTAATACCAAAGGGAAAATAGTTGGATCAGGTAAAGTAGGTAAGTGTTCTTCTTGTTGCATTGATGAAGTGCTGTTGGTTGAAGGCCTTGCCTATAATTTGTTTAGCATTAGCCAGCTGTGTGATAAAAGTCACAAAGTAGTTTTTGACTTTCTTGCATGCACAATCTTTGAACCTAATTCTGAATATGTCAAATTTTATGGTAAGAGAATCAATAACATCTACATGGTAGACTTAGATGATGCAGCACACACAAATTTATGCCTCACTTTCAGTAAGGATGACTTAGCCTGTCTTTGGCACCGTAGGTTAGGTCATGCTAGCTATCATGTGTTGCACAAATTAAATAAACACAGTATGGTAAAAGGTCTCCCTGAAATCTCATTCAAAAAATAATTATAAAATCTGTGTGGCCTGTACTCAATGCAAGCAAACTAGAAAGTCATTTAAGTCAAGAACTGAAAGCCTATCTTCTAAACTATTTGAGCTGATACACATGGATTTATTTGGACCATCTAGATCAGCCAGCTTATCTGGTAAAAGATATGGTTATGTTTTAATAGATGACTTCTCTATGTTTACATGGGTATTTTTCTTGACTCATAAAAATGATGCATTTGAGGAATTTCAGGAATTTTATCACAACATAAATCAGATTAATGCGCATTGAATTCTGAATATCTTGTCTGATCATGGAGGTGAGTTTGAAAACTCACAATTTGATGTTTTCTACAGGGAAAATGGGATTAACCACAGGTTCTCTTCTCCAAGAACTCCAGAACAGAATGGAGTAGTTGAAAGGAGGAATAGAACTCTAGTGGAAATGGCTAGGACAATGCTGGTTGAAGAAAATCTACCTAGGAAGTTCTGGGCTGAGGCTGTGAGCACTTCCTGTTACATTATTAACAGAGCCTTGGTAAGACCTTTCACTCAAAAGACTCCCTATGAAATTCTTAAAGGTAAGAAACCTTCACTAGCACATTTCAAGGTCTTCGGTTGTAAGTGTTTTATTCATGTGAATGCTAAAAGAGACCTTGATAAATTTGAACCTAAGAGTGAACCTGGAATTTTTTTACGTTATTCTGAAATGTTCAGAGCCTATAGAATCTATAATCTTAACTCTAAAATTGTAGAGGAATCACCACATGTTGTCTTCGATGAGCATGCTAACAAATCTAAAACTATTTTTTTCAGAGACAAAGCTGATGGTGATATTCTTGAGAGTAAAGAAGAGCCAAATACTGAACCTACAGAAAATGGTGAGACAAATGGGTCTAGACCTCAGAGGAAGGAAAATGCAGAACCAGGTAATCAGCTTATCAATGTTAGAGTTCTTAAAGATCATCCTTTAAAGAATATAATTGGCAATCTGAATGAAACCCCTAGGACTAGATCACATTTTAGGATTGAAAATGAGTTGAATTCTTTTGCACTAGTCTTTCAAATTGAACCAAAAAACATAGATAGTGCCTTAGAGGATGTGCATTGGATAAATGTCATGCATGATGAGCTGAACCAATTTGAAAGGAACAAGGTATGGCACCTAGTCCCTAATCCCTCACATGGCTCAGTTATAGGCACTAAATGGGTTTTCAAGAATAAAACTGATGAACAGGGAAAGGTTATTAGAAATAAAGCTAGGCTAGTGGCACAGGGTTACATCCAAGAATATGGGGTAGATTTTGAAGAATCTTTTGCTCCTGTTGCTAGATTAGAATCTATCAGAATACTTTTAGCATTTACTTGTAGCCTAGGAATAAAATTGTTGCAGATGGATGTGAAATCTGCCTTTTTGAATGGGTTGATAAATGAGGATGTGTATGTTAAGCAACCTCCAGGTTTTGAATGCCTTGATTTTCCTGATCATGTCTATAAATTAGATAAGGCATTGTATGGACTGAAGCAAGCTCCCAGGGCCTGGTACGACAGGCTGAGCTCCTTCCTCATAGGTAAGGGTTTTTCAAGAGGAGAAGTTGACCAGACACTATTCACTAAGGTGAGTAACAAAGACATTCTTATTGCTTAGATTTACGTAGATGATATAGTGTTTGGGTCAACTAAATCTGAAATGTGTGAGGAATTTTCTAGATTAATGACAGATGGATTTGAAATGAGTTCTATGAAAGAATTGAAGTGTTTCCTTAGTTTGCAGGTTAATCAAACATTGGAGGGAAGCTTCATCACACAGTCCAAGTACCTAAGGGACCTGCTGAAGAAATATCAAATGGAAAACCTCAAAGCAATAACAGCACCTATGGGCACCTCAACTAGTCTTGATGGTAACCCAAAAGGTAAATTGGTTGACACCCAGCTTTATAGAGGTATGATCGGATCCCTTTTATACCTTACTGCATCTCGACCTGATATTCAATTCTCAGTATGTTTATGTGCTAGATTTCAGGCTAGTCCTAGAGAATCACACATGAGTGCAGTGAAAGGATCTTAAGGTATCTATCAGGCACCCCTGATTTAGGTCTATGGTTTCCTGCTAAGTGTGAGTTCGACCTTGTAGCTTACACTGATGCAGATTATGCTGGGTGCAGGATAGATAGAAAAAGTATTAGTGGATTTTGTCAATATCTTGGTGGTTGTCTAGTATCTTGGGCATCTAAGAAGCAACACACTGTTGCTCTTTCCACTAATGAAGTAGAATATGTTGTAGCAGGGAATTGTGTAGCCCAAGTCTTATGGATAAAGCACCAACTCGCTGATTATCACATCAACCGAGGATGCACACCTATTTTGTGTGATAACACCAGTGCTATTTCATTAACCAAAAATCATGTTCATCACTCTAGGACTAAGCACATTGAGATTAAACATCACTTCTTAAGAGATGAGGTAAGTAAGAATGAAATTGAGTTTCACGTCATTGAATCAGAAAAATAGATTACTGATATTTTTACTAAGTCCCTTGGAAATGATATATTTAAATTCTTCAGAAGGGAACAAGGCTTATGTAAATTTTAGCATGATGAATAAACATTCATTCTTGTCTATCCTGAATAAATTACCTCTAAATGAATGATTCATTTGCACATGCTTCAGGTTGTCTTTAGAGTTAATCTGTCTATAGCATAACTGCATACCTTGCATCATACCCATCTTGTTCTCAAAGATATATAAAATGATAGTTGGGAGAAGGGCAGATATCTTCTGTCTGGAAGCCCACATCATGTGTAGAGGCTAGTCCTCCACCTGGTACCTTGAGTCAAGAGTCATATGTTGAGTCATGCATTTGTGTCTAGCATTGTCATAGAAGTATGATATGTTAACATGCTGTGTCCAAAAGTGTTGCATAGTGTCAGGGGGAGCTTGTGTTTTTTTTTGTTAAAGAGAGTTCATAAACTGTCTATCAATTCTTATTCTCATATCTGAACTTCGCGGAACCAAAGTCTCATTCAGTCAATATCTATGAGTATTACTTAATACTCATATTACTTCTCTTAAGATAAATTCACTTGGAATCCCTCTGTATCAATTTAATACACATCACTTGGCAGCACATGCCTGTCATCTTGATCTTCAACACCTTGACCTTCAACTGGACATCACTTTGCATCTCATCTACTTTCACTTCTGAGAATCTGGAAGAATGACAAACTGATAATAAGTTCACTACTCTAAGCTACTAAAATCTGATACCTACTTCTGTAAGAATGTGAATGCACCATGAATGAACTGATGATTTGTGCTTAATGAACCTTAGAGTCTAAAGGTTTGATCAATGGAAAAGGATTGTTCATTACAGTTAATAGCTCTCAACCATCCTTTACATGTTGTGTCTGCTTCTGTCTTTCTGAAACTAAAAATCAAAAAATTCTTAAGGACTCTTAGTTGAGAAACTTAGTTATTGAGTGTTGTTTTTAAACAAAACCAAAGGGGTAGCTATATATATATATAACTTGTGAGTCAAGAATTAATTTGCAGAGCAATAGCTTAAGTCACAGAGAAACTGGGTCCTCCATCAAAGAAAGAGAATAACCCCATGTCATGATGTGCTTTAGTTAACTCTGTTTAAAAAGTATAAAATTTTGTGTCAAAAGTAATTGGCAGAGCAATGATTGAATGCACGGAGAAACTGGGTTTTCTATCAATGAAATAGGATGAACCTATGTCATGACATGCTTCAGTTATCTCTGTTCAACAATTGAAACAGAATGGTACATCCTACTGAGTAAACTGGGGGTACTGGCGTCTGATCAACGTATATCTCCATGTACAAAGGTATGGATTATACCTGCCTGCTCATAAGTTTTTGTGGACATATAATTGAATTCAGCTGACCCCTACACAAAGTTTCCATAACTTGTTTAATCTCAACACTTGTTCTAGGTCCTCCTAAGAACCTCTTTGAATTCTACATAAGTAAGTTGAAGATAGATTGTTCTGACATGATTAGTGTATGTGTGGTTTATTGCTATTAATGGCTAATTCAAACCTTTTCAATGAGTAGAGTTGATACACTTTAACTTCCATTACACATAAATCAGATTTTATCAAGGTTGCATTATCTGTACTCTTACCAAGAGTATGATCTCTGTATGCTTGTTTAATGAAAGATTACTCAGTTTGTCAATTAGATCTCTTCCTTTCAATCCCTAGATCCCAATGTCTCTCCCTAGTTCCTTGTTCGTTGATGGCAAAGGGGGAGAGAAATCCATTGAAGCATTGAAGGGTAGAGACTTCTCTGTCATAGGGGGAGAGAGAGTGTAGACTATGCAAGGAGTGAGATTGTTCATAATTTGACTATATTTATACATGCATAACTATGACCCCTTGTTGTTTCTGACTCATAATGTATTTGTGTTGTCATCAAAGTATTGCAATGTTGCCATCATCAAAAAGGGGGAGAATGTTGTGTCTCCTTTGATTTGGTGTCATTCATATCTGGTTTTAATGATTGGCAACAGTGGTGTGACCATTGGCAATAGTGGTTTGACCACTAGTTGACTTTGACAACATCATCTCTGTATAAGTTAGAATAAGTCTCAGTTACTGTTAGAAGGTCGATGCATATTTATAATGTTGTAGCATTGAAGGTCGGTGCATGTTTCATCTTAAGGCAGAATAAGGTCGGTGCACATTCTGAAAGGATGCATTGTCAAGGTCAGTGCATGTCTAGCCTTCAAAGGCAGCAAGGTCGGTGCATACTTTGTTGGTCAGCATTTAAAGTCGGTGCACGTTTTGCATCTGAGGTCAGTGTTAGTATGCAGAGCCTTGCATCTAAGGTCGGTGCTAGTTCATGTTTCATGCATACATAAAGTCGGTGTTAGTATGCAGAGCCTTGTATCTAAGGTCAGTGCTTGTTCATGTTTCATGCATACAAAAAGTCGGTGTTAGTATGCCGAGCCTTGCATCTAAGGTCGGTGCTAGTTCATGTTTCATGCACATAAAGTCGGTGTTAATATGCAGAGCCTTGCATCTAAGGTCGGTGCTAGTATGCAGGGTCATGCATTTAAGGTCGGTGTTAGTATGCGGTCTTGTGCATATGGTCAATGTTAGTATACAAGGTCTTGTGCATAAGGTCGGTGTTAGTAGGCTTTGTCATATACTAAGGTAAATGTTAGTTGTGCATATAGGTCTGTGCATATATGTTTACTCAGGTCTGTGCACGTTTTAACTTAGGCCTATATAAAGTCAGTGCATATTGTATGTGCTACGTATATAAGGTCTAACCATGTTTTCACTTTTCTTCTACAGGCTAAGGCATCTCTTTCAACTTGCCATACTCTCGATCATCTGAACTGCAGAGGTGCATACATCTTCGTCTGTCACGTGACCACTTGAACTCACACCTGAAGCATGAGCTCGTGGATTAAAAAGAACAAATGATTGGCATGTGATCCAAGGGGTGCAATCATTGGACATTCCTCCACGAGGATCGCTGTCCCATCTATAGCCGACATGTGGCTTCTTTGAAAAAGTAGAAACGAACCTTCCACATGTCAGACGTGTGAGCTATTGGGAACCCAGCCTGAAGCCCTATAAGAAGGCCTCTCCTGTGATCAAAAAGTGGGGCGACGACAGAATCAGAGCAGTAGAAGAGTGAGAGAAGTGAAAGAGAAGAAGAGGAAGAGGAGAGTTCAGTAAGAGAAGAGAAGAGAGAGCACGATCGTGAGAGCCATTTTCTGAGAGAATGTAGAGTATCGTAGAAGAGAGTTGAGAAGAAGAAGTGAGCTAAGAAGAAGAAGAGGGTCTGAAAGAGGCTGACTCTCCATGGCTTCTGGATCAAATCCAGAGTCAGATTGCTCTATTCGAAGAGCTACATTCCAAAGGTTACACTGAGGGAAGCAATTTCAAATCCAAATCACCCAGTTTGGAATTACATCTCATCGTACATTGCTCACAACATTAGTGGATTGCAACTGCAACAAAAACCAGACAAGTGTGTCTGTGTTGTCAATATAGATGGCACTTATTCAAGTAAATCTGCTTATAATGTTGTCCGACCTAAAGGTAATAGCAGAATGCCACTGAAGAAGATTTGGGGAGCATATTTCCCACCGATGGCCTCTATGTTTTGCTGGCGGATACTGCATCTTGCAGTTCCGGTTGACTGCAATATTAAGAGTTGTGAAATCAATCTTCCATCTAAGTGTGTTTGTTGCAATAGTAACAATCAGGAAGAGAGCCTCAACCACCTTTTTCTTGATAGTCAAATGGCAAAACCCCCGTGGAGTTCTTCAGGTCTCTTTTTGGTTCCCGATGCAGAGTTTCTAATTCCGTTATCGATTTTTGTTGGAATGTTATCTGCTCTGCTGGCATTAAATCCCCATATGGCTTTGCAGCCATACTTACCATGTTGCACATTTTATGGGAGGTTTGGAAGGCCAAATGTAAACTCAAGTTTGAGGATAAGGGTCCTTCAATAAGAGTGATGCAACAGTAGATCTTGAGATAGGTTGAATTCTCTTTATCTAAGGTTTGCTTCAGTAAGGCTCCTGCAGCGAATAAAAGGTGTGTGATGAATCAATATAAGCTCTCATACAGATGCATTCAGAAACCACCCAAGCTAATTAAATGGTGCTGCCCAAGTTCAGGATATGTTTTGAATGTGGATGGGTCTGCCAAAGGCAATCTAGGCCATGCAGGTGGTGGCAGATGCATCAGGGGGAGCAGTGGGGAACTAATTCACGGCTTCTCTTTTTTTTTATAAGCACCGACCAACAGAGTTAATGTCCAGTCGAGTGCACCATCCCCCAGCAGGGGACAGTGTTCTCACTCCCCCAGACTAACACTGTGGCCATAGAATTTTATTGATTTTTGTAATGAATACAGGCTCATCGGGGCATACCCCTGAACAGTTATAGTTTGCAGCCATGAAAGTCTACAAACCGTAACCTGTTACAAATTCCAAAAATGAACAAAGTGAAGTCTATACACTGCACTTCCTTTAGCTGCTGAAGTCTGTACATTGTGATACATAAGCTTTATGAAATGTTAAAGTCTGTACATTGTATGAAGTCCATACTGTGAAGTCTGTACATTCGCTGCTGAAGACGGTGCAGAGTGTGAAGTCTATACATTGTGGTGCATAAGCTTTGTGAAGTCCATACACTGCATTGCATTCAAAGTCTGAGGCATTGTGAAGTTAGTTTGTGAAGTCCATATGCGAAGTTTGTACATTGTGCAGGAGCTTTGTGAAGTCTATACAATGCATTGAGAAGTCTATACATTGCATTCCCTTTCGCTGCTAAAGTCTATACATTGTGAAATGTGAAGTTTGTACAGTGTGTGTGAAGTCTGTACAATATGAAGTCTGTACATTCATTGTGAAGTCCAGCAGAGTCTGTACATTGTGAAGTTCAGCAGAGTTTGTGAAGTCTATAAATTATGAAGTCTGTACATTGTAAAGTCTATACACTGCCCTCCCATACGCAGCTAAAGTCTGTATAATGCATTGTGAAGTATGTAGATTGCGAAGTCTGTACATTGTCCTCTCTTATGCTGCTGAAGTCTGTACATTGCCCTCTCTTATGCTGCTGAAGTCTGTACATTGCTGAAGTCTATACAATGCATTGTGAAGTCTGTACATTGCCCTCTTTTATGCTGCTGAAGTCTGTACATTGCCCTCGCCATGCCCTTGGAAATTCAGTAACTATATACGCCGGATGCGAACATTAGGAATGTGGGAGGCATCAGCCATTATATAGCCTCTAGCCATGAGAGGCAACTCCCTAGAAGATGAGAAGATATTATTGTAGCCCACCAGGATAGCATAATTCGCTAGAGCATCCGCGGTTTGATTAGCTTCCCTGTATGTATGCACAATAGGAGCTTGTTGCAGTCTAAAAAAATACTGAAGTTTTCTCCACCATGGAAGAAAGGACCAAGGTGGGCTTCTATTTTGCTGAAGAAGAGTAATTAAGTCAAGTGAATCAGTGTAGATAATGGAGACCGAGATATTATGTAAATGAGCCAATCTTAAGCCATCAAGAAGGGCCCTTCCTTCTGCAATAATGTTGGACCCATGTCCATAATAATGAGAGAAACCCAATAGCATGTTCCCTTGAGCATTTCTGAAACATCCACCTCCCCTAGACATTCCTGGATTGCCTTTACTTGCACCATCAACATTAAGAGCAAATCCTGTTCTGGGAGCAATCCAACAAACTGTGATGCAAGATAATCTTTTGTGATTGATGGATATACCCATTGATTGGAGAATGCTTCTTAGTGGGTTACCAACACCACATTTGAAAGTAATTTGTTTCAAATTTTGGACAATGTCATTATGTATATGTTCAGCTATCCGAATATATTTAGTTCTGATTCCTTCATATCTGATGCGGCATCTGTATTTCCAGATTTCCCACACAATCATCATTGATATTTGCAGAGAAAGAAAACCTTGTGGGCTGTGAACAGAGGATTCATTGAGTATGATGTAGAGCCGACAGTAAATGGAATTGAATTCCAGATGGGGATTAGCAATTAAAGGACCAAATTTGTTCCACAAATAATTGGCTATTTCACTATCAATAAAAAGGTGATCAATGTCTTCAATAGCATGGGAAGATGAGCTGCAATCACACCGGGAAACAGTGTATATACCATATCTTTGGATCCAACTGTCCACGGGCACAGCATGATTGAGAAGTTTCCAGTAGAAAAATGAAGCACGGGGAGGGAATTTTTGATACCAAATTTTAGTAGCAGGGACAACAATCACCTGCCCTTTGATATAATCATAAGTAGACTTTATGCTAAATTTGCCTAAACTTGTAAAAGTCCATATTGGAATATCATCCCCTTCTTGAATAGTATAACTATATAGATCAGTCCTCAGATTGTGATCAGTAATCTCATTCCAGGCCAGATGATGGTGATCAGCCAATACAGATTGGACAGTACAGTTTTTAGACCAAGCATTATTCTGGAAGGATGAATGATCTAGCAGAGGTTTGTCCTTATACCAGGTGTATTGACAAATTTTA